>CAUYUJ010022502.1:27419-42419 GCA_963575745.1 Prorocentrum cordatum
GCACACACGCACACGCGCACATACGCACACACGCACACACGCACACACGCACACACGCACACACGCACACACGCACACACACCCACGCACGCACACGCACACACACGCACACACACACGCACACACACAGACACACACACAGACACACACACAGACACAGACACACACACAGACACACACACAGACACACACACAGACACACACAGACACAGACGCACACACAGACACACACACAGACACAGACACACACACACACGCACACCCACACAGACCACACGCAACACAGACACACACACAGACACACACGCAGACACGACACAGACAACAGACACCACAAACAGACGCACGCACACAGACACAGACACACGGACAGACACACACACAGACACACACACAGACACACACACAGACACAGACGCACACACAGACACACACACACAGACACACACACAGACGCAGACACAGACACAGACACAGACACACACACACAGACACACGCACAGACACACAGACACACAGACACACACACACAGGCACAGACGCACACACAGACACACAGACACACACACACACGCGCACACACAGACACAGACACAGACACACACACACAGACACAGACGCACACACAGACACACACACAGACACAGACACAGACACAGACGCACACACACAGACACACACACACAGACACACACACAGACACAGACGCACACGCAGACACACAGGCACACAGACACACACACACACGCACACACACACACACACACGCACACACACAAAAAACACGCACCACACGCACGCACGCACGCACGCACGCGCGCACGCACGCACGCGCGCGCGCACGCGCGCCCGCGCGCGCCCCGCGCGCGCGCGCCGCGCGCCGCGCGCACGCGCACGCACGCACGCACGCATGCATCACAAACACACACACACACGCACACACACACACACGCACGCACGCACGCACGCACGCACGCACGCACGCACGCACGCGCGCGCACGCGCGCCCGCGCGCCCGCGCGCCCGCGCGCACGCACGCACGCGCGCACGCACGCACGCGCGCACGCGCGCACGCACGCACGCACGCACGCACGCACGCACGCACGCACGCACGCACGCACGCACACACACACACGCGCGCACGCACGCACGCACGCACACACACACACCACACACACAAACACACACACACGCACACACACACAACACACAGCGCACAACACACAACACACAACACACAACACACAACACACAACACACAACACACAACACACAACACACAACGCACAACGCACAACGCAGAACGCAGAACGCACAACACACAACACACAACACACAACACACAACACACAACACACAACACACAACGCACAACACACAACACACAACACACAACACACAACACAACACAACACAACACAACACAACACAACGCAACACAGCGCAACGCAAAGCAACGCAAGGCAACGCAACGCAACGCAACGCAACGCAACGCAACACAACACAACACAACAACACAACAACACAACACAACAACACAACAACACACAACACAACACAACACAACACAACACAACACAACACAACACAACACAACACAACACAACACAACACAACACAACACAACACAACACAACACAACACAACACAACACACACACACGCACAACACTCACAATCCTGGGGCCTCCTGGAGCCTCTTCTGGTATCCAAGTCGGGCCTCCCAAGGCTTCCTGGGGGCCCTGGTACACGCATCGCAGGGTGTGGCAACCCCGCTTGCGCTCGAGTGCGACTTCGATGTTGCATTTCACTCCTGCTTCAAACGCCCCTTCAGTTTTTTGTATGAGCCTGGGCACACACGTGCCACTTGTGTATATTATACAGCCGCAGGCGGAAGCGCCGGCGGCGAGCAGTCACGGTCGGGCTGCGGCCGCGACTAAATTCCCGGGCGCGCGCGGGAGCCGCGGATCAGGCGGCGAGGGGGCGGCGGCCCAGGGCGTCTGAGAGGCCAAACGGTCGTGCAATCCCAGGGAGTCTGAAAGGTCAGTCACCAGAGGCGGTCGTGCAAGCTGCAACCCAGGGGATCTGAGAGCCCAGGAGCAAGCCAGGCGCGGCCAAAATGGCGCGCAGTGCGTTCCGGGTCGTGATCGTGTCGAGACAACCGCGAGGTGGTGGGAACGATCTCCGTGCGAAAAAGTCAGTCCAGGGAGTCTGACGGGCATGCGCAGACTGAAACTGCTGACGTCGTCCAGCAAGGAAGGGGATTCTGACAACGCCAGCGAACCGTCGCAGCATCAGAAAACGCATTCGCGGCGGAAAGGGGAAACCTGAGGCCGAACAGGCAAAGGCGGGACCCGACCCACTGCTGAGCGATGCGCCTGCGTTCAGAGGACCAGCGATCTGGTCTGGACGCAGCAGGGGCACACAGGTAGCCACTCTGTGAGGACGCGAGGTCACTCGGGAATGGACGTGCACCGAACAACAATGAGACCTAGCGCCAGGCGACCCACACCCCCATGTGGGGAAGCGCTCGAAGGACAGCAAGCGTCGTATACCCAAGACAGCACGTCCCTCACAGTCACAGAGTCCCAGGGAGAAACGCGCACCTGAATGCGCGAGAGAGCAACGCAGAAGGACCGAGTGCCCGTCATACTCCAGAACCGTGCAGCGCAGTCAGAATAGCGACGCACGGCGACGGTGGGCGGCGCTGATCAGGGTCAGGTCATCGGCCCAGTCGGAGTGGGGCGCAGGCGGTCCAGGTGGGCATTCCGCAAGTAGCGTGGCGACCCACGACGCTGGACTGCCCGTGCCTCCGTGCCTCGCGTTGCTCCCAGGAGAATAGAGGTAGGCACGGCTGAAGGCCGTAGTAACTTGAAGATCCCAGGGAGTTGAGCGCAGGTCTGGGGACGGGGCGAAAACCGCCAGGTCGTCGGCCACAGGGCTGCGCGCCAGGCTTGGCCTGGCAGGGTGAAAACAGCTACAGTGGGGCCAGGGGCCACTATGGCCACACGCAACACGAGATTGCAGTGTGGGCGGTATTGCTGGCACACATACTTGGGTCCAAAGGCAGGAAGTGTGCGTGCCAGGAGGGGCGGCAGGATGCCGCAAGCTGGGACTGTAGTCCAAGGAGCGGCTGAAGGCCACTGTCTGATAGAGAATCCCAGGGTGCAAGCACGTCTCGGGAGTGGGCCCCGGTCGGTCCCAAAGCAGCATAGCCGAGCACAGGACCAATCGGGCCACTGGTGAGAACCACTACAGCGGGGCCGGGGGCCAGCTAGGGTCTGCGGGCTACGCTCCCCCACGCAGCGAAGCAGATGGTATTGCTGGTCGACACACTTGGGTCCAAAGGCAGGAAATGTGTGGACCAGGGAAGGGGGGCAGCGGGGCTGCCACACGGTTGAAAGAGGAGGTAAGGCAGCTGAAGGCCGCACATAGTGTGTAGTGAGATTATCATTTCGAGCTGTCTAGGTGCTGGATGTATGGGAAGTGAGCTCAGTCTCTCCATCGGTGCCTCTTTTCGTCTCGCTCGTCGGGTCTGCCTCCACCACGCTTGCCTCCCGTCTGCCAACGGTCGTCGTGCCAGCCTTCACTCCAGTCGCTCTGCCAGGTGCCCCAGGTGCCCCAGGAGCTTGTCGCACGGTCTCGCCAGCTGCTCTGCTGGAGGTTGCCTTTGCCCTTGCCGTCGGGTCGGGTGTGTCGCAGGTAGTCGGCCCGCAGTTTGGCCCAATCAATGCGGTAGCCGTACCTCGTGTCCATCAGGTAGGCGTTGCACCCGCGGCCCTTCCAGTCGTCGAGAAACTTGTTGATGGTCGCTTCCGTGTGCAGTCTCGGGTCTGATTTGGGCCCCCTGGATCCAGGGGGCCAAATGCGCTGCGTGTAAGCGGTCCACAGCGCGCAGAAAACTGCACCCAACTCCGACTGGTACCTGGCGAGGCGTTTGGCGGGTGGCTCGTCGCGACGCTCCAAGTCCACAGTGCCCAGCCAGACCTTGTACATGGGGCCCCCATGTGAGTCGGTCAACAGAGGTTGGGCGCATGGCGCTCCGTCGAACGAGGGTAGGTAGGTCTATGTCCAGGGACCTGTGGGTTACGCAGTGGGGGCCGACGGGTCCGCACGTCGCCCCTGTCGCGTGCGCTCTCATCATCCTCAGATCCCCTGGCTGCACTAGTGTTTTGGTCGGTGTTAGCCGGGCCGCCCCCGGCAGCAGTCGGGTCACGTTCGGAGCTGGGTTCAGAGCTGTCTGCCGCTGGGCTCCGCTGAGGCGCCTTGTCGCCTGGGCCGTTGTCGTCGACCTCCGTGGCAGAGCCCGTGCAGGATACAAGAGGAGGGGACTCGCGGGGTTCCCCATAGTCGGGTGACTCCACCTTCTCCGTAGGAGGGATCACGTCTTCACCGCTCTCGTCCTTGACAGTGTGGTCGGGCGGGTCCGGGAGGCCCAGGCGCGAGTCGTCGTCTCTCGTTCCCAGGGACTTGTCTGTGTCGGCCGCCGTAGGGGTGCCAGGCCTGTCCTCGCTCATGGTCTGCACGTGTGACTCGGCCAAGGAAGTGATGGACGCAGAGGCGAGGGCATCGGCGCTGAGGCTGAGTGGGAAACTCGTCAGTGTGCCCATTTCGTGTCTGATGGGACTAAGGCCACTTGCCGGGGCCAGGATCGAGGCGTACCTCACCCAGGACCCCCTATGCTTCTCGCCGTTGGTGAGGTGGGCGACGACTCGCGCCGCGGCCAGCCGCTTACCCTCCCAGCGCTGGTTGGGCGGGGCGCAATCCTCAGGGACGCATGCGCCGTGCACCGTCCTGAGGAAATCAGTCAGAAGTCCGCCTGGCCAGGAGGCTTCATCACACCTAGGCTCTGGGGTGCTGCTGTCGCGGTTGGTGAGACAGAACGGTCTCCAGGTGTAGTCCAGCCCAGGGTGGAAGTCACGGAGGTAGGTCGCCAGCAGTCGCTGTGCGGACAGTCCTCCACTGCCTGGTCCGCTCCTGGGGTCGTTTGGGCTCAGCGTGGGGTTGTTGACGTCCCTGTTGCCCAGGAGCGGGCCCTGCGGTGCTGGCAGATCTGGCAGGAGCTCCATGAGCTGTGCTAGGGACCTGGGAGTTCGCTCTGCCGCGGAAGCAGCACCACCCGAGGCGCTAGACCCAGGGAGGTTGGTCGCTCCGGCCTTGGCGAAGCGATCCTGGGCCTCGGCGTCCGCGCCTGGCCATAGGAGAGACTCGGATATGTCCACTGATACCTCAGCTCCGATCTGGCTGCTGAGCGTCGGGAGGACAGGGGCCTCGGCTGGGTATAGCGCTCTAAAATCCCGATCCAGGATGCGGTCCAGGGTAGCAGGACCGATATTCCATACCGGGACCAGGCAGCGTCGACAGCGCCAGGTGGCGTTCCATCTGCGCTCCCACCAGGCTATGGCTCGCCTGTCGATGGGGGGCAGCCCGGCCTGCTCGGGCACCCCTACCCCTTCCGCGGGCTTCCATATGAAACAGCCCAGGGGCGGGGCTCCTGCGTTCCAGACGAGGAGCGGAGCCCCCGGGGGGCATGTGTCGCACCGGGCGGAGTAGATTTGGCTCTGGGCAGCTTTGAGGCCGAACCGTTCGTCTCGGATCCGTAGGATGGGAATGGTGGTGTTGGCGCGCTCAGGGATCTGCATGCCCGTCGGCGTCATGATGAGGTCAGATAGCGTTCTCGTGTCCGCCTGGGGGCTGCATCCAAAGCCAAGTGGGAGGTGGCCCAGGGAGGGGAGAGCATCCGCCTTGTCGTTGCTAGCGGTACCCGTCCTCTGTTGCTCGTGTTCCTTGACCTTGTCGGCAATTGTCGCACCTGTCGGTGCTGGAATGCCCTGATCCTCCAGGTATCGTATCCAGCAGGTCTCGCAGTGCCACCCCATGTTTGCGCCGTTGAGGTAGGCCTGGGGCCTATTCTGAGCGACCATCAGGCGCGTGTCGTCGGAGATCCACGTGCCATCGGTGGAGCGTGGCTGGTCCCTCCCGCACCTGTCGCACCTGAACCTGCCGTTTTTCTGCTCGGGTGCGAGCCTTTCGTCAGGAATGTATGGAGGGTCCTGCTTGGTGCCTGGGGCGGGGGTGGACGGCAAGGGGGCGTTGAGGTCGGTATTGGATAAGGCGAATCCGCCGCCGATGTACACGAGCCCCGCAAGCCGATCGTCGGCACCCAGGGAGGCGTCGGTTCCCGCCAGCGCGACGTGTAGCGCGCACACCGAGCAGCGGTGCGTACCCAGGGAAGCCAGAGTGGCGGCCGGGACGATCTTCTCGAGGACGAGCATCGGCGCTTTCAGCTGAAAATCCTGCCTGTCCATTTCACTCCAGGTCTGCGGGCAGCCGGCTGCCCGCGCATCCGGGTGGTGGTGCGCCACCGCCACGAGCTTGGAGATGTGGGGCAGGATTGCCTCGATGCGGCCGTGGAGGTCGGCTAGGTCGTCTAACGTGAGGCTCCAGGTTCGTGCAAAGTCGTGTCGGAACCCTCGATGCGCCTCTTGCCAGGGGACACAGAAACCCAGGATGGTTTCGATGACGTCCCCGGTCTGCTCTGCGTGAGAGAAGGGCCACAGGAACACGCGCGGCTCGCGGAGCATTAGCATCATGACGACTAAGAGCGACCGGACGTTGCAGGATTCCATGGGGAGGCCGTCGGTGTCTATGATCTTCTTACGGATTTCGTCCCGCTTAGAGCCGTCGGACGCGCCACGGAGGATGTCCTGTAGCCCGGCCATTCCAGGGTGCTTCCTGTGCCTGCAGCAGTCCTTGGTAGCAGTGCTCCACGCCTTGGGAACCTGCCGGAAGAGCCCCTTGGGGGTACACTGGCGCCGTCCACAGAGTGTTACACGTCTCCCTCTGACGTGTGGCACCGGTGGAAGGGAGTCGTCGTGGATTGCGTAGTTCGCGTCATGCCAGGAGGTGCCCAGGCCGAGCGTCCACACCATTGCGGCCCAGAGCATGTTGTAAACGGCTGGTGGGGATACGCGAAGCGTCTAGAATTGCAAATTCCAGCAGGGCGCTGCGAGGATGCCTGACCGGCAGCCGTGGGGAGGAGCTGGCCTAGCCCTGCCTGCTGGCTTCTGCTCTAAAGCCCTGTTCGCTCTCTAAGGGGGTATCCCAAAATTCCTCCCTCTGCACTCTTCCCGAGGCGCCACAGCCGTCATCGTCATCGTCGCCGTTGCGTAGTTGTCGCCTTTGAAGTCGACGTCCCCGCGCACTCGTGCGCCGGGGCCCTCCTCCTCCTCCTCCTCCTCCTCCTCCTCCTCCTCCTCCTCCCGTGTGCCGTCGCGAGAATCCTTTGCAAACATGATGGACCCACGAACCCGGAAAGGGATATAGACATGTGGAACATGGACACGTTTTCACGATACCCAACTTGGCAACACCTCACGAAACATCCCACGAGACACTTCACGAAACATCCCACGAGACACCTCACGAAACATTCCACGAGACACCTCACGAAACATTCCACGAGACACCCGCGCGAAACATTCCACGACGACAGGCAACCACTCAACCAAGGGGGTGTGGTCGTGCTGGGGTGTGGTCGTGCTGGGGGTGGTCGTGCTGGGGTGTGGTCGTGCTGGGGGGTGGTCGTGCTGGGGCGTGGTCGTGCTGGGGCGTGGTCGTGCTGGGGTGTGGTCGTGCTGTGGTGAGGTCGTGCTGGGGTGTGGTCGTGCTGGGGTGTGGTCTTGCTGGGGTGGGGTCGTGCTGGGGTGGGGTCCTGCTGGGGTGTGGTCGTGCTGGGGTGTGGTCGTGCTGGGGTGGGGTCGTGCTTGGGTGGGGTCGTGCTGGGGTGTGGTCGTTCTGGGGTGTGGTCGTGCTGGGGTGTGGTCGTGCTGGGGTGTGGTCGTGCTGGGGTGGGGTCGTGCTGGGGCGTGGTCGTGCTGGGGGGTGGTCGTGCTGGGGTGTGGTCGTGCTGGGGTGTGGTCGTGCTGGGGCGTGGTCGTGCTGGGGCGTGGTCGTGCTGGGGCGTGGTCGTGCTGGGGCGTGGTCGTGCTGGGGGTGGTCTGGGGTGTGGTCGTGCTGGGGTGTGGTCGTGCTGGGGTGTGGTCGTGCTGGGGTGTGGTCGTGCTGGGGTGTCGTGCTGGGGTGGTCGTGCTGGGGTGTGGTCATGCTGGGGGTGTGGTCGTGCTGAGGTGTCCCGCACCCTGTGATTAATCGATCGGGATTTCAAAAACAAGCGTTTCGCCTGAGACATCCTCAAATTTTAATCCGCCGGCCTCCTTCGACCTTGATGTTTATCAGGGAAAGAATCCGCCGGCCTCCTTCAAGTTGGGCACGGGGGACATTGTTTACATAGAAAAAGAGAACCCTGGGCCTGCGCCCTTTCCGGGAAAAACGGGACGAAGTGTCGACGCGCGCGTCGTCGCGCGCGTATGCCGAAAACCTTCAAAACTCATCGGTTTCGGAAGGATTTCAAAATCGTGTGTCCAAAAAACCTGCAAAAACCTAAGGTCTCGCAACACGGATTTTCAATCAAAGCGTGCGCGCGCGCTCTTGCGTCGTCGTCGTCGTCGTCGTCGTCGCCGTCCACCCTCCTCCCGCGCCGTCGTCGTCGTCGTCGTCGCCTACCTCGTCCTCTGTCTTTCCTCGTGTTCGTCGTCGTCGCCCTCTTTGGCGCCGTGGTCGTTTCCGTCGTCGTTGTCGCCGTGCTCGTCCTTCCTCCTCCTCCCTCGTCGTCGTCGTCGTCGTCGTCCGTCGTCGGCGTCTCGTCGTCGTCCCTCCTATCGCGCCGTCGTCGTCGTCGTCGTCCTCGTCGTTGTCGTCGTCGTCTTCCCTCCTCCCTCGTCGTTGTCGTCGTCGGCGTCGCCGTCCTTCCTCCTTCTTCGCCGTTCGCGTCGTCGCCGTCCTCCCTCCTCCCTCGTCGTTGTCATCGTTGTCGTCGTTGTCGCCGTCGTCGGCCTCCCTCCTCCCTCGTCGTTGTCATCGTTGTCGTCGTTGTCGCCGTCGTCGGCCTCCCTCCTCCCTCGTCGTCGTCTTCGTTGGCGACGTCGTCGTCGTCTTCGTCGTCGTCGTCGGCGTCGGCGTCGTCGTCGTCTTCGTCGTCGCCGACGTCGGCGTCGTCGTCGTCGTCGCCGCCGTCGTCGTCGTCGTCGTCGTCGTCGTCGTCGTCGTCGTTGTCGTCGGCGTCGTTGACGTCGTCGTCGTCGTCGTCGGTGTCGTCGTTGTCGTCGTCGTCGGCGTCGTCATCGTCGTCGTCATGGGTTTTGCAAACCAAGTTGCGGGTGGGTGGGTGGGATGTTTGCAAGAGCGCGGAATGTGTCAACTCGTTTGTTAAAATCATTTGCACCACCTAAATTGTACCACCTAGATTGCACCACACATATTGCTTAACGTAGCTTGCCCCACATAGCATGTACCACATATTTGGCATCTCTCAGTAAGTGAGGACGCACTGGTTGAGGTCCACACTGGTTAACATTTGATTTCCCTGGTTGTTCAATGGTTTACGAATGTCTACCTTCGGAAGTGGTCGGGTCTGGCGAGGTCTCGCCAGCTGCCGCCCGCTGCCACCTGTTTGCAGCCTCGTGCAACAGGGTGGGTCTGGCACGTTACCACCCGTTGCCGCCTCGTTGCCGCCTCATTCGCTGGATGGGTCCACCGAAGTTTCGCAATGTTGCCGCCCGTTGCCGCCTCGGGGCCGCCTCGTGCGCTGTGTGGGTCTGGCGAAGTTTCGCCACGTTGCCACCCGTTGCCGTCTCGTTGCCGCCTCGTGCGCTGGGTGGGTCCGGCGAGGTTTCGCCACATTGCCGCCCGTTGCCGCCTCGTGGCCGCCTCGCGCGTTCGGTGGGTCTGGCGAGGTTTCGCAAAGTTGCCGCCTGTTGCCGCCTCGTGGCCTCCTTGTGCGCTGGGTGGGTCCGGCAAGGTTCTGCCGATGCCGCCCGTTGCCGCTTTGTTGCGGCTTTGTCTGCAGAGAGGGTCTGGCGAGGTTTCGCCACGTTGCCGCCCGTTGCCGCCTGGTTGCCGCCTCGTTTGCTGGGTGGGTCCACCGAAGTTTCGCAATGTTGCCGCCCGTTGCCGCCGCGTGCGCTGGGTGGGTCCGGCAAAATTTTGCAAAGTTGCCGCTTGTGCGCTGCGTGGGTCTGGCGAGGTTTCGCCATGTTGCCGTCCGTTGCCGCCTCGGGGCCGCCTCGTGCGCTGGGTGGGTCTGGCGAGGCTTCGCCACGTTGCCACCTCGTTGCCGCCTCGTGCGCTGGGTGGGTCCGGCGAGGTTTCGCCACATTGTCGCCCATTGCCGCCACGCGCTGCGTGGGTCTGGCGAAGTTTCGCCACGTTGCCGCCCGTTGCCGCCTCGTTGCCGCCGCGTGCGCTGGCTGGGCCCGGCAAAATCTGACCACGTTGCCGCCCGCTGCCGATCCGTTGTTGCCTCTAGCTTGTACCGCGTAAATTCTCCTTTCTAAAAAGGATATCGGTTCTACCGCCCTCTATCTCCGGACTTGAAGGTTCCCTTTTCCGTATTGCAAATTACATCCGATTCTGCCCCATCGTCCATCCTAAATCTGAATCTGCGCTATATCAAAAATCACAAATTTTCAAGAACCCCTTGCCACAAAAAACGGGACGAAGTGCACACGCGCGCGTCGTCGCGCGCGCATGCCGGAATCCTTCACAAACCTTTGGCTTCGGAAGGACTTCAAAATCGGCTGTCCCAAAAACATATAAAACACATGGTTTCGCAACACGGATTGTCAAACAAACGTGCGCGCGCGCTCTTACGAATTCTCAAAGAAAAACAATATTTGTTCCTTCAACACGTTCACAACACGCTACCAAACGAGCTTCGCGCGCGCATGTCGACATCGTTCGAACGCCCTTGCGCGCGTGCTGGGGTCTCGATCTGTGTCGAATTATACCATGCGAGCCACTCTCGCGT
The DNA here is from genome assembly GCA_963575745.1 of Prorocentrum cordatum. Taxonomy (NCBI): domain Eukaryota; class Dinophyceae; order Prorocentrales; family Prorocentraceae; genus Prorocentrum; species Prorocentrum cordatum. The sequence continues at coordinate 38,286 of CAUYUJ010022502.1, forward strand.
GTTTGCCGCGAACGCATTTTGAATTCCTTCGAAAACCTCTATCACCGACGCGAAGACGCCGCCATCGTCGTCGGCATGATCAGCCTGTCTTTCATCGTCGTCGCAGTCGTCGTCCTCTTTGGCGTCGTCGTCGTTTCCGTCGTCGTTGTCGCCGTGGTCGTCCTTCCTCCTCCCTCGTCGTCGTCGTCGTCCGTCGTCGGCGTCTCGTCGTCGTCCCTCCTATTTTGTCGCCGTCGTCGTCGTCGTCGTCTTCGTCTTCGTCGTCGTCGTCGTCGGCGTCGTCGTCGTCGTCGTCGCCGTCGGCGTCGTCGTCGTCGTCGTCACCGTCGTCGTCGTCGTCGTCGTCGTCGTCGTCGTCTTCGTCGTCTTCGTCGTCGTCGTCGTCGTCGGAAGCGTCGTCGTCGTCGTCGTCGGCGCCTGTCGTCGTCGTCGTCGGCGTCGGCGTCGTCGTCGTCGTTGTCGTCGTCGTCGTCGTCGATGGTGTCGTCGTCGTCGTCGTCGAAGTCGTCGGAGTCGTCGTCGGTGTCGTCGTAGTCGTCGTCGTCGTCGGCGTCGTTGCCAAATGCCATGTGCGAGTAAGTTGCGGGTGGGGGGGTGTGATATTTGCACGAGCAGTGGGGAGGACAGCATCAAGACAGTCAAAGTAGACTGCGCCACGTAACTTACACCACATAGCTTGCACCACGCAGTTCACGCTTTGCTTTCATTCAATTCAACGTGTCTCCAATGACATTCGAATTAAAGATTTGCCACTTGAATATCGATTGCCTGCAATTTCGTGCGCCGGATCCCAAATCCAGAGCAATACGATTGCATTTCCCACGCCCAGAGCATTCGAATGTGACTTTCATAACATGTCAAATGCAATTCCATCCAGATCATCTCGATCGATGTTTAATCAATTGCCGATGGGATTTCAACTACAACGTAGCAGCTCCTAATTCCAAAGCATCTAGATTAAATGCGGAGTAGATCTCAGTGTAGTTTCAATCGAGACGGACCACATCCCATATCCACACATGTTTATTCCGACTTGGCGGACTTTCAATGGACACGAATCAGACCTCAGGTCCAGAACGTGTGAGTTTGAAACCATTAAACTGAAATTTCGGTGAGACAGCGAAACAGATCCACGATCCAGAGCATTTTGATATAATTATACCTAGCTGTCACTTGCTTGTCAATGAAAGTTAAACAGGTTCCCAATACAGGCCGCTATTGCTATAATTCAAGTTGATGTCCATGAACCTGATGCAGATCCCAGGACTAGCGCATTTGAATCACAGCTAAATCTCCGATGACATCTACATGAAAATGACCTGGGCTCCCATTCCAAAACATGTGGCTGTAATTAAGAATATGTTTCAACGGGCCTTCTTGTCAACTGGGACACTCATCGTCGTCGCCGTGGTCGTCGAGCGTCGTTTGACTTGCTGCGTGCACGGAAACACGCAGGCCACGAAACACCGACCGACCTAGTAGTAGTACTTCAGGTGTTGGCAGCATTAGTTGTAGCGGAAGCAATCGAAGTAGAAATAATCGCAGTAGTAGTATAGTAGTAGGAGTAGTAGCAGTAGCAGTAGCAGTAGCAGTAGTAGTAGCAGTAGTAGTAGTAGTAGTAGTAGTAGCAATAGTAAACATAGTAGTAGTAGTAGTAGTAGTAGTAGTAGTAGAAGTAGCAGTAGTGGTGGTAGTAGTAGTAGTAGTAGTCGTAGTAGTCGTAGTAGTTGCGTGCTCGTACTCGTACTTGTCTTCGTAGCCGTAGTAGTAGTAGCCGTGGTAGTAGACGTAGCAGTAGTCATAATAGTAGTGGTGGTAGTAGTAGTGGTGATAGTAGTAGTAGTAGTAGTAGTAGTAGTAGTAGTAGTAGTAGTAGTACTCGTACTAGTACTAGTACTAGTAGTAGTAGTAGTAGTAGGAGGAGGAGGAGGAGGAGGAGTAGGAGTAGCCGTAGTAGTAGTAGTAGTAGTAGTAGTAGTAGTAGTAGTAGTGGTGGTAGTAGTAGTAGTAGTAGTAGTAGTAGTGGTCGTTGTAGTAGTGGTAGTAATAGACATAGTAGAAAAAAGTAGTAGGAGAAGTCGTCGTCGTAGTAGTAGTAGTAATACGAGCATTAGTATAGTAATAGCAGTAGCCGTTGAAGTGGTAATGGTAGAAATAATTTAGGAGGTGAATGGTAGTAGTAGTAGTAGTAGTAGTAGTAGTAATAATAGTAGTAGTAGTAGCACCAGTAGTAGTGAATGTACTAGTAGTAGTGGTCGTAGTAGTAGGAGTAGAAGTAGTAGTTGTTGTTGTAGTGGTAGCAGTAGTAACAGCAGTAGCCGTCGCAGTAGCAGTAATAGAAGTAGTCGTAGTCGTCGTAGTAGTAGGAGTAGTAGTAGTAGTAGTAGTAGTAGTAGTAGTCGTAGTAGTAGTAGTAGTAGCCGTGGTAATAGTAGTGGCAATGATAGTCGTAGTAGCCGCATTAGTTGTAAGAGTAGCAGTCGTAATAGTAGTAGCAGTAGTAGTAGTAGTAGTAGTAGTAGTAGTAGCAGTAGTAGTAGTAGTAGTAGTAGTACTCGTCGTCGTCGTAGCAAGAGCAGTAGAATTAGCGGTAATCGTAGTTGTAGTTATAACAGCCGCAGGAATCCGCATAGCAGTAGTAGTAGTAGTAGTAGTAGTAGTAGTAGTAGTAGTAGTAGTAGTAGTAGTAGTGGTAGTAGTAGTAGTAGTCGTAGCCGTAGTCCGTCGTAGTCGTGGTCGTCGTCGTCGTCGCCTTCGCCGTCGTAACCGTCGTAGACGCAGAATTCGTAGCAGCAGCAGCAGCGCCAGCAGCTGCAGCAACAGCAGCAGTAGCAGTAGTAGTGGCAGAAATAGTAACAGTAGACGTAGTAGTAGTAGTAGCAGTAGTAGTAGCAGCAGTAGTCGCAGTAATGGTAGTAGTAATCGTAATAGTACCAGTAGTAGTAATCGTAGTAGTCGTAGTAGTCGTAGTAGTAGTAGTAGTAGTAGTAGTAGTAGTAGTAGTAGTAGTACAAGTCGTAGTAATAGTAGTAGCAGTCGTAGCAGTGTAGTGCAATGGTGGTAGTAGTCCTCGTACTAATCTAGTACTAGTACTAGTACTAGTACTAGAGCTAGTACGAGTACTGGTGCTAGAAGGAGTAGTAGTGTTCGTAGTAGCCGTAGTAGTAGTAGTAGTAGTAGTAGTAGTAGTAGTAGTAGTAGTAGTAGTAGTAGTAGTAGTGGTAATAGTAGTAGTAGTAGTAGTAGTAGTAGTAGTAGTAGTAGTAGCAGTGATACTAGTAGTTGCAGCAGCAGCTGCAATAGTAGTAGTACAAGAAATCGCAGTTGTAGTCATAATAATACTAGGGGTCGTCGTTGCAATCGTGATAATAATAGGTGTAGTCGTAGTCGTAGTCGTAGTAGTAGTAGTAGTAGTAGTTGTTGTAGTAGTGGCTGTATGAGTAGTGATCGCCGTAGTAGAAGGGTCGTCGTCGTCGTCGTCGTCTTAGTAGTAGTAGTAGTAGTAGTAGTAGAACCAGTCGTAGTAGCAGTAGTAGTAATGGTGGTGGTAGTAGTAGTAGTAGTAGTAGTAGTAGTAGTAGTAGTAGTAGTAGTAGTAGTAATACGAGTAGAAGTAGAAGTAGCAATAGTAGCAGCAGAGGCGGTAGTAGTATTACTTTTAGCGGTAGTAGAAGTAGCAGGTAGTAGTAGTACCAATAGCAGTAGTAGTAGGTGTAGTAGTAGTAGTCGCAGTAGTAGTCGTCATCGTCGTCGTCGTCGTACCAATAGTAATGGTAGCAGACGTAATACTTGTAGCAGCAGAAGTAATAACAGTAGTAGCAATAGTAGTAGTAGTAGTAGTAGTAGTAGTCGTCGAACTCGTAACCGTAGTAGTAGTAGTGGCAATCGTAGTAGTGCTAGTCGTAGCACTAGTAGCCCAGGTAGCAGAAGTACTAGTAGAAGTAGTCGGAGAAGTCGTAGTAGTAGTGGTCGTAATAGTGCGAGTGGTAAGGGCAACAAGAATAGACATAGTAGTAGTGGTAGTAGTCGTAATAGTAGTAGGAGTAGTAACCGGTGTAGTCGTAGTCGTAGTGGTCGTGGTAGTACGAGTAGTAGTAGTAGTAGTAGTAGTAGGAGGCGTAGTCGTAGCCGTAG
>CAUYUJ010022502.1:47419-49919 GCA_963575745.1 Prorocentrum cordatum
TGGGGCTACGAAGCGCTGCCCAGGGCGGGGGGAACGCATGCGAGAGCAACCCCTGGGGCCTCGGTGGAGCTCCCTATGGGGCAACGAAGCGCTGCCCAGGGTGGGGGAAACGCATGCGAAAGCAACCACTGGGGCCTTCGGTGGAGCTCCCTATGGGGCCACGAAGCGCTGCTCAGGGTGGGGGAAGCGCATGCGAGCGCAACCACTGGGGCCTTCGGTGGAGCTCCCTATGGGGCCACGAAGCGCTGCCCAGGGTTGGGGAAACGCATGCGAGAGCAACCGCTGGGGCCTTCGGTGGAGCTCCCTGTGGGGCCACGAAGCGCTGCCCAGGGTTGGGGAAACGCATGCGAGCGCAACCACTGGGGCCTTCGGTGGAGTTCCCTATGGGGCCACGAAGCGCTGCCCAGGGCGGGGGGAACGCATGCGAGAGCAACCGCTGGGGCCTTCGGTGGAGATCCCTATGGGGCAACGGAGCGCTGCCCAGGGTGGGGGAAACGCATGCGAGAGCAACCACTGGGGCCTTCGGTGGAGCTCCCTATGGGGCCACGAAGCGCTGCCCAGGGTGGGGGAAACGCATGCGAGCGCAACCACTGGGGCCTTCGGTGGAACCGCTGGGGCCTTCGGTGGAGCTCCCTATGGGGCCACGAAGCGCTGCCCGGGGTGGGGGGAACGCATGCGAGAGCAACCACTTGGGCCTTCGGTGGAGCTCACTATGGGGCTACGAAGCGTGTGAGAGGTGCGCCGAGCGCAGAGGCAAGGAGGGGGAGGAGAGAGGAGGGGGAGGAGGCGGAAGGAAGGAGGTGGGAAGCAGGGCGCTGTCTCTTCAAAACGAGGACCCAACACCACAGGATGGTTGGGAAGTAGTGCTAGCACTGGCAGTAGTAGTGATGGTAGTAGTGGTAGTAGTAATAATAGTAGTAGCTGTGATCGTAACGCTAGTGCTAGTAGTAGTATTAGTCGTCGTCGTGGTAGTAGTAGTAGTAGTAGTAGTAGTGGTAGTAGTCGTAGTAGTAGTAGTAGTAGTAGTAGTAGTAGTAGTAGTAGTAGTAGTAGTAGTAGTAGTAGTAGTAGTAGTAGTAGTAGTAGTAGTAGTAGTAGTAGTAGTAGTAGTAGTAGTAGTAGTAGTAGTAGTAGTAGTAGTAGTAGTAGTAGTAGTAGTAGTAGTAGTAGTAGTAGTAGTAGTAGTAGTAGTAGTAGTAGTAGTAGTAGTAGTAGTAGTAGTAGTAGTAGTAGTTAGTAGTAGTAGTAGTAGTAGTAGTAGTAGTAGTAGTAGTAGTAGTAGTAGTAGTAGTAGTAGTAGTAGTAGTAGTAGTAGTAGTAGTAGTAGTAGTAGTAGTAGTAGTAGTAGTAGTAGTAGTAGTAGTAGTAGTAGTAGTAGTAGTAGTAGTAGTAGTAGTAGTAGTAGTAGTAGTAGTAGTAGTAGTAGTAGTAGTAGTAGTAGTAGTAGTAGTAGTAGTAGTAGTAGTAGTAGTACAGTAGTAGTAGTAGTAGTAGTAGTAGTAGTAGTAGTAGTAGTAGTGGTAGTAGTAGTAGTAGTAGTAGTAGTAGTAGTAGTAGTAGTAGTAGTAGTAGTAGTAGTAGTAGTAGTAGTAGTAGTAGTAAGTAGTAGTAGTAGTAGTAGTAGTAGTAGTAGTAGTAGTAGTAGTAGTGGTAGTAGTAGTAGTAGTAGTAGTAGTAGTAGTAGTAGTAGTAGTAGTAGTAGTAGTAGTAGTAGTAGTAATAGTAGTAGTAGTAGTAGTAGTAGTAGTAGTAGTAGTAGTAGTAGTAGTAGTAGTAGTAGTAATAGTAGTAGTAGTAGTAGTAGTAGTAGTAGTAGTAGTAATAACAGCCGTAGTATTAGTAGGTGGTAGTAGTGGTAGTAGTGGTAGCAGTAGGAGTAATAGTAGTCGCACCAGTAGTGACAGCAATAGCAGTAGTAACAGTAGTAGTAGCAGCAGCATGATTATTATTCTTATTCTTCTTAATATTATTATTATCAATATTTTTATTAGTATTATTATTGGTAGTATTCCCAACCCTCCTTGGTTGGGTATTCGTTTTGAATAGAGGGGTGTGGTCGCGTCCTTCTCCTCCCGCCTCCCGCCTCCCGCCTCCCTCTTGTCTCCTCTCGCCGGCCCTGGGGGCTGCGATCTGTGAAACTGTCGCCACTTTCGAAGGCTGTTGGGAAACCCAACAGAGAGGGTACCCACCGCGGATCCAAACGGGACCTCGCCGTCCCTGGGGGGCTGCGCTCTGTGAAACTGTCGCCACTTTCGAGGGCTGCTGGGGAGGCCAGCAGAGAGGGTACCCACCGCGGATCCAAACGGGACCTCGCCGTCCCTGGGGGGCTGCGATCTGTGAAGCTGTCGCCACTTTCGAGGGCTGCTGGGGAGGCCAGCAGAGAAGGTACCCACCGCGGATCCAAACGGGACCTCGCCGTCCCTTGGGGGGGGGGGGGGGGGCGCGGCCCTGGCGCAGGCAGCACGTCGGGCGCGTGCTTCGTCGTCGAGCGCAGGGCGCT
>CAUYUJ010022502.1:54919-122678 GCA_963575745.1 Prorocentrum cordatum
TGCGACCTTAAGGCAACCCACTGGCGGCACGTTCGCTCACGTTCTTGCAATTGGTGAAACTTGTAAACCGTAACTTGCTCACCCGCCTTACCATGCGATCGGCATTTCATACCCCTCTTCCTGCCACAACTCTCCGATGGTCCCGGGTGTGCGGCATGGTGAAGACATCGAGTCTCTGGGGAGCAAGACTTGAAGCACCCTGCTGCCCAGAGTGGGGGCGCCACGGGGGCATGGATAGAACGTCAATCACCGATTTAAGTGCTGCTGCTCTGAGTGAGGGGCCGCAGGTGGTGCCCTTCAGGCACGGGGGTCGAAGACTCGAATCTCTGCGCGCGCCCGCCCCGCCCCACCCGTTTCGCTCCAGGACGGTCCTCCCCACACTTATCCGACGCTGCAGTGCTGTGGCATTTTTCCACGACGCGCGCTCAAGCGATGCGCACGCCTAGATGTCGATCACACTCTTGCAAGCGTTGCTCACGGTGGCCGCCTCTTCGTGGTCGTCCTCTCCGAGGAGTCCTCCCACGACGTAGCCCGCGTGACGCAAATTGCGAGCGAAGAAATTCAGGTACGCTACGCCTGTTTTGGTGCGGCCATGTACTACCTTCAGACTCACCTTCCCGAACGACATCCACTTCGAGCCCGTGTGGACGGCCCCAGTGCCTGCGCTGAAAGAGAGGCCACCGCCAACCAACCCGAGCGCGTGGACTCTGGATGCTACCCATTTCCCCGTCATGTTGACGCTCATGAAATACGTATCTGCGCAAGCGCCCCCTACCCGCTGGGCATCAGCTTGCACAAGGAGGAGCACTTGAGATGGACGCGCCTTGAAGGGCACATGCAGAAGGACGTGGACGCCAGACTTCATCACGTCGAAGTGCTGGCCGTGCACATTGACCAGGTGCGGGTCGCCAACTGCAGACAATGTTGGTGCCTCTGTGGGTGCTGCCGTTGGTGACGCCGTGGGCACACCCGCTGGCGCCGCTGTGGGAGCCTCCGTCGGAACAGTCGCCAATGGTTCCGTTGGGGCCACTGTCGGTGCACCTGTCGGGGTAGCCGTCGGCCCCGTTCCTGGCGCTGCCGTTGGCGAGGCTGTGGGCACACTTGCTGGTGCCTCTGTGGGAGCCCCCGTCGGAGCAGTCGCAGGCGATGCCGTAGGGATAGCCGTCGGTACACCTGTTGGGGTGGCCGTCGGCCCCGTTCCAGGTGCTGACGTTGGCGACGCCGTGGGCGCACCTGCTGGTGCCGCTGTGGGAGCCTCCGTCGGTGTATCTGTCGGGGTGGCCGTCGGCCCCGTTCCTGGCGCTGCCGTTGGCGAGGCTGTGGGCACACCTATTGGTGCCTCTGTGGGAGCCCCCGTCGGAGCAGTCGCAGGCGATGCCGTAGGGATAGCCGTCGGTACACCTGTTGGGGTGGCCGTCGGCCCCGTTCCAGGCGCTGACGTTGGCGACGCCGTGGGCACCACTGCTGGTGCCGCTGTGGGAGCCTCCGCCGGTGTATCTGTCGGGGTGGCCGTCGGCCCCGTTCCTGGCGCTGCCGTTGGCGAGGCTGTGGGCACACCTGCTGGTGCCTCTGTGGGAGCCCCCGTCGGAGCAGTCAAGGGTGGCTCCGTTGGGGCCACCGTCGGTGTACCTGTCGGGGTAGCCGTCGGCCCCGTTCCTGGCGCTGCCGTTGGCGAGGCTGTGGGCACACCTGCCGGTGCCTCTGTGGGAGCCTCCGTCGGAGCAGTCGTAGGCGATGCCGTAGGGGCAACCGTTGGTGCACCTGTTGGGGAAGCTGTCGGTACACCTGGATTGAAAAAATTACCAGTACCACCTTCGTCTGGTGGAACCGTGGGGATGGGCGTTGGTGACGCCGTCGGAGTGGCCGTCGACTCCGCTGTGGGTGCTGTCGTTGGCGACGCCGTGGTCCCAGCTGTTGGCGTCGCTGTGGGAGCCTCCGTCGGCGCAGTCGTGGGCGATGCTGAAGGCACAACCGTTGGTGCACCTGGCGGGTTGGCCGTCGGCCCCGCTGTGGGTGCTGCCGTCGGGGAACCTGTGGGAGCGGCGGTCGGAGAGAAGGTTGGATGTGCCGTTGGCGAGGTTGTTGGCGCAGCGGTTGGCGCAGGTGTTCGAAAACTGTCGAAGTAATCTTGAGCGCACGTGAAGGACCCTTCTTCAGCGAAGAACTTGGACGTCCCGCCCAGGCCGTAATTACGACCCCACTCATGAAAATGGCCGTCGGGGTAGGGGTCGGAGATTCTGATCCCGATTTCGAACTCGCTCGTGTCTGCGAACTCAGCCATGAAGCAACGCTTCGCTTGGTCCACGGGGTCGGCATCATCTGCTGGACAAGTGATATTGGTTAACTCGTCTGGGCCCAATGGATTGTCACAGCCGTGGCCGAACATGCGCGAGATTGTCATGATCCCAAACTTGCCGCCTGAAGGGATGGTATACTTCTTGGCCTTCCGGCCCGGAACTGATGATTGGATCGTCTCTATCACGTAGGAGGGTAAGGGTAGGGGGCTGTCGCCTGTGGAAGACCCATACTGGAAGAACTCCATGTCAAATTCGATTCCATCTTCGACCGTGTAGACAGCGCTGACGCCGTCGAGCACTATGACTTCGTTTTCACCTTCAATATGATGGTCAATGTCGCAGAAAGTTAACTTTGGCCGAGTGGGGACAACAGGGCAGAAGGTGTGGTTCCTCACAAACTCTGCCCTGAAAACTGCGGCCTCCCCAACAAGAAGGTTGATGTTCGCCATGCCTCCAACAACTCCATTCCAATCGGTGCTTCTCGGGGTATAGGTGGTTACATTGGTGTAGACTAAATCGAAAATGACCCCATCTGGAAGTTGCCCGACTCCATAATATCTGAGCTCCCTGGGCGCCGTGTAGTCAGGACCCAAGCCACCCAGATTAGAGTGAGCCCGATCAGTAAGAAAATCAACCCAATCCTCACAACCTCTCGGGTGGGTGACTACCTCTGTTTCAGGACACTCCTCTGGACACTCGCAGCACATTGACGAGCTGAAGTCATCATCGTCATAGTAAGGGTCCAGACAGATACTGATAAATGGGTTTTCAAGATCGTAAGAGTAGATCGCACATGAGTTTCCGAACCTGTTGGTGGCCCCATTGTCTGTATCAACACATGTTGTTGGTGCTGATAGTGGTGTCGTCGTTGATACATTTGGCGTCCTCCGTGCTTGCGTCGACGCAGACATTGGCGCCACTGTTCTGTTGTTGCGCGAGCCGCGTTGACCATGTCTGCCACGAGAATTTGTTCGTGCCTCGAACGACACTTTTGCTGATGTCTGCACCATGAACACATCTAAACATCCGCCACTTCCACACTCCTGCAACTTTGTGCTGCCTGACATGTTGTCTCCCGCAGCACGCGACATCGAACAATGCTGGAAACATAGCACGAAAGCCACCGCCACCCGTCTTGCGCGGCAGGATACCGCACGATAGTAAGAGGGGCAGCTGTATGTACGAGGATCGGCGAATGCCATTTTAGTAGTGGTAGTAATATAAAGACATGAAAGGGAAGTAGTGGGTTGGTGAGGCTCGTAGAACGCAGCCCGAAGTGCTGCGGCTCGATCCTGATACACGACGGTGTCGCTTCCTGCGTCTTCTGAAGCGTGTGAGGGCACAAGGAACACGACTCTTGATGCCACCCATGCAGATCCCTCCCTCTCCAGAGCGAGCGCTGCACCCGAGAAGCGTCTTGCGCGAGCGGCCGTTGGTCGGAGCGTTCAGCGGCGCGCCAGACGAGCGACGGGGCAGGCGAAGTCGAGCCCGCCCGCCTCCAAAGGACGCCTTGAGGCGGGCTGCGCATTCTTCGTCTTGTGCGCAGCACAGGTGCACCCTCCTCTCTCCGAGCGGCCCCTGGGGGCGCTAGAAAGGTGCTCCACAATTGCAAACGAGACCCCCGCCGAATCGTCAAGCGCCCCCCCACCCGCGGGCGTGGCCCCCAACTGGGATTCCTGCTCTTGGGGCCTCCCGCAGGAACCTCCAGGAATCACACATACTGTCTCGACATGTGTTCATCAATCCTGTAGTTTACATGGCGATCCCCGCAACCAGATTGAAGTCTTCAGGAGTCCGCATGGTTTCTAAGCCGTGGTAAATAACCCTGACGAGGCCCTCCTGAATCCCCCTAAGGCTATCTGTTGCGCTTTTCGCGATGTCCCACGGAATCCCGCAGCTTTCATAAAGCATTCCAGGTGTCCTCTCAGGATCCCGAAGGATCTCCTCAGGACTCCTAAGGGCTTCTTCAGAATTCCAAATGAATTCCCAAGGCGTCCTGAGGATCTCCTCAGGACCCCCGAGGATTCCTCCAGGAATCCTGAAGAAGGAACCTTGACGAATTCCTAGGAGTCCGATGGAATCTGGAGGATTTCTTCGGGAACCCTGAGGTTCTGAGCAATCCGAAGGGCTGTCTTTGGAATCCCAGATAATTCCCACGGCATCCTGTGGCATTTCCCACGGAATCCTCGGGATGTCCCGGGGGTCCTGAGGATCTTTCGGCGAGCGTATGGGATCCCACCGTGCCCACTTCGCGTCGAACTCCGCCCTCCGGTGCCTCGATGCGCCACTCGTCACGGAGCGACCCCCCCAGCGATGCGACGCCGCAGCTTCCCCGCGCGGGTGGTGCCCCCTCGCGCTGCGAGGCGCCGCCCCAGTCGCGCAGCGAGACCGCCCCGAGCAAGACCCCCCCCCCTCAACAGCTGCCTCGCCCCCGCGCGAGGCTCCCGCCCACGCGCGCAGTGGCGAGTCGCGCAGCGAGGTGCCGACCCCGTCGGAGAGCTCGAATCCCCATCACTCGCGGAGCAGGACTCCCGCCGACGCGTCGTCCCCAGCCGCGCAGAAAGGCACCGCCCCGGCCGACCACCGCCGAGCAGTCGCGGAGCGAGACCCCAGTGGACGCGACGCATGCAACTTGCTCTTCGAGGGAGGCTGCGTGGGGGTAGAGTCGGCGGCGAGCCTGGGGGGGAAGTGAGCAGGGGCGGGCCTTCTCAGAAGGCTCGGTCGTCTCCTGGCCTTCTGAGAAGTTTTCGATGTCTGCCCCGACGACGCAGCAAACTTCTCAGAAGGCGCGAGGGCTTCTGAGAAGTCCCGCCGCCTTCTGTGAAGGCCTTCTCCTTCTCATTTCCCGCCCTCGCTCGCCCCTGATAGAGGCGAGGACGGAAATTCTCCCTCGGGCGCACGCGGGCCAGGTCTTGGGGGAGCTCTGGTGCGGGCAACGCGAGCGAGCACTGGAGCATTTTCCCTCCCCCCCGCAATCCTGATCCTTCCATCTTCCCTGGCCTCGGCTGGGGTTTCGGCGGTAGTGGATTCAGAAGGGAAGCCGAGCGGTCATGGGATGAGAAACAGCAGAAATCCGCCGACCACAGCTTGCTGGGGATGAGAATGCGTGTGAGATGATTGCCTGTTCCCCCTCCCCCTTCCCCCTCCCCCAGGGTCCAAAAACCAGTTGAAAGTGGGGGGTGGGGGCTGGGGGTTGGGAGGGGAGGGGTGGAGGGTGGGTATGCGGTCTCCTCGACGCACCCCTGGAGACTACAGAGCTTCCAAATCTGCCTTCCGTGGCCTCGAAGACGTTCCAAGACTGTCCCGAATCGCGAAACGATTGGCCCAAGACGCCTACGAATACTCCATGACGCCCCAGGACGTCGTCGAGACGCTCCGAGCCTTCCCAAGCGGGCCCCGAAAGGCAAAACTCAATGGTATTCCGTGTTTTTTATATTGATTCTGCGGTTATCGTCTTCTCGAGCTTCCGCGGCTCCAAGGCGGCCCACGAGGCCCCATAGACCGCCCCCAAGCTGCCCAAGAGGCCCCTACGAGGGTCCCAGATCGGCCCAAGAGGGTTCCAAGACTGCCCAAAAGAAGGGCCCAAGACGGCCGAAGATCGCCCCAGGGGCCCCCGAGAGAGGCGAAGAGCGAGAACACGAACCAAAAATCCGATCTCTCGGCCCCACGGGGCCCCCCAAGGGCCCCAAGAAGCCCCCAACCGGCCCAAAAGAGGCCCACAAGAAGCTCCAAGCTGCACCCAAGAGGCGCAAAAGAGGCCCCAAGGCGGCCCCCACCACGCTTCAAAACTGCCTCCAAGAGGCTCCGCCAAGCCCCCAAGCAATTCCTAAGAGGCCCACAAAAAACCCCACACAATGCCCAAGAAAGCCGCGACGTCCCAACCGTGAACCCCACGCCTCTTATAGGTGTCGTCGGAATGGCGTAAGCCTCTTGAATAAGCACGATGTTCCTGCTCACTACGCTGTGCGAACGAGTGTGCGTTTGTGTGTGTGTGGGGACTATTCACGTGTATGCACCAGGAATGATGCGTATTGTTTCCGCCCAGGCCAGGGTGGGAGATGGGTTCGGGGTGTAGGGACATCCATGACATGCTAATGTGAACGGGGTTGCGAAACGCATTGCGCACATCACGTGCGTCACATTGATCCACATACCACGTGTGGCACATCTCATGAGCACGTGAATAGTGTCACGGGCCTCGCGGGTAGCTGAGTGCAAGCTCTGCTGCTCAAATTGTCAACGGAACGCCGTTGAAAACCTGGGGCTAAAGCTGCTCTGGAAAGCGCATTCCCAGAGAACTTCGCAGACCCCTTGGGATTTCTCTGTATGTGATATCCCTGCCCTTCCCCAAATCCTTCCCCTAGGACCCCGGTCTGGCCGATTTGGTTGGCTAAGGGTCGGGCCCAGGGGTGCCTGCGGCGCTGGACGTTCAACGTCGTTCAAGCAGCTCCGAGAAGGCTCATAATGGCTCAAGATGGCCTCCAAGACCACGCAACCTGGTAAGACTTGATCTCCCTCCCCCCCAAAGCAATTCAAACTTCACCGGTGGAACTGCCCAGCTGTAGTCTGGGGCCCTGGCTGGATTGCACTGGTGCAGTCTCGAGGACTTCAGAGGGTTGCGCGCGTCAGCGGTGCAGTTTTGCACGCGCCTGGCACGCGAGGGGAGGGGGGGAAGGCCTCTGGCATGCGTCCAAGAAGCTCCCAGACGGCTCGAAGACGGCATGTGGCCACGAAGCTCCCCGAGAACGCCCCCGAGAGGCAAACATTTGCTGTTTTGTACAAAATGCCTTCGGCAACATGTAAGAAGGCCTCACGACGGCTCGTTAACGCCCCGATCCCTTCAGGTCTTGTGTGATTTTGGGATGCTCGTTTTTCCGACCCAGGGCGTCCAAAGCGGCCCAACAGGCCCACAATATCGCGCCACGGTTGCCCCCGAGGTTCCCAAGATGCCCCCAAGACGGACTCACGAGGGGGCCCCCGAACTGACAGGCACAAATCATTGGTGTCTCTTGGCCTTTCGCTGATTTTCGCGCCCTCGCCTTTTTACGCTTCCGATGGCTTCTAAAAACCCAAGGCGGCCCAAGAGGCCGCCCCAGACGGGCCAACATTGCCCGAGAGGGCCCCGAAACGGCCCACAAGGACCGCAAGGCGGCCCAAGAGGCCTACAAAAGACGGCGCGCAAGAGAAGGCCCGATACGAGTGGCCCAAGGAGTGGAGGCCAGAGGTGCCCTGGGAGCCCTTCCCCCTCAGGATCGCCCCCAAGACCCCGACGATTCCCGCAAGAGGCCGCCAAGAGGCCCGCAGGAGGCCTCAAAGGCCCCCCCCCCAGAGGCCTCCAGTACGCACCCAAGAAGCTTCGAAACTGGCTCTAATTAACCTTGCAAAACACCTTCTTCTTTTCCTCCTCCTCCTCCTCCTCCTGCTCCTCCTCCTCCTTCTCCTCCTCCTCCTCCTCCTCCTCCTCACACTCATTCTCCTCCTGTTCCTCCTGCTCCTCCTGCTCCTTCTCCTCCTCCTCCTTCTCCTCCTTCTGCTCCTTCGCCTGCTGCTCCTCCTCCTCCTCCTCCTCCTCCTCCTCCTCCTCCTCCCGCTCCCTCTCGTTGTGCCGAAAGATGCAGCCAACATGCGCAGACTTCGCGCGCTCTGGACGTGCACCTCGCGACGCGGGACGAATCCACGGCCGGACAGCGACGCAGGAACGGGCCGGGGGGCTGGTTCTTGGATGCAGCCTCCCAGACCACATGTGTCACATGTGCTCATCACCCGATGGGATCCAGGGTACATAACCAACGCATAATGTCGGTACTCCACCTTCCCAAATCCACGGCGGGCTGCACAACACCTGCCGACATTATGATCAGTTTGGCCTCGAGGCGGCACAATGAGTCCGCCGACGCCTTGTGGGTCTCTAGGCGTGTGAGATAGTTCCCCCCCCTACCCCCCCCCCGGGACCCCAAACCGGAGATTTGACCCCCCCCCCCGGCCCGGCGCGAGCGCACCACGAGGCTTCTCCGGACCCAAGAGGGCGTCAAGACGGGGCAAGAAGGCCCCAAGAGGCCTCCAAGACGGCCCACGAGGGCCCCGAGACGCCACACATGTGCTCCAAGACGCCCAAGATGGCCCCGAGATTGGCCAAGAGGCCTCCAAGACGGCCCAAGAGGTCCCAAACAAGCCTTCCAAGAGGGCCCCAAGAGGCTAAATTTGTTGATTTTCCATTGTGTTTTTCTGTGTTTTTTGCCTTTTGGCCTGTCCGGCTTCCCGACGCTCCAACACAGCCCAAGAAACCCCGATGACAGCCACAAAACGGCACAAGAGACCCCCAAGACGGCCCCAAGACGGCCCCAGATGGCCCCATGACGGCCCCAGAGGCCCCCAAGACGGCCCAAGAGGGCTCCAAGACTGCACCCAGAGAAGCCCAAGAGGGCGACCAAACATAAAAAAAACGAGCTTTCCGCCCCAAGAATCCCCAGGCGGCCCCAAGTGTACCCCCAGAGGCCGCCAGAGGCCCCCAAGCCTCTCCCCAGACGCCCCAAAGAACCCCCAAGAAACACCCCCGAGGCTCCGAAACGGCCCCCAAGTGGTTTCAAAACTACATTCCACAGGCCCCCGAGAGCCGTGCCGCGAGGTCCCGATACACCTACAAGATGCCTCTAACCCATAACCCAGGACTCTGAGCCTTCTCTCTGTGTCCCCCTCGCCCCCCCCCCTCCACCTCGGCCCCCAGGTGGTTTCAACATTGCCTTCCAGAGCCGAGAGCCGTGCCGCGATACCCCGATACACAAACAAGAAGCCTCTAACATATAACCCAGAACCCATAGCCTCATCTCAGTATCCCCCTCCTCCTCTTCCTCTTCCTCTTCCTCCTCCACCTCCTCGTCCCCCTCTCCTCTCCCTTCGTTTCATTCCCCCCCCTCCTCCTCTCCCGATCCTCTCCGATTCTTCTCCCCCCCATCCTCCGCCCCCCCTCCTCCTTCTCTCCCCGTCCTCCTTCTCCTCCCCAGCACGCGCGCCCGATTGGGCATCATTTGCATGTATTGCACTTCAGGGTGCCCTTCTTTTCGTCGCGCGCGACATGGGCAGGGTTCCCGGGAAACGCCGACTTCGGTCGTCTCCTCTCGCACGCGCCGCCGCACTGATACGCTCGGCAACTGCGCGCTGTGAGCCCGAGTTTCTCACAGCCCCCGCGCACCACTTTGAGTTGTTTCGTCTTTCGATGATGTTCCACTTGCGCCGGCTTCAAATGTTTCGTGTCCGAGAACGCTCCTCCGCACGCCGCGCGCGTCAGCGGCTCAGCGTCCGCCTCAGCTTTCCGCTTCTTAGTATTCAGCTCGCGCGTCGTCCTCTCGCGCTCTTCCGCGCACCTCCGACATAGCCTCTCCCCTGCTGCTTTGCGCTTCTTTTGAGCATCGGACATCTCCGCCTCCTCTGGGCACGCCGCCAGACAGTCATCGTTCGAACAAAGCACTTGGCCCGCGCGTTTCCTATTATTCGACTCGCGCGTCGTCCTCTCACGTTCTTCCGCGCATTTCCGACGCAACCTCTCCCCTGCTGCTTCGTGCTTCTTCTGTGCTTCGGACATCTCAGCCTCCTCTGGGAATAGTGCCAGACAGTCATCGCTCGAACAACGCACTTTGCCCACGCTCTCGGCCCATTTCGCGTTGCAACGGCGAGACTTCTGTTGCCCTTTGACACCGCTGCACTTGACACAGTACAAGGTCCGAATTATTCTCGCGTCGACCCCATCGCCGACACCTGCCGCGCCCCCATCGCCGCCCTCCTGCACGCTCCATCGCCCTGCGCTGTCGTTGCCCATCCGTCGCGCGTCTTGCGCCATTTCTCGTCCCGGCTCTTCATCTCGGCGGTGCGCTCTTTACAAAACGCCGGCCTCTCCTTCCGCTGGAACTCGCACTTCGTGAACGCCTCCGCCAGCAGCCGTCGTCGGCAACGCCCGCGCTGATCGCGCGGCATCAGCTTCGCCCCCCGCTCCTCCCAATCCACTTTATCCCCGCGAAGCGCCTGCAACAATTTCTGCGTGCCTGGCATCTCTCCCGCGTTGCGCGGCTTCCTGTCGAAGGGCCTGAAAATCAACAAGTTCTCCCGCCTCCGCGCGCGCGTGATGGCAACGTAACTGGACATCCAACTCACGCCGCGCCCTCTTTCGAGGTCTGCTATCGCCGCTGCCATGGTTCGGCCCTGGGCAGAGTGTGCCGTTACTGCCAAAGACGGGGTTACCATAAATTGGGTGCGTTTTACATCCAAGACTGGATGCTTCCGATACCCGTCCAAGAATCATTGCCGCCCTTTCGATGGGAAGATCGGATACAGCCCCGGCTCCCACCCGGGCAGGTGCCACTCCTTCGTCTGGAAATCCAACACAATCACTCGCGGCAGATGCAACACCACTTCCTCGTCTTCATCTCCCACGACCTCGTCCTCGTGCAGCACCCATCCATGGATCGTGGCCGTGCGCCCCCGCAGAAGCTGTTTCTTCGACCGATCCAAGTGATCCCCCAAAGCCACGGGCATCCCTTTGGCCAGCGGCAGCCACCCAGGCAAGCTCGCGCACTCCTTGTCGTGGTACCCGAGCCAACGTATCTTATCCTCCACCGTGTACGGTCGCCTCTGTTCCCCCTGGGGCTGTAGACGTTCTCCTTGCGCCGGACAGGGCCCCCGAAAACCGACGGGGCGTGAAGACGACATCCCCTCCAAATGAATCCCTGGACCCCTACCAGAGCCCGCTTCACGCCGTGTCCTCATACTCACCTTCCTCCATCTATTTATCTTTCCACTCCTCTGCCTCATCCCCCACAGAGGCACCCAGGACCCCCCAAGAGCCCCTGGGGAAGGGAAATACAAAAGAACTGATACCTGAGCGACCAAAGAATACAAGGGGTCGGCGGATGTGGCGTAAGCCTGTACAATCTTCAAGACGGGTCAAGATGGCCCGATTCGGCCCAACAGTAGCCTGAGAGGGTTCCATGATGGCTCCAAGAGTCCGATGGGGCCCATAAGGGCGCTCCACGACCATTCCAAGACATATCAAGATGCCACTGCAGGACTCTAAGACAATCTCCAAGAGGCCGCAAATAAGCCAATGCTGTAGAGCAACCTCGTGTGTGTGTGTGTGTGTGTGTGTGCGTGTGTGCGTGTGTGCGTGTGTGTGTGTGTGTGTGTGTGTGTGTGTGTGTGTGTGTGTGTGTGCACGTGTCTGTTGCTGTTCTCACACCTGTCCACTCGTCTTCGTCGTCGTCGTCCTTCTCCTCCTCCGCTTCCACCCCCCCTCTTTCTCCTCCTCCTCTTTTTCCCAACCATCCTGTGGTGCTGGGTCTTCGTTTTGAAGAGACGGTCCCCGCGTTCTCCTCCTCTCTTCCCACCCCCTCCTCCCTACCGTCCGCATGCGTCCCGCACACCCAGTACAGCGTTTCGTGGCCCCATATGGAGCCCCACCGAAGGTCCCAGCGCTACCGTCCGCATGCATCCCGCACACCCAGTACAGCGTTTCGTGGCCCCGCAGGGAGCCCCACCGAAGGTCCTAGTGCTACCGTCTGCATGCGTCCCGCACACCCAGTACAGCGTTTCGTGGCCCTCCCCCTCCTCCCTGCGTTTCACCCACCCAGTACAAAGTTTCGTGGCCCCATAGGGAACCCCACCGAAGGTCCCAGTGCTACCGTCCGCACGCGTCCCGCACACCCAGTACAACGTTTCGTGGTCCCACAGGGAGCCCTACCGAAGGTCCTAGTGCTACTGTCCGCATGTGTTTTGCACACCCAGTACAACGCTTCGTGGCCCCATAAGGAGCCCCACCGAAGGTCCCAGTGCTACCGTCTGCATGCGTCCCGCACACCCAGTACAACGTTTCGTGGCCCTCCTCCCCCTCCTCCCTGCGTTTCACTCACCCAGTACAATTTTTTGTGGCCCCATAGGGAGCCCCACCGAAGGTCCCAGTGCTACCGTCCGCATGCGTCCCGCACACCCAATGCACGTTTCTTGGCCCCATAGGGAGCTCCACCGAAGGTCCCAGTGCTGCCGTCCGCCTGCGTCCCGCACACCCAGTACAGCGTTTCGTGGCCCTCCCCCCTCCTCCCTGCGTTTCACCCACCCAGTGCAACGCTTCGTGGCCCCATAGGGAGCCCCACCGAAGGTCCCAGTGCTACCGTCTGCATGCGTCCCGCACACCCAGTACAGCGCTTCGTGGCCCCATAGGGAGTCCCACCGAAGGTCCCAGCGCTACCGTCCGCATGCGTCCCGCACACCCAGTACAGCGTTTCGTGGCCCTCCTTCACCTCCTCAAGCCCCGTCCTACACCTGCGCCCTGGAAGCCCAAGTTGGCCTTTTCACCCACCCAGTGCAGCGTTTCGTGGCCCCATAAGAGGCTCCACCCGAAACCCCAGTGCCACCGTCCGTATGCGTCCGGGAAATGTAATTCGGCATTTTCACCCGCGCAGTGCAGCGTTTCGTGGCCCCATAGGGGGCTCCACTCAAAGCCCCAGTGCCGCCGTCCGTATGCGCCCGGGAAATGTAATTTGGCATTTCCACCTGCGCAGTGCAGCGCTTCGTGGCCCCATAGGGGGGCTCCACCGAAGCCCCCAGTGGGACAGTCCGCAAACGTCCCGGTAGCCCAATTTGGCAGTTTCACTCACTCAGTAGAATGCTTCGTGGCCCCATAAGGAGCTCCACCCAAGCCCTCAGTGGGACCGTCCGCATGTGTCCCGGAAACCCAAGTCGGCACACCACCCACACAGTACAGCGTCGGGGAGGGGTTTACCCCTCCCCCTAACCCCCTCCCCTGGACTTGGACGGGGGGGGCCGCTGGTAGTCAGAGCGTCCAAAACGGCCTCGGCGAGGAAGCCCAAATCATCGGTTTTACTAAGGTTTGGGCCGATTTTGGAGGCTCCCGAGGGGGGAAGCTAATTGAGGGACCCCCTTCCTTTGATCGATCACCTCCAAAATGGCCCCAAGAGCGCTCCCAAGGCTCCCAAGAGCGCCCCAAGAGGGCCTCAAGAGGCGCCCAGGAGGCCCCAAGAGGCGACCAGGAGGCCCCAAGAGGCCTCCAAGAGTCCCCCAAAATACCCCCAAGAGGCCCCCAAGAGGCCCCAAGAGGCCCCCCCGAGGCACCCAAGACGGTCCAAAAAGCTCCCGGGACCGCCAAGAGGCCCCCAAGACGCCCCAAGAGACCTCAAAAAGTATCCCAAGAGACATCCCAAGAGACTCCGCGAGGCATTCAAGAGGCCTTTGACTCTTCTGATCGCCCTTATCCTCCTCCTCCTCCCCCTCATCATCACCATCATCATCATCATCATCATCACCATCACCATCACCATCGTCAAGACCACCACCATCATCGTCATCATCAACATCATCAATATCAACATCAACGTCATCATCCGCCTATTCCTCCTCCTCCTCCTCATTCCTCCCTCCCCGCCCTCATCCTCCTCCTCCTCCTCCTCTTCCGCCTCCGACTCCTCCTCCATCCCCCCCCCCCTCTTGGGGTGCGACGGCCTCCCCAGCCCCTTGTTCCTCTGTATGCTGCCGCGCTTCCATGATCACCTCTACTCGCCTGGGCGTCGTTTCTGGATGGGATGGTGGGGGTGCTTTTTTTTGATCTGCGGCTCAAAGGGCGATTCCAGAGAGCGGGTCGAAACAAGCTTGGGGCAGCAAGCGAGATAATTGCCAGCGGGCCGAAAGCCAACGCCGGAATGCACATGCGAGGAACAAAATGAACCTCATTAAGCCGCACCAAAACGGCAGCCAACGACAGACAGCGGGGCGTCGCACAGTGGCGCCAGCACCCGGCAGACCGGTCGGCGAAGGGCAGGGCGCAGCGGGCAGCTGACACCCTGGCACGCCCGCCCGTGAAAGCGCAACGAAGGCGAGCAGAAAGGGGGCACGTAGGCCTCACTCACGGAGCACATCATGTGCTCGAAGCTGGCATCGCAGAACCAGGCACCAGCGGACTTGACGCGAAGTCGACTAGAGACACCAATGCACAAGGGGGGGACGTCACGTGGGCCAGCACGTTATCACCAGCCTTCGTCTGTGAACTGCCGGTGGGCGAAAGACGGGGCGCCAGACCGGTGAGGACGTTCCTGCCAGACTGCGCCCCAGGTGCAGGAAGCCGGTGTGGGCCGACCTGCCAGTGCCACAATGAGCGCACCGTATTGCGTGATGTAGCCAGCGGAAGGCGCCTGCCTGGCGGGGGGGAAACGCCACAGAGCAAGGTCACCAGTCGTCGGATGTGCGTCGTGTGGAGCGTACGGGGCGGGCCTTAGGCCGGCGGCCCCAGCCATCCAAAGTGAGTGCCCAAGCAGGCGAGACGGCCCCTGTCCGCGTGAACAAGGCCAAAGTGAACCGCGGGCAGGAATTATTGCAGCCAATACCGCGCGGACCAGGAACCCACGATGCACCGTGGGAATCTAGACGCAGTGTTGTGAGAGGTGCACCGCGCCCCCAGGAGGTGACGCGATGGTAATGAGGCCAAGGCCTGTCACTGCGGTGAAACGAGTCCCTGTCGCGAAGGAGCCACCCCGTCGGCAGTGGCTCGTGGGGGCAGCTGTCAGCGTTGAACGCGCGCAATAGCGTGAGAACGAACGCGTCGAACGGCCCGCCGCAGCAGTCGTCGTGAAGGAAAGGGGGGGGGGGCGCAGCCGATCGCCGCAAGTCAGTTGAATGCAAAGGAGGAGGAGGGCCATGTGGCGACGCAGACAGTCGAGGACCCAACAAGGCGTAGTCGGAATGTAGTCAAAGGAAGGCGCCTGCCTGGTGGGGGGGAAACGCCACCAGAGCAAGGTCACCAGTCGTCGGATGTGCAGCGCGTGGAGCGAATGGGGCGGGCCTTAGGCCGGCGGCCCCAGCCATCCAAAGTGAATGCCCAAAGGGGCGAGACGGGCCCATGTCCGTGTGAACAAAGCCAAAGTGAACCGCGGGCAGGAATTATTGCAGCCATTACCGCACGGGCTAAGAGCCCACGATGCACCGTGGGAGTCTAGACGCAGTGTGAGTGGTGCACCTCACCCCCAGGAGGTGACACGAGTGTATTAAGGCCAGGGCCTGTCACCGCGGTGAAACGAGCCCCTGTCGTGTAGGGGCCACCCACGGAAATGGTGGCCCGTGGGGGGCAGCCGTCCGCGTCGTCTGTATTCCTCACCAATTGCGTGCCTGTGTGCAGCAAAGGGGCGGTTGAGGACCATAGGGCTGCCGACCCATTGGGCCCCGCATGGCACGGAGGGGTCCCAAATGGCCCGCAGGGTCAGCGCGATGGAGACCACTTTGTATAGGGAGGTGGAGGCAGTCCCCAGCTGACCGAGGTCGATGTTGCTTAGAAAGCATGCGCTGCGTTCCGAGACGGGCTGAGTGGCAACTCGGAGCATTGACATGATCAGGGGGGGAAAAATCTTGAGCCGCAGACGAGCTGCAGGGAGTGTGCGATGGAGCCCTAGCCG
Organism: Prorocentrum cordatum; assembly: GCA_963575745.1. NCBI lineage: Eukaryota > Dinophyceae > Prorocentrales > Prorocentraceae > Prorocentrum > Prorocentrum cordatum. The sequence continues at coordinate 70,659 of CAUYUJ010022502.1, forward strand.
ACTGTCCCTCGACGATGGGGCTGCCTTCCTGGGCCTGGGGAAGTGGAGGGGACAACGTGCCTTTTGGATAGACCAGGCGAGCTCACTTGCGGGCAAAGTCCCACCCGCGCTGCCGTTTGTCAGCATAGTGAGCGTCTCCTCTGGGGGCAGTTCGTTTCTCCCTGGTCCTCCAGTCTGTGTCGGCCCACGTGCCCTGCCGGCGGTCCCACCCATCCCAGGACTGCCATGAATCCCATTGGGCGGCTGAACTGGATGCGCCTGTCTGTGTGGCAACCCTGTAGTCGGTGTACACCGGGGAGGAACATGTGGCCTCTTTCGGTTTGCTCCACGGGTACCGGCGATCATCCCCACTGGGCCCGCCTGAGGCAGCTGCTTGCGCGGCGTCTCTGTCGCTGGCGGGCGCTGGGGGGGGGGGGGGCCTGGCGCAACCTTGCTGCCGTCAGCCCATGGATGCGGGCGACCTCCTCCGCTGGGACCTTCGGGGGTGCGTGTTCTGGTGTCGCGTTGTAATTGCTTGCGCTGTTTGTTCATAGTGGTTGGCCATTCTACGTGGAGCTGGTGCTCGTCGTCCATCTTGTAGGCGTCGAAGCCTGCTTTGTTCCATGCCTGGAGGAAGTCTTCGCATTGCTGTGGCGAATTCTTCCTGGGGTCGGACTTGATGTTGACCCATGGGCCCCCTTGCTTGTTGCCTGCCTTACGGGCCCAGGCGGTCCAGATCCCGTTGAGGGCGCCTCCCAGCGTCTTCTGTAGTCGGATGATATTGTCCGGTGCTGGTTCGTCCTTGTTAGTATCTGCTTCGTTGATTGGCTTCAAGTACATGGGGGGACCGCCCATGGGGTCATCTGGGCGCGCTGGTGGGAGGGATGCTGCCTGAGGCTCGCGCCCTCGACCTGCGCTGCGATGCTGCCAGGGTGAGCTAAGTGGCGGGCGGGCTGCGCGGCCAAGTGAAGCGTCTTCGGGCATAGAGGGTGGTCGGTGTTCTGACTTGTTTTCAACTAGCCTTAGCTGCCTGCCGTCGCCGATTTCGTCCTCGAGTGCACGGGCGTATGCGCTAGCGTACGGCGACCAGGCTGCTGAGTCGACCCTCTGTGGGGGTTGGGGCCACAGGATCGGCGGACTGTGGGAAGCCTCACTGTCGCTTGGTTCTGGGATGTCGGCCTCGACTACCTGGTGTGTGGGGCTGGCTTGAGCCACGGAGTCAGTCCTGTCTGGTGGGGTTCCATGAGCCTGGCCTTCTGTCTCAGATCCCTTGTTGGACTCATCCCAGTCAACTTCATGCTCGCCGCCGCCGCTTCCATACTTGTGCGGGGACGGCGCGTCTCCTGCTTCTCCGTCAGACTGCCCTGGCGCGGCAGGCTGCTGGGGGGAAACGTGGTCAGGGGAGGGGCCTGATGATGCCACCAGGGGCTTGTTGAGCCAGACGGCTGTGGGGGATCCTCCTTCCTCAGCGCTACTGGTCTTCGCAACCTTGCGCTGGCCGGCGAGGAGCTCTATTGTTCCTCCTGTAAGGTCATCCTTCATTCGTGATAGAAAGAGGGCTAGCGTGTCCAAAGACTGCCGCTGGGGGCACTGTCCTTTCTGGTTGTCGAATTTGTCTGCAAAGCACTGCCATTCCTCCTGGTACTTCGGGTTACTCTCCACTAGGTGCGTGACAACATTGGCTGCCGCGGCCCTCCGCCCGTCCCAGGGGATGCGCGGGGGGTGCCCGCTCCTAGGTATCTCGCCCCCGTAGATGGTGTCCAGGAATAGCACCAGGTGCTCGAGAGACCACCCCGACTCGTCGGTCACCTCACCCACAACGTCCCTTCCCCACCGCTGAGTGTGGGCCGCCCAGAGGGAGTAGACCGTGTGACTCCACTCGATCAGAAACTTGACCAACTCGCGGACGGGGCCTCTCGACTGCTCCCCACCAAGACGGCGGGTGGAGTATGTGAGTAGTGGCGGTGCATTAGGTGGTGGAAGAACCGGTAGTGAGTAGCTGTGAGCACCACCTCCATCTGTGTCTCCTTGTGGACGCGGAGCGAGCTTTGGTCGGCCGTCGGCGGTTGCCGTTGGTGAGTTGGAGCCTGCGGCTGGCGCTGGGCTGTTTGGGGAGAGATGCGTTGACATGTCGTAGATGCCCCACTCCTCTGAGATCTCGCTCATGGCTGGCCTCTTGGTGGGGGAGGCTGGGTATATCTCGTTGGAGCATTGGTCCAGTATTCGGTCGAGGGCGCTGGGGGCAATGCTCCAGATGTGACCCAGGCACCTCCTGCAAACCCAGCTAGCGTTCCACTGCCTCTTGGTCCACAGTGATGGCATTGCGTGCTGGTGGGGATACGCGAAGCGTCAAGAATTTTGAAGAGACGGTCCCCGCGTTCTGCCCCTCTCGTGCATCCCCATCCTCCCTACCGTCCGCATGCGTCCCGCACACCCAGTAAAGCGTTTCGTGGCCCCATAGGGAGCCCCATCGAAGGTCCCAGTGCTACCGTCCGCATGCGTCCCGCACACCCAGTACAGCGTTTCGTGGCCCCATAGGGAGCCCCACCGAAGGTCCCAGCGCTACCGTGCGCATGCGTCCCGCACACCCAGTACAGCGTTTCGTGGCCCTCCTCCCCCTCCTCCCTGCGTTTCACCCACCCAGTACACCGTTTCGTGGCCCCCTAGGGAGCCCCACCGAAGGTCCCAATGCTACCGTCCGCATGCGTCCCGCACACCCAGTACAATGTTTCGTGGCCCCATAGGGAGCCCCACCGAAGGTCCCAGTGCTACCGTCCGCATGCGTCCCGCACACCCAGTACAGCGTTTCGTGGCCCCATAGGGAGCCCCACCGAAGGTCCCAGTGCTACCGTCCGCATGCGTCCCGCACACCCAGTACAGCAATTCGTGGCCCTCCCCCCCCTCCTCCCTGCGCCCCACCCACGCAATACAACGTTTCGTGGCCCCCTAGGGAACCCCACCGAAGGTCCCAGTGCTACCGTCCGCATGCGTCCCGCACACCCAGCACAGCGTTTCGTGGCCCCATAGGGAGCCCCACCGAAGGTCCCAGCGCTACCGTCTGCATGCGTCCCGCACACCCAGTACAGCGTTTCGTGGCCGTCCCCCCTTCCTCCCTGCGTTTCACCCACCCAGTATAACGTTTCGTGGCCCCATAGGGAGCTCCACCGAAGGCCCCAGTGCCCCCATCCGCATGCGCCCCGGAAGCCCAAGTTGGCCTTTTCACCCACCCAGTGCAGCGTTTCGTGGCCCCATCAGGGGCTCCACCCAAAGCCCCAGTGCCACCGTCCGTATGCGTCCGGGAAATGTAATTTGGCATTTTTACCCGCGCAGTGCAGCGTTTCGTGGCCCCATAGGGGGCTCCACCGAAGCCCCCAGTGGGACCGTCCGCATGCGTCTCAGTAGCCCAATTTGGCATTTTCGCTCACTCAGTAGAGCGCTTCGTGGCCCCATAGGGAGCTCCACCGAAGCCCTCAGTGGGACCGTCCGCATGCGTCCCGGAAACCCAATTCGGCGCACCACCCACACAGTACAGCGTTCCGCCCCGCCCAGTGCAGCGCTTCGTGGCCCCATAGGGAGCTTCACCGAAACAGATATTCACAATTACGGTAGCCACAACTGCATATGGTTGGGACCTTCGCCAGGATAATTCCTCCCTCCTCTTTCTCCTCCTCCTCCTCCTCCTCCTCCTCCTCCTCCTCCTCCTCCTCCTCCTCCTCCTCTCTTTCTCCTCCCGCCTCTCCTCCTCCTCCTCCTCCTCCTCCTCCTCCTCCTCCTCCGTTTCCTGCTTATGCCCCTGCTGCTGCTCCCTATCTTCCTCCAACTGTAGGGCGACGGCGACGAGGGCGACGACAACGACGATGACGGCGACGAAGGCGGACGACAAGGTCGAATAGGACGACGGCGACGACAAACGCGACGATGAGGCCGGCGACCGGCGACGGCGACCCTGACGGGCAGGTCGGGCGGGCGGACTCTGATGGGCGGGTCGCCTTCCTGCCTCACCCCCCTCTCCCCGACTGGAGCCGTCGGCCGTCGGCTTCCCGATGCAGCACGGACTTCCCGGCTTTGCCCCCCCCCCGTTTCCTGGCCTGGGCTCTTAGCGGCTTCCCCGGTCCGGGGCGGCCTCCCGGGCTGGTCCCGCGACCCTCGTGGCGGGCACTTGGCAGCCCGGTGACGCCTGCCCACGCAGGCTCGGTGCCGCCGCCGAGCGATCGGCGGGCACCCTGCAAGAGCCGGGCTCTTCTTCCTCTCCTGCCGCGGCACTCGCCTGGGCGCCAGTGCGTTGGAAGGGGGCTGGAGAGAGGTGCCCGCTGCGGGCCCTCGGGGCGCCCTCTCGTGCCCCAGAGGGCACCCTTTCTGCAGCCCTCGCTGCCCCCCTCCCTTTATCGCCCACTCGCTCTCCATCTTCACGGCTCCTGCTCTGAGGGCTGCTTCTCCGGAAGCCCAGGCGCAAGGCTTCCACCGCGTGCCGCTGCAGGGCCACCCCTTCGGCCGAGGCGGGCGCTGCCATCCGACTGCTCTCGCCGCGGGGCTGGCCGGGTGGTGCCGCCAGTCTCGGCGCGCCTCGAGCTGGCCGCCAGCGGGTTCGCACTGCTGGCGCCCCTCCCCCACCTCCCCTCCCCTCCGTCTTTCTTCGTCGAGGGTTGCGAAGGGTGCCCCTGGCCCAAGGTGCAACCGGCTTTCTGCATCATCATGGAGCCCCTCGGGCCCCTTGGCCTTATCATTGAGGGGTGCTCTGGAGGCCCTGGGGGCCTCCTCGGGGATCCTGGGGGCAGCTTGGCCAGGGCACCAGAAACTACAGAAGAAGGCTATTTCCCCGTCACCATGTTCTTCAGAGCAGCGCTGGACCACCCTGACGTCGACGTCAACCATGTCCGCAAGGCCTACCAGGACTGGCACCGAAGACACGTATAACAACATACGCCTCTCCATCAAGAAGGGCGAGAGCATCCGCATCATCTGGATCGAACCGCCACCTAACCCGAGAGCGTGGACACCCACCGGCCATTGGGCCTAGGGGAAATTAACTGACGACGTTGCCACACACCAAGCACACGAACACGGCGAAAAACCACAGCTACCCCTCTGCCAGACAGAAGGTGCCGACCCAAGCCGTATGATCGAGTACGAAGCGTACATCGCCAATATCACCGACACCATCGTGAGCCTCCGCCTCATCATGGAATCGGGGGACCTGGACGAGTACCGCCACGTCGCGCAGGACATCGTGTACCGCGCCATCTACCGCGAGAGAACCGCGGGCCGTCGCACTCTCCAAGCGAAGCAGCGCCGCTGCGGACACAGGGTCCAGCGACGCCACCAATGAGACGCCACACGCAAACCATGCCTCCTCCTTTCCGCTGTCCCTTCAAGGATGGGCGGACACCGGTCGCTGAGAACAGTCGCTCAACGGGCAACGACTTCAGCCCAATGCCGGGTAACCTGCGGTCACCCGCCCAGTGCTGGGCGCAGGCCCCGTGGCACGGGCCACCCTCACCTCGAGAGGCCCCAGTACCTACTCCCACCCCTTCTAGAGTCAACCTCAGAAGGCGGGGCGCAGCACTCCCATGCCTCCCGTAACGGCACAACCACTACTCAGCTGGTTCCTACTTTTTCCACATCTCTCGCCACTACACCACATCCCAACTACGCACTCATTGCCACCACGGCCTCACGACGCGGCACCAGCAGCCTCCCCCCTATGCGGCAAGGACGCGAACTCCACCTCCAGCACCACGCCTACGTCCACAACCGCCATCTCTTGTCCTTCGGGTACCTCGCCATCTACAATTCCACGAACTCCTCGGACGCCAGCCTAATCCTCCACTGCCTTCTCTGAGGCACCTCCAGACACACTCTAACCTTCCCCTCCCTCTCCTCTTCTCCTTGCAATCCCCCTTCCCCCACCTTCGCCCACTAAACTCCTCCGCCCCGACCCCGCTCAGCCAGCGCCAGCACCAGGGCAGGGGTCTTGGACCAGGCCGGAGGGAGGCATTCAGCCTGGGGGGTGAAAGGACTGGACGACCCGCGCTCGGCATCGGCCGCCCGAGGGAGAGTACGGATCCCTCCGGCGGCCGTGGGCCAGGCGGCCGCGCCCCACTGAGAGCCGAGCCGGGGAGGCCACCACTCCTACCCCTCGGGTGGTGGTGGCCTCACTCGGGCCACCTCCACTCCTCGCCCGCCTAGCCTTACTCCCGCCTCTCGCGCTAACCCTCATGCAACCGCGCCAGAAACACGCCAGCGCCCGCGCCTAACTACTCCTCCACTGCAGCGTGCCGCCGCGTCACACACACACACACGCACGCACACACACACACAACACACACGCACAACGCACAACACACACACGACAAACAACACACACAACCTACACAAATAACCAACACATCAGACAAACAGACAACACACACATATAATACACAAAACACACACAACACACAACACACACAACACACAACACACACAACACACAACACACACAACACATAACACACACACAACACACAACATACACCCCCCCACACAACACAAGACACACCACACACACGCCACACACAAGACACGCAACACACAACACACACACAACACACACACAACACACAACACACACAGCACACACAACACACAACAACACACACAACACACAACACACAACACGCACAACACATAACACATACAGTACACAGACAACACACAACACACACACACAAGAAACACAACACACTCACAACACACAACACACAAATCACACACAGCACACAATGCACAGAACACACGCAATACACAACACACAACACACACCACACAACACACAACACATACATCACACACAACACACAACACACAAAACACATCATACACCACACACACCACACACACCACACACAACACACAACACACACAACACACAAAACATACAACACACCACAGACACAACACACAACACACACACAACGCACACAGCGCACAACACACAACACATCAGACAAACAGACAACACGCAACACACGCAACACAAACAACACGCATAACACACAACACACAACACACAAGAAATACAACACACAACACACATCACACACAACACACACAACGCACACAGCGCACAACACACAACACACACCACACTGTACACAGACAGCACACAACACACAGCACACAGCACACACAACACACAACACACAACACACAGCACACAATGCACAGAGCACACGCAACACACAACACACACACAACGCACAACACACAACACACACACCACATACATCACACAAAACACACAACACACAGCACACACACCACACACACCACACAACACACACAACACACAACACATAACACATACAACACACACACACACCACATACACCACACTCAACACACACAATTCACACACAGCACACAGCACACAGCACACAGCACACAACACACAACGCACAAGACAAACAACACACAACACACACAACATAAACAGCACGCATAACACACAACACATACAACACACAACACACAACGCCCACGACACACACGCAAAAACGCACAAACAACACATGCACAACACGCAATACACTGCACGCACAACACACACAACACACACACAACACTTACAACACACAGCACACACACAGCACGCACAAAACACAAAACACACAACAAACAGCTCGCACAACACACATAACACAACACACAAGCACACACAACACGCACGCACGAATACACACACGAACGCAAACACAAACACAAGCATAAACACACAGACACGCACGCAGTCACACACACAACACACACACATACAACACACACACACACCTAGGATCGCCTGTACACCCCCTCCCATCCTTACCCTCGACCACTGGCATGATAGGAGGGCGTCGGGCCTCGCTCCAGGAGTGGCGCTCCGAGGTGGTGCCCCCCACTTCCCCCCAGGGAGGGTGGGGTCCACGCTCGGGCTACACTCGCACGAGCACTGCTATGCCACCGGCGCGCACAGGCGCCCACGGCCTTCCCCACCCCTCCCCCCCCACCCAGGTGCATGGTCATCATCATTTTTACCGTCTTCCTTCTCATGTCTCTCCTGTACCTGTTGGTTTTTGCTGCCTTCCCCCCGCAGACGGCGGGTGGTGGTGGCCCCGAACGCATCGGCGCATCGAGGCGAACTTGTCCGCAGTCTTGAGTCCTGAGGAGGAGGAGGACCAGTGCACACCCAAGACTCAGCAACGACATTGCAATATACCCTCCCTCCTATCTCCCACTCCATAGGCCCCTACAAGGGTTCATGTTCGATGAAAGAAATGCCTCGTTGGAAAACCGCTTTGACATCGTAAGGTGCGCCTGAACACCATTCTTGCGACTCCAACGCAGCGGATCACTGTTACTGTTGCGTGTTGACCATCCTGAATCGTGCCAAAAAGCCATTCCTGGGACTTCATCACCACAAATCAACGTAAGTAATGCGCCCTCGCAATCCGACGTCGTTCCAAAACACTATTTCTGGAACGTTAGCCATAAGAATTCCTGAACATGCCGTAAACTCTTGAAACGAAGGTGCGCGGCGCAAAAGTGGGGGCCATATTTTGAAAAGGCAATTACTGTTATAATAACGAATGTGGGCGGCGATGAAGCGAAAACCACATTTTGAAAACCACCCGCCCTCCGTTCGTGAAGCTCTTGAACATATTTGAAACGAATGCGCGCTGCGCTGAGGCGAGAGGCACAATCAGAAAACGATCTGTCCTCAATCCTTGAAGCTCTTGCAATTAAAACAACGGATGTGCACGGCGCTAAGGCGATAACCACATTTTGAAAGCGGCCCGCCCTGCATCCGTGAAGCTGTTGCAAATTTGAAGCTTCGGGCTCATGAAATGGTGACGATGTCTCAAGCGAAACGCCCTGCCCACCCTCTCGACTGGCTTCGGGGTGCGACATGGAAGGAGTCTTCATCACGAAAAAGCATGGGAACAACGAACATGTGGTCATGAGCCATGATCATGGTTTACGGTCTTCCTTCTAATCTCTCTCCTGTGCCACCTGGTTGTGCTACCTTCCGCACCGCGGCGGGGGGGGGGCTCGAGGGCATCGGCGCATCGACGCGAACTTGTCTGCAATCCTGGGTCTTGAGTCTTGAGTCCCGAATCCGGAGAAGGAGGATGAGGAGGGAGAGGAGGTAGAGGAGGAAGAGGAAGAGGAATATGAGAATGACGAGGAGGACGAGGAGGAGGAGGAGGAGGAGGAGGAGGAGGAGGAGGAGGAGGAGGAGGAGGAGGAGGGAGAGGAGGAGGGGGGAGGAGCAGAAAAACGAAAAGGGGGATCAATGAGGAGAAGGAGGAGGCGCCCTCAGCCCGCCCCCTGCGGGGCCCGCCTCAGCGACGCCAGCGCAACCCTTGCGGCGTGCGCCGCCACCGCGGGGCTGCCGCCGCCCGCCTTATCACGGGATGGGGGGCGCGCGCGCACGGCAGGCCCCCTCCCCCAGGCGCTCCCATTGGAACGAAGAGGTGGAGGAACAAGGAGGAAGGGGAACGGGAGGCGGAGAAGGAGGAGGGAAAGGACGAGGAAGAGGAGGCGGAGGAGGAGGAGGAGGAGGACGAGGAGACGGAGGAGGAAGAAAAGGCGGAGGAGGAGGAGGACGAGGTGGAGAAGGAAATAAAAGGAGGAGGAAAAAGAGGAGGAGGAGGAGGAGGAATAAACTGATGATACAAATGATGATAATGATGATGATGAGGAGGAGCAGGAGAAGGAAGAGGAGGAGGAAACGGACCGAGAGGAGGCGGAGGAGGATGGAACGGAAAAGGAGGAGGAAGAGGAAGAGGAGAAGGAGGAGGATCATGAGGAGGAGGAGGAGGAGAAAGAGGAGGAAGAGGAAGAGGAGGAGGAGGAGGAGGAGGAGGAGGAGGAGGAGGAGGAACGGGAGAAACAGGATCAGGATGAGGGTGGGGGGAGGAAGAGGAAGAAGAGGAGGAGGAGGAAGAGGCCCTACTCCGGGACACAGCTGTGTCCACCAAAGCCGCAGCCGGCCCCAGCACCATGGGCACGACGGTGCGGAAGGTCCGCCGGCTCCTGCTGAAGGGCGAGATCTCCCGGGCTGCCTCTGCAGCGTGGGGGCCTGGCCGGTGGGCTACAGCTGCGGATACGCTCCGGGCGTTCGGGCAGCAACAACACCCGCCGCAGCGGGAGCCACAGTACGACCCTGGGGGTGCGCCTGACCCCGTGGCGGCCGCGCGGCTCCGAGAAGACGTCCAAGCCTACCTGACGAACAAGTGGACCAAGACACCCCGAGGCGCCGGCGCGGGGGTGCAGGGCGACCGGTTCGAGCACTGGCAGCCGCTCGCGCACCTCGAGGCACGGGGCGCGGCCACAGCGGCAGTGCTCTCGTTGCTGCTGGGGGGCGCGGTCCCGGCGGAGGCCCTAGACGTGGCTCTGGCAGGCAAGCTGTTGGGCACGGCCAAGAAGGACGGTGGCACAAGAGTGTTAGCATGCGGGGCCATCGCGCGGCGCATGGTGGCCAGGGCCGTGTGCACTGTCCGCTCCGACAGCATCCAGAGGGCTGTCTCCGAGCTTCAGTATGGGGTCGGTGTTCCGTGTGGGCTCGAGACGCTGCACAAGAGCATCTCCGCAGATGCAGAGCAATGCCCAGACTTGGCCTTCATGTCGCTGGACCTCAAGAGCGCGTTCACCCGTCTGCGTCGGAGGGCGGTGCTGCGCCGCGTGCGGGAGCGCTGCCCGGAGCTGGAGGACCTGGTGGTGCAGTGGTACGGCCGCGCGACGGTGCACTCTGCCGCGGGGGCCGGCGGGGTGTCCCACCTGGTGGAGCAGCAGGAGGGCCTCGACCAAGGGTGCCCCCTCAGCCCAGCGCTTTTTAGCATCGTCCTCGCCCCGGAGCTCTCCGCCTTGCGGGACTTCCTACGCACCCTGGACCCTCGCTGCAAGGTGTGGGCTTACCTGGACGACGCCTACCTGACGGTGCCGAAAGCCCACCTGCACCAGGCGCTGGGAAAGGCAAGCGCTCTCTTTGCCGACTTGGGCCTCGAGCTGAACACGAGCAAGACGAAGGTCTGGTGCCCAGACGGCCAGGTCGCCGCGATGCCCGACGGGGCAGAGGCATGGGTCGTGGACGCGCTGCCCTGCCTGGGCAGCACCGTGACTTTCGTCAGGGCCCGGCACGACGCGGACGACGAGGAGTGGAGGGATACGCTCGCAGAGGTGTTCGACGAGACCTCCCCGGCCACCTCGGCCGCGCGGCTCGCCGACTACGGGGGGGCGCTCGCAAAGCTGGAGGCGGCGGGGCTCGAGAAGCAGCACTGCTTCACCCTTCTCCGCACCTGCGTGAACGGCGCGGTGACGCACCTGCAGCGCGCCCGCCTTGCGTCGCGGGGGGCGTGGCGCTCTTTCGACGACGCGGTGGTGGCGCAGGTCGAGCGCCTGGTCGGCCCGGGCCTCGCCGAGGACGGCCGCGCGGCTCTCTTCCTACCCGCCAAGGCAGGGGGGCCGGCTTCGGTTCCGCAGAGCGCCGCGCCGACGCGGCCTGGCTGGGCTCCTGGCACGCAGTGCAGGACGAGGTGCGGGCGCGACATGAGAAGCCGAGCCTGGCGGAGGCAGAAGCCGCGACGCCGAAGCTGATGGCCGCTGTGGCGGAGGCGAAGGCTCGCCTCCGGGCAGGCGGGGCACTGGTCCCGCTGGACCCGCGGCGCCAGGTCAAGCAACGCGTCTACACGAAGCAGCTGGCGGCCCGCGCGCACGCCGAGCTCCAGGCGCGCCTCTCCGAGCCAGCGGCGGCGCTCCTCCTGTCCCAGGGTGGGACCGGCGCAGCGGTGTTGCAGTTGCCGAGCTTGCCGCAGCACCTCCTGGGAGACGACGAGTTCGCGGTCACGTTGCGGCGGCGCCTGCTGTACCGCGACCCAGCGGGCCAGGGCGGCGCCCCGTGCCAGAACGCGGCCGCGTCCACGGGCGCGCAGTGCGGGGCCAGCACGGCGGGGCCCCACGCCAGGCACGCAGCCGTCTGCCATGTCGGGCCTGGCTTCGCACGCTGGCACCATGGCGTCCGCGACTTGCTGGGCGATTGGCTGGCGGAGCGCCATGGCACCCAGTCCGTGACGATCGACCAGCGCATCCCGGCCTGGGACGCAGTGACCGCGGGGGGCACCCAAGCAGCCGTCCTCGACGTGGTCCTGGCGTACCCAGGCGGGCGCGCGTGCATCGACACGAGCGTGACTGAGGCCATCGCCGCCGAGGGCGCGACCGCGCGCCGGCGCGCCCGCGTCGCCGGCGCAGCGGCCCGGGAGCGGGAACAGGAAAAGCACTCCCGCTACCCCGGCCCTGGCCTGGTGGCCGCGGTGGTGGAGAGCGGCGGCCGCCTGGGGCGCGAGTTCGACTCGTTCCTCCGCGAGCACGCCCCGGCGGACCCGGAGACCAGGGCCGCGGCCCTCGCCGACGCGAGGCAGCGCGTGGTCGTGGCCGTCGCGCGCGGCACGGCGGTGATGCTGCTCAGCAGCGCCGGCCCGCGCGGGAGGCCCTGGCAATCCCCTGCCCAGGGGGTGGGCCGCGGCCGGGCCCGCCTCTGAGCCCCTTCCCAGTAGCGTTTATCAATTAACTTCACCCCCGCGCCCCCCCTCCCTCTGCTCTCTGCGCTGCTTGCCTGCTCTCCCTCCTCCTTGTCCTGTGTCCCTCGTCCCTCCCTCCTCGTGCTCTCCTGTTTCTCCTGGCTCCGTGGCCTCTCTCGCTCCTCTCGCCCGCCCCCGTCCTCCGTCTGGTCGTCTCTCGCCCCCGTCTGCCTGCCCGGGGGGGCGCGGTGATTAATTAAGCGGGGCGTATACTTCAGAAGCGGCACCGGCCCCCGCTTGCCCGGCAGGGTCGGCGGGCCCGGCGCCGAGGCCAGACGGGCCGCATCCTCCCCTTTCCCCCTCCTCGCCCCCTCCTTCCTCCGCCCCCCCTCCGCCTCTCCCGCCCCCCCGGTGGCCCAGAGGCCGCAGGCCGTCGACAGGGCGCGCCCCTCTGGCGCCCGGGCGCGCGCCGCGCCGCGGGCGCCTCTGTCGTGTGGACACCGTGCTGCTCCTCTCCCCCTGCCCCTGCTGCTGGCCCGCCTCTGTCCTCTCCCTCTTCAGCAGCCAGGAGGAGGAGGAAGAGGAGGAGGAGGAGGAGGACGAGGAGGAGGAGGATGAGGAGGAGGAGGATCAGGAAGAGGAGGAGGAGGAGTAGGAGGAGGAGGAGGATCAGGAGGAGGAGGAGGATCAGGAGAAGGAGGAGGACGAGGAGGACGAAGAAGTGGAGGAGGAGAATAATGAGGAGGAGGAGGCGGAAGCGAGGGCGGAGGAGGCGGAGGAGGAGGAGGAAGAGGAGGAGGAGCGGGAGGAATAACACGTCGAGGATGAGGCGGATTAGGAAGAGGGAGGGGTGGATGATGATGAGGAGGAGGAGGAGGAGGAGGAGAACGAGGATGAGGAAGAGGAGGTGCGGCGTCGCCGTCGCCGTTGCCGTCGTAGCCGCCTCGGCGGCGCCGCCCGCGCCGCGCCCTAGCCCAGCGGCGAGGGCCGCCGCGGCAAGCAGCCGCCGCCAGGGCGCCTGTCGTCGTCGCCAGCGCCGCCGCCGACGTCGGTCGACGACGACCTCGTCGTCGACGGCGGCGCGGACGTCGACTTCGAGGTCGTCGTCGTCGACAATGCCGAGGTCGTCGTCGTGTCGACGTCGAGCTCGAGGAAGGGGCGGGGCGGAGCACCGGGATGGGGAGCTCGAGGAGGCGCAGGACGAAGAGCTCGAGGCAGAAGGAGCGGGAGGAAGTAGGGGAGGAGCAGGGGGGAGGAAGAGGAGGAGAAGGAGGAGGAGGAGGAGGAGGAGGAGGAGGAGGAGGAGGAGGAGGAGGAGGAGGAGGAGGAGCAGGAGGATTACCAGCCGGTCCAGTGACTCGGAGCGGTGCTCCCGGGGCCACCTGGCACTAGTTTGGTCTACCTCCTCCACGGCCGACCGGCCCTGAGGTGGGGAGGCCACGTTCGGACGAACCTTCCTCGCAAGGCACCAACTATACACCAACACCGATCCTGGCCAGGATAACCCTGGGCCCAGGATCGGTGTATGCGCCCTCCTGCCTTGCGCAAGAAGGCATACACACCGATCTTGGGCCCAGGGTGGTCCTGGGCCAGGATCGGTGTTGGTGTATAGTTGGTGCCCTCCGACATCAGGTGTCAGGTGCCAGCGGGAGAGTGGAAGAGGAGCGGGGAGGATGGAAGAGGAACGGGGAGAAGGAACGCCGAGGCCGGGGAGAGGCGGGATGTATGGCCTGGGCTCGGGGTCGCCCGGTGGACTTCCGAGGAGCCATGGCAGCCAGCTTCTCGAGAGCTGCCGGAGGCGCGCTGGAGCCGTAGAGGCGGTGGGGATCACCTCGGTGATCGACGAGGCGGGAATTCAGCTCTTCCCCCTTGGGGTGATTGATACGGAGGTCGAGGGCGAGGAACTTTCATGTCATCTCGGAGTGCATTCCGATTGCATTTCGATGTGCATTCCGCCGTGCATCTCGATGCGCATTTAGGTCTGACTGCCGATGCGCATGTCTGTTTTAGAAGCAATCAGCGGCATAAACATACACGGCCGACGGTCTGCGCGGATTTCTTGGGCCAGCGCTGAACCCCCCTCTCCCTGGCGCGAGGAGTGCGCCAGGGTCGGCGCTGAGGCGCCGCCGTCTGGCCGGCGCCGATCGAAGAAATCCGCGCGGGCCGTCGAAGATGTATGTGAATGCAGTGCTTTTTCTTTTTCCTCTTCGACGTTGGCATTTCGAATTGCATCTCCATCTGCATGCCCGAGGCACGTGCGCGGCCGAAGGGAGGCCAGGGAATGTATCACAATAGACGGAGGGGCCATGAAATCTGGGGAGATATCACACCCTCGGCCATGATAGCTCCTAGTCATCACCCTCCTCTTGGCCGCCCCAGAGAGTTGCATCTCCATCTGGGGAAACGAGCAGGTACTGATACTGCTACTCGCTGGATCTCTCCTGGGGTGCGTTCTGACCAGAATTTCGAAGCGGACCCAGCGGTGGCGAGGAGGGCCTCCCAGGAGGTCCCAAAAAGCGAACAAAACGGCCAGGGTAGCGGTATCGGTACCTTCTCCTCCCCTGAACATCTCCATCTGCACGCCGACTCCCACTCCAGCCAGGCTCGGCTACACGCAGGAATGGCTCCAGGCAAGAGCGACCTTGGGTGCGCGGCTCAACGGGGGACGCGGGGTGGCCGAGCCTGGGCGCGCAGGCCGCTGCTGCCGCTTCGCGTTCCGCGATCGGGGGACCCCATTGGGCCCGCACCAGGAGGTCACTCGGGCGAAAGTGAAGGGGCCCTGGGACACACAAACAAATACACACAAATAACACGATTTCTCATATTTTCTTATATTTTCTGGGTTGATGTATTCCCCGCCCACTTCCCATATTTTCCCATATTTTCTGGGGGATCGTCGATTACTTGTGTCTGGGTGTTTTTTTTTTCTCCTGAGAAAGGTCACTCTCACGATCCAGTCGACAAGCGGCTTGCCCGAGGCCAGAGGACGGCCACCAGGCTGCCGGTGCCGCCCAGGAGCCGCGGGCGTGGGCGGGGGGGGCTTTCCTCGGCCATCTCGGGGCGGGGTGGGCCCGACGGGGCTCGCGTCGCGGAGGCGCGTCCCCCAGCGGCGGGCGCTGACCTGCCCTCGACCGTCGTCCCGCGTCCCTCGTCCTCCGCCCCAGACACCCTCAAGCCAGAGGCAGAGATCACGACGGGAGGCTTTTCGCTACTCTCAGCCTCTGGGGGGCCTGCAAGAGAGGACTCAGGATGAGAAGCTGGTCCCAGGGAGTGGGTCGACACCTCTGTGGGTCGACGCCACGAACGGACCCTGACGTCGGGGGTCTGGGGCCTTCGCCTTCCTTCCTTCGCGTGCTTGAGCAGACACGGCACCTGTTGCAGCGCCCCCCCCCCCCCCACCGGGCCACGCGGACGGGGGACCTAATCACCGCCTGCGGTTCATGGCCGAGGGCCAGGCGGTCGCGTCTTAATGGCCGAAGGCCCAGGCGCGGGCTGCCCGACCTACGGGTGGCCCGACGCCGGGGCTCCCCAAAGAGGGTGGCCGCCCACGACGGCCTTCCGCAGAGACACCAAACGCACGCGTACATCAAGGACGCGCTCCTCATTTGCCCGCTCCTTCCGCTCATCCTGCTGCTGCTCAGCTGCTCCTCCTCCAGTTCCCCTCGCGGCCACGAAGAGTTTCGAGGCCAGAGCTCACACGTATACGTGCGCACCGCCTGGGGGCCGCCGCATTTGTCTGCTTCGGGGACAAATGGCCGCTTGCGAGTGGTAAGGGGAAGGGGGGAAGGGGAAGGGAAGGGAGTCTGATTTTTGGTGCGTTTGACCCAAGGCGTCTTCATGCAGTAACTGCTTGCTACATGGTCTGCATCATGCTTCTACGTAACACTCCGTGCATACCTACGTAACTTCTGACTGTGGTCCTCTTGGCTTATCAGAACCGAGCACATAGAAAACACACAAAAAAACAGTGCGGAGCTACCGGCCACGGACCCAGACAGTGGGGTCAGACTTTGCTAACGTAAGAGCACCGGTAGTCGGCCACGCAGAGTTTATCGTAGAGGCCGCAGAGTGTGAGGTACTCAATTGTCGTGGGGCTGTACATCAAATAATCATCCTTGCGATTCACCATCGGATATCATCAACTTTACCATGTCTTGGATCATCACTTTCGCGGATATCGTAAACTTTACCATGTGTAGACTCATCATCATCGTTCATCGGATATCGTTAACTTTACCTGGTGTATCAATCCATCGTAGTAAGTACTGTGCATACCGATGGGGATTCTGCCCACGATGACTTCATCTGAATCAGGTCGCTGTCGGTCATCGTGATAGCTGGAGCGTCGATCGTCGCGACCAGACACTCGATATCTTTCGTCTCCACACGCCAGTAACCATAAGTAATCAGGTCATACAATATTTCAGATAGCATACTCTTAGTCAACCCATCTGCCACCATGGCTGTAGTAGGACGCCAAAACAATCGTCGAATATATCCTCGAAGCCTGTCTTCACGAACTGACAATACATATAACCGTTGGTGTCGATCCTGAGGTACGCCCTTCAAGCCAAAGTTTAATTCAAAGAAATCCCTGCAATCTGTCCAGTGGTCTATGGGGATCATGAGCTCGGCATTGTCCTGTATGTTGGTCAAGTCCTTCATGGAACTTGGCGTAGTTCGCGGAAGTTGAATTCCGGGTGCAAATATCTCCGTCAATCGCATGGCTATCATCTGAGCCAACTCCTTGCCAACTACTCCTGCCAACGTCTCGGCACGTGATGTGCTTCCTGAGACTCGTTTAGCCTTATGTGACAGTGAAGGGGTGATGTAAACGAACTTGCTGAGATGGCCCGTGTCCTGGACTTGTTGGTGATGAATAGACGTCGCAGGAACAACCGATATCTTCTTGTCCGGGCCGAGTAGAATCAATGCCGCTTCTTGAGCATATGAACTGCCTGGGGTAGCTCCGCTGGAATCTGCCGCCGTGTCAATCACGAACGGAGGCGTCAGCCTTGGGAAGTAGATGCCAGGTCCATCTGCGTACTTCTTCACTCGAGCCCGCAAGGTGTTTGTCATCTTGATATGCTTGATGGTTGCCGACTGGGTGTTCTGCCGGATAATCGCAGCGTCTGCAACGGCGCCCAATCTTGTCTGACATAACCACAGCCATCCACCAAGAAGTCACCTGAATGCTGCCAGCTCCTGCCTTGTAAAGTGGTGAGTCGTCTTGCTGAGCTCGTGCTTTGTCGAGTGGAACTGGCTGCAATTTTTGACAAACTCGTCTTGTGACATCTTCATGCCGAAGTCTGTCTTCTCATGCTTGACGCCAACATGTATCATAGGTGGTTGCCGTCGCGTAGCTCCTCCGAAGCGCGTCGAAAACTTCCCGACATATTCGTTCAACAATGGGATAATGCTCGCATTGTTATCGTCGTCCACATGAGAGGTTGCAACAGCTTTGAGTTCGCCTGGTCCAGCCATCCAGAATAAGAAGCAATCATGAAATGCCGAAGGCCTGCCACCAAGCGCGTCAGTCATAAACATCTGCATGGCCACTTGAAACGCCAGCGGTGCATCATCCAATCCGTACATTGCCTTCCAACGTCCGAGCGCCCGCAGATGTGCGCGGCCTGACTGCGCCACGCGAAAAGCTCCATCAATGTCGCGAAGGTGTCTCCGTACATTGGCCGGTGGTGTAATGAATGCCTGCCGATCAGGTGACTTGATGCCACGCTTTCTGAGTGCGTCATGCATCTGCTTGATGGGTAGACCCTTTGGGGATGCTCCTGTAACGTCCCAGCTCTCAATCGTGAAGTCGTAAATCGCCGCCAGAGAAATGAGTAGCCGTTGGGATAGTCGCGTTGCTGTGGTAGCCCTCTTTGACAATGGCGCACCTTGACTGTCAAAAAACCCTCGTGCACAGAGCCTGCTTTTGACGATCCACTTGAGCTCGTTGCCAACTTTGATCTGCTTCCACTTGCGAACCATGCGCAGTCAACTGAATGTCGGGAGCGTCGACCGATAGATATGGGTTTCCAGACATGAGCTTCCGCCTTCCTGTCTGTCCCATCCACCAGGCCGAAGCGTTCTGCAATATCCTTTGGGCCGAGCATCAACGTGTCGGAAGTCGTAGCAAAACGTTCGCCAGTAGCAACGTCAATATAGAGACATAGGTGTCGCTCGAAGGTCCGGGAAATACCGCATAGGCTTGTGCCCTCGTCCACTCTGCTGTAAGGTCGTCATCGTCGATGATGTTGAACTGTTCCGTCTCATTAAGAAAGTGTTATGCAACAAATTCGCGTTGAAGTTCCAGTGGCTTGTAAAACTCCTCGCTATGTCATTGTAGCTCTGTTATGGCACCTATCTTCTTAGTGAAGTATTGCCTGTGATGAAACAATTCTTCTGCCATTGAGCAGTAAAAAGAATCTCCAGTCTTGCCTTCGCGATCATCACCTCCCCGCTCCGATCTGGACCGGTCGTCGTCTTGCCGATCTTGGTAGTCGATGGTCGCATCGTCATCCTTCTCCGGCTCAGGATGCCGGATGGTCGGGTCTGGTGATGACTCCTGCTCACGAATAGGTAAGTCTGCCGAGCGCGAGCGATCATCATCACGTCCTGGCGGTAATTGGTGTTCTCCGATGCTGTCAGTCTCTGCCTTGTCTGGTCCATAGGTCGACCTCGATCTATCGCCGTGTTGCGGATATTCTACCGTAGCGTCTGCTCGTCCTGGTGCAAGTCCAAGGTGCGGTCGCTGTCAGTGGTGATGGGACTGTGCTGCTCTTGCTGTTCCCACTCACGGTCTGGTTTGTGTGCTTCGCGTAGTCTGCGTCTGCTGCGATCGCACGCTCGGCGCGCTGCAACCGGGAGCACAGGTCCGCTGCTGGCAAACGCTTCCTCTCGAGAGTCTGTGGCCGTGTCGTCGAACTTCACCTGCTGTCGTCGGGGCTCCGTGCGTGTTGTCGTGACTTGTCGCCTTAAGCTTGAAGTCAGTGTCCGCGATCTGTCCTCGTCGTGAGATCTCGGTAGAACTGATATCGACGTTTCTGATGTGTTCAGACCAGGAGATAGTGGCACGCCTTGACTCTCATTCGGAGGGTCAGCCGCTATCGGTGATCCTGGGACGGGGACGTCCTTCCATTGAGTCGGCGAGGCCACTCTCGACGCACTGCGGTCAGGAGGTCGAAACAATTCACTCGAAATGTCTACGCCCTTGTCCATGGATGCCGATCTCTTTCGTCGTGACTGTTGCGCTGCTTGTTCTGGTTGATCGTCTGGAGGTCTAGGTGGAGTTCCGTCTGCAGCCGGTGCCAAGATAGGCGATCCAATCCTTGATATTGTCTCCAGCGTGCTGTCCAAGAAATCCGGAGGTCGTTCTCTAGGTAGCGCCGATGCAGGTATTTGTACTTGTCTTGGTACCTGTCGCACTGCTGGTTGCTGAGTAGGTGCTGGAGGCTGCTGATCATTCCCTTGTTGCATTGATATATCTTCATATTCAGGTGGCTTCCACCATTCTGTTGGAGGCGTCGGCGGAAAAAAAACTGCGTAGGTTGTGTAGGTGGTGTCCACGGAACGTCACCGATCTCCTCGATAGCCGAAACGTCCGACATATCTGGCACTAGGTGCTGGGCGGTGGCCTCCTCGTACTGATCCGACACGAAGATGACAACAGAGTACAGGTCCGGAGTATCTGGAACGATAGTAGCAAAACGTAGCGTATGAGCCAGGTCCACTTGCCGCACCTTGTAGTTAAACCTGTTTCGACGTAGCCACAGTAAGATGATTCCGTGAAGTGTGCTGATGTTGTGCAACTGCGTGCCGTATCTGATAGCTCCGGGAGCCGCGATCTGCAGGGGTGATTCAGAGATCCTCGAGGCCAACTGAAATATCTCTGGTGCATTCACTTTAAAACCATTCGGTATCGCCACCTGCATTCCATTCGTGTCGTGAATCATTCCAATAGTAACGGCTGAGCCGGGCCGCTGTCCATCCACAATGTCCAGCGTGTGATGCAAGGAAGGGTAGGTCATCATGTATATTGTCTTGCCATTTGCCGTCTCCTTCCATCAGGTGCGTGGGTGGACAAGACAGGGTCACAAGATATGAGCGTGCCCGATGCGGTCGTATGTGTCGCAGGTCTACGATGTAAGGCATGGACTGATGCTTGACGATGGCCACGTTCTCCATCATGTTGATGTCCAGCAAGTCGCATGGTCCTCGCCATCCTGATTGTTCCTTGCGATCTGGTACCCGATATAGGTCAGCAAAATCTTGCAAGGGTCGAAGCTTTGCCACGTCCGAAAGAATCTGCACTTTGGTGTTGTTGGCTTCTGCGATCCGCTGCTCGCTGACTGCTTTCTGCACTGCGCCCTTCGCCATCGTGTGCAGACTCAGGTAAGTCTCGAAGGTGTCTGGAGTAGACTCTCGAGCCCCATCAATGGCCAACGTAGAGTCCGAACCGTGATCGAACAGTCCTCTGGAATTGTGACCTTGTGAACACTGAGCTGGCGTATAACCTCCAGATTCCAACAAGAAATTATGACGCATGGTGCACTCGAAAACTAGGTCCTCGCCCTCAACCGTGAGTCCTTGCTTTGCCACTTGAACCTTGCCTTCGAGGGGCGAGACCTTGATCAATGCGTCGTTCGGCCAGTCCTGTGGTGGTGCGTTTGCCAGAGTCGTCCGATCCCGCAAGCTGTCGGTGAATGCTGTGCAGATCACACGCCACCGCGAAGTCGTCCGATCTGATGCTTCCTTCCTGATCGAGCTGGATGCACTTGGGTGGTCTAAATAAAATTCCAGAACGAAGCTCTCAATATTGCCTGTGCGATATGGTTAGCATCCATCTTCAGAAGCACTTCGGATATCTCATACCTGATAGTTTTATCTACCATAATGATCAAGGTTCCGCCAAATATAAAGAACAGGTTGCACACCAAGACATCTTCAAACCAACCTGTAAGTTCTGCTCGATACTTTGGTCTTGTCGCGATAGGTGCCCAATCGCTGGGCTCCTCGCATCCCGCAATGACTTGTCCTACAATCTCCATGCATGTGTCGGGAACTCCGAGTCGTCTCAGGAATTCAACCATATCGGGTAGCTTTTCATGCCGCAGTCGCTCGTGTAGACCCTTGAGCAGTCGATGGCGTTCTGCGTCCGAGTCCGTCTCCTTGAGTTGTTGCCGCAAAATGTTGAAGTCGAAGGACGGTGGGGCAGTGATAGGCTTGAGCCTTTGGAGTCTGCGTCTTTCTGTGTCTTTTTCGATCTTCGCTGGCGCTGAATGTCCTTGGGCAACAATGAGCCACTTGTGTTTCCGAACAGGGTGATGCTGCTGGGCTTGTGTGAACTCATCCAGACGTTCCAGGGCTGAGCTTTCCAATGTGTCCAAGTCAGTACCGATGAACGTAATGCGAAAGGGGCTGTTGTCGACTGATGTCGTAGCCGATGTCTCCAAGCTGTTAGGCCTGAATGTGATATGCAAATAATCCTCGTCCATCAGCGGCCTGATGATCTCCATGGGCATCAATGACGTCCCGTCGGAGTCGCTGCCGAGGCTGAGCTCCTTTCTCGTGGTAGGTTCCATCGGTATGCCTCCCTGTTGTCCTGCGATGTCTGCCAACAGCCTCGCCAGCCAAATCTGGTCCAAGTTCTTGTGCTGCTCGTGTATGTTGAGTGTGATGTCATATACCTTGGCACGCTTGAGTCTGTCGTACGACTTCCTCATCTTCACGCTGCGGTTGGCCGGTCGCTGCAGCGGTTGAACTTGTCGAGTCGTAACCTGCCTGTCTAACCCTCCTGGCGATGTTGACTGCGAACTTGATGGTGGTAGTAGTAATTTCTCGTCCAACTTTTCTAATGGTCGTGGATCGGGTGCTGGATTCGGTGGTGCAAGTTGTTGAGGCTGTCCTTGAGGCTCTGGAAGAACTTGCGAGGGTGCTGCTGCTGCCTTCGGCTGTGCCAAGACAGGCTGCGGGGCCGACGCTGCCCTCGGCTGTGCCGCGACAGGCTGTGCTTTAGCTTTTGACACTGATGCTGCCTTTGGTCTCGTCAGTGGCGCCTTCGATGCCGATGGAGTCAGTCTGCATTTTCCTGGATTTCTGCTATGTTCTCGATCTCCCCCATGCTTGCACGTCGGGAATGACCACATATTCTCCGAAACTTGCCCTCCTGACGCGGCCGCCGTCTCCATCTTCCCAAAAAAACCGCCTGCCTGCGTGGATCAGGTACATGAGCTGCCCTCCGCGCCAGGGGGCGTCGCCGCCTCCATCTTCCCACAAATGGCCGACGGCCTGCGTGGCGTGAGCCAGGTACATAGGCGCCGGTGTCAGAGGCATCATTCCAGTGTGTTGCAAGATCTCCCGTACTACCAAAGCCTTGGTCACCGCGAAGCGTCTCGCTATTGTCTATCTTCTTTTTCAATCCGTATCTGAGCCTTCGAGGTAGGTGTGACCATGAATTGCGCGATCCGATCTCCACGCTGGCACGTGAAACGACTGTTGCCTTGATTCTCAAGAATAACAATAAGTTCCCCGCGATAGTCCGAATCGATAACTGGCCTCGACGCCAGACCCGGACGAGGCCAGAGCTGGCCTGCGGTGCCTGAGGGTTGTGCCAGTCTGACCCCTGTGTGAAATCCACGCCGTTGGCCTGGTTCCAGAACGCCGTCCGTGCCTGTAATAATATCGTATGCTGCCGAGCCTTCGGCACCAAGAGCTGGGGCTGTAGCTCTGGGATGTATCAGCTGGGCTCGACTTGCTTCTGCCCCATGAGGTCCTTCGGGGAGCGCCGCGCTGGAATCGACTGCGGTCGCTAATGGCAGCGCGCAAGTAAATCTCCTCGCGAATGCCGTGATGTCCGAGACCGAGCTCTTTCGCATCTGCCTCGTGTATACCGTGGTGCAGGCCGCCGTCTTCATTCTTTGTCCTGGCACTGAGCTCCTAATCGCTGCGTGTTGTTGAACTCCGTGTCCCAGGCAGCGCTTCGGTGTCTTCTCCATTTGGATGTTGGTGTCGAAGCGATGCGGCTTTTCCCGGGGTTGATTGTCCACGTGGACACAAACGTGTGCACGTCCGTCTGCCCGCCGGGTCTTGTTGTTCGCAATGTTGACGTTCTGCTTCAACGGTGATTGAGTCAATATCTGCGAGCGAAGGCCATTCTCGTTGATGTAGCCATGACCATCTCCATCTTGAAACACGTGTTGTCGAATAGCCACTCGAGCATTGGGACCTCTTCCTGTCGCTCAACTGCTGTCACTCCTGCTCCTCGCACGTTGCACGTCGCCGGCCAGAGCCTGCACTCAGGAGATGAAAGCTTCACGATGGGCTTGAAGATCATCTGCGCCTTGCTGATGTAGCTGCGATGCTCGCTGTTCATCATGTCCCAGCCGTACCTCTAGTCAACAGGAAATAGCACCGTCAGTCCTGACCGCAGAGCCATCGACGATAATCGTCCTGATCCTGCCAATTGCTCCTGAAATGCCCAAACCGTTTGGAGATCTCGACGCTGCTCGAGTCGCGCCTCGAAATTGTCTGGGGTGACGACTTCCAAACCTGACCGGGTGTACAATTATTCTGGTATAGCCTTGTGTCGTTGCTTGAGCCATGTCCGCGATCGATGGCAATAGCCTTCTTCGCAGTTGCGTCGCTGAAGTCGAAAGTCCAGTTGATTACTGATTTGGAAACGCCTGATTCGGCGTCGTCAGAACGCGCGGCCCGAGATTCGAGGGGCGAGTCATGCGCGGAGACGTTCATCCACGAACTGCCAGAGTCACTTGCCGATGACTGTGCTTTACGTCGTGCTTCGCCCTTCCCGTAGAACCGCGGCGCCTGTCCATCGTGCTCGTCGACTTCTGCTGCGGGTGCTATAGCTTGATAAATATCAGGTTCCTCAGTGATCTCGCGCTTATTTTGAGCCGTGTGTTCTCGCGCAAAAACGCTGCTCGGCTCCGGGTTGAGAGCGTCTGCGATTGTCGCCTGGCGGCGTCGGAGGTGGAGGCAGCTTGATGCCCGTCGCCCCAGTCAGGAACGAGAAACTGCTGCTGCCTGCGAGATGCACCTTTCTCTTCGCTTGCTTGCTGGCCGGGCCATCTCTCACCGAATGCCATCTGCTGCCGCACTTCTCGCAACCGGAGGCCGACGCGCGCGAGCCGTGGGCGCTGGAAGGACAGGCTTGTCGTCCGCCAGCCTGTTGTTGATGTAGGTCGATAGTGGGGCCTGGAGCTCCGCCGTGATCCGCGCCTTTGCCTTTCTTGCCTTTACTTTTGCCGCCGAAGCCTATGCCACCTTTGCCCTTTTTTTCCGCCGAAGTGGGCTGCGCCGCGTCGATCTTTGCCGCCTTGCTTGCCTCGTCCAAATGTGCGAGAGCGCTTGCCAGATCCTTTGCTGTAGCCTCGTCGACGATTGCCGTAGCCCACGCTGTTGCCGCAGCCTTTTCCTTTCTCCCTGCTGCCGAACTTCCCGTGGAAAGCGAGGTCGCCTGGAGACGAGTCAAGAGGATCGTGCAGTAGTTCTCCGTGTGCTGTGTCATCATCATAGTCATCGTCGTCCTCTCCATAATAACACCCATTCTGAAACTCTTCATCGTCCCAGGTGCCATCCCAGTGATCATTTGACATGTGCGCCATGTGGTCCAAATCTTCAACCGCGAGGTCCAAATCAGATGCCTGATCATACGTGCTATCATAGATATACCACGCTCCTTGATGATCTGTGAAATATTCAACCTTACTGTGCCTCGGGAGCTTCCTCGTCGTCTTGATATTATTGCAATGAGATGCCAGCCTGGTCTCCACCTTCGCCAATATCTCGCTGTCCCTTTGCTGAACTTCATGAGTCGCTTGTATATCCGAAAAAGTTGACCACGATCTCCATCTACCTTCAATACCAAATCGTCTATGAATCGTGGAGCCAGTCCAGCCTTACCAAGCAATAGATGCGTCAATCCAACGTGATTAATATTCAGTGCCGCATGCTCCTCAGCCGCTTCGTATCTCAGTTTGAATGCTGTCAAGTAGTCCAACGAACTGTGAGAGCCACGGTGCCATTCAACAAATCGGTCCAAATTAAACGCCTGCAAGTCCTGACTGTCGTCACCGAAGGCCGTCCTCAGGTCGGCCATAATCAGCTGCAGACCCGAAGGGGTAGCTTGCAATCATTGAACCGCCTCTTCGGGCTCGCCAAAGGCGTTGACCGCTTCATCTTCGACAAGCAAGCTTCCGTCCTGTCGTCGTAGTCGGATCTTCACAGCAATACGATACGCCGATCCTTTCAACGTGCAAATAACAACGTTCCCTTGGCAATCCAATGGGACATCTGTCATGCGCATCCACAATTTAAGTTTCTCCTCGTATGTTTTGAGAGGAAAGCTTCGCACATAAGGTCGCCATCCTGGTGGGCACTGTCTCGTATACTCATCAAGGGGTAGTCCGCGCAGGTCTGCTGCACCTGGCATCGCGAATCAATATTGAAGTGGCCGTCCTTGTAGTAGTACTGGGTCGCCGACTCGTCGCCGACGTCGAGAGTGCCTTGGCCTCTCGCTGCTGTCTGTGTCACTGGTATTCGTGAACTCGAAGCCGCTGGGCTTCTGATTCTCCTCGAACCCGAAGAGAGAGAATCCACAATCTGTAGAGTACCTGTGGTATCGAAAACGGAGGGTTCGATACCGGACAGAACTGCGGGTCCGTGAACCGGCAGCTCCGCTACCAAAGTCTGATTTTTGGTGCGTTTGACCCAAGACGTCTTCATAGGGTAACTGCTTGCTACATGGTCTTTTTTTCCCCCCCCCGTTGACTCCGGAAGTTACGGCGGATTTCTGTGTTTAGGAGGGCGACGAGGGAACGAGGGAGAGGAGGAGGAAGACGAGGCCGAGGGGGAAGCAACGACGGGCCCAAAGCGCAGAAACGACACAGCGGGAGGACAGGAAACGAGAGGGGAGGCGACAAAGCGACGAGACAAGACGACACGAGGCAAAACGACAAGAAAAGAGCGGGTCCGGCCCACTCACCGGCTGAAGGCGCGAGTACCACCGCAGGAATCCAACGCCAGAGGTCGCCAAGCAGCTCGTCAAAGTCAGTGCCCCCTGTGTCCAGCAGCAGCAAAATGCGAGCGGCCTCGTAGGGTCTGGATGACAGATGGCGCACACCCAGACATGTGCATCGACCCATGCGTTGACGAAGATGCAGAGCGTCCCCGAATACAGGAGGAAGGACTGCCCACACAGTCCAGAGAGAACGAAACGAGAACCATCGCAGCCTGAGCGAAAAGGGTCAAGCGGCCCTGAACTGCTTGCTACATGGTCTGCATCATGCTTCTACTCAACACTCCGTGCATACCCAACTTCTGACTAAGGGGGGGGGGATGGGGAAGGGAAGGCGAGGGGGAAGGGGAGGGGAGGGGGAAGGGGGACGGGGAAGGGAAGGGTAAGGGAAGGGGGAAGGGGAAGGGGAAGGGGAGGGGAGGGGGAGGGAAGGGAAGGGATGCCAATGAGTCTTGCACAACCCCGATTAGGGGTGTTCGTTTGTTGAAGGCATGCGTGATTTAACGCATTGAAGTGCGCCATAAAGAAGTACCACGTCCCACAAAGTACAGCATAGCAGCAAGTAGCCTAGCACCGCCTAGTCACGGCACAGCACTATTTCCTCAGGTTCACCGTGAGACAGCATGACACACCATATCACAACGAAGCACCGAATGTCATACAGAAGCACGGCACAGGAAAGCACAGCCCAGCGCATCAAACCGATGCATAGCAGGGGTCACCTTCGTGCGAGGATGCAGCGCCGAAGACACGAGGGTCTGGCCTGACAGCCGAGGCCAGACAGCCTGCTGTCGCAAAGCAAGTAAGACCACTCAGACAAGCCTGTGATGGCCAGTGATGGGCGACGATGTTGATGGCCAGTGATGGGCGACGATGGTGATACTGTTGTAGATTTTCGCTATGATCTCGAGGCGTGGATAAATGAGCGCACGAAGTGATGAAGTCGGGTCACACCGACGCGGCATCTGCGCCGTACCAGAAGAAAAATGACAAGGATTCTGAGGAGCATGAGAGGCAGGATGAGAAGAAATCAGACGGGGCGACACTGCGCTCCAAGTGCGAAGCTATACATATTAAAGGCCCGAAGCCCGACAACGTGAAAGAGAACGCATGTGATCTGGAACCGATACTTTGTTCCGAATTGCCCAGGGCACAATAATTAGCTTGCAGCGCCCAGCCTGCTTTCAGCTGACACGCCGAAGGAGGAAAGAGAAGGAGGGGGGAAAGCCTGTCTTTAGCTGGCGGGCCAGAGACTTGCGTGAACTGCCTTGCGGATCGCACTGCATGCGGCGAAGACATGGTTCCCTTGCCGACGCCTCTGCCACGAGCCAGCCCTTGTCCACCTTCTCTCCCCCAGCCTCGCCTCCCTGTCCTGCCCCTCTCCTCGTGACACGAGTCGGTGTGGCCCAAGCTGTTGCTGCACGAGCTGTGGTGGCCATGGCACTCTGGAGCGAATGATGAAACTCACCACTGCGTGCCCCTGGCCCCTCTCGCGTCCCGCCGACCAGTGCTAACCAGCCGACGCACGTGCGCAGGGTAGGGCGTGGGCTCCACCCTAGGACGGGCCGCTCGGGATTCATGGCCTGAGCCACAGGAGAGAAGTGGAGGGGGAGGGAAGGACGAGCGCAAGAGGCGGCCGAGGGCGCGAGAATGATAGCATAGTTCTGTGTGCCCCCCCCGCCGCCCCTCGTTGAGCAGGGGCCGACCGTCTCGGCATTCCTACAGGCCCACCACCAAATACTCATAGAACAAATAATGTTTCAGGGGCCAACTCAATGTGCTTCAACCATCAAGTCGAATCATTGACACAGACGGCTTCAACCATACATGTTCTGAGAACATCTCGCGCAAACCATAAGAGCTTCTTGGGATCTTCTCTGATGGGCCTGCAGGCAAGCTTGGACGCTTCGCCACGGCTTGGCCGCGTCCACCCCCCCACCCACCGCTGGTCGCAGCAACTCTCGCCGCGGGGATGCACGTGGCCGGAGTCGGGCGGCAGGCGGGCGGTAGGCGGAGGGGGAGCACGCGTGTGTGCCAGAGCGCTTGCACAGCGCGGAAGTGAAAGTCCCCGAAGGGCCCCAGTCCTGAGGGAAACGGGCCCTGAGGTTTTCCCCTGTCTTCACCCTCCCGGGGCCCCCACGGGCTGGGGACGGTCAACAAAACGGCCCACGATGAAGAACTCGCCCTGGGGGAAGGCCTTCGGGTCCAGGACCACCGCGCACGCCAACCTCTGCGCGACGCAGGCGGATAGGGTGAGCCAGGCGCCAGGGCGGGACGGGGTGGGCCCTGGAGGTGTTCCTCCCCTGTCGGGGCATGCCCCTGCCGCTCTAGAGCTGGGCTCTTGGCTCCCACCTCTGGCGGCTGCTGGGGACGAAATCGGCCGTGCCTCCCCCTCACTCCCCCCTCCTCCAAGACATCCGACGTTTTGGTCTTTCAGTCTGGGGTCCCCAGAGGTCCCGACCCCCTTTTCATGGCCAGCTTGTCGTCCCCAGTAATCTTTTGGTGGCTCTGGGGCCCAGTGAGGCCCCCTGGGCGCCGAAAGCGGCGGAAAACATTCGTCTTGGTTTCTTCAAAGCGACGGACTTTTTGGCCCCTCTCCTGCCTCCCTCCCTCCCCTTTCTCCCCCTCGCCACTCCCTCCCCGTCCCCCTGCTCCTCTCCCTTCCCGATTCCCCCCTTTCTCTCCGCCCCCTCTCCTCCTCCTAAGCAAGCGCGCGTTACGCATACGACTCCCCTTTCTCCCGCATTCCGTGCGGGAGATATCCGGTCCTCTCCGCACATTCTGACACGCAAGATTTCAAAGGCTTGAGGTTTCTTGAGATTTGCCACAGTCTGATGTATTTCGGAGTTTCAAAATGGTGTTCCTGCTGCAGCGTGGGCCGCATTTTCGAATCGGCGTTGTGCTCCCGTCGTTCAGAATGGCGCCCTCGCTGGCCACTTGTCTGGTCCTTTTCATCGTCGCCCCCCTCATTTCTCCTCATCCGCCCTCCCCTAGTCCTCCTGCTCCCACCGCTCCTTCCACTCCAATTCCTGCTGCTGCTGTTCGTCCTCGTCCTCGTCCTCGTCCTCGCCCTCGTCCTCGTCCTCCTCCTCCTCCTCCTCCTCCTCCTCCTCCTCTTTTGTTCTGCTCATCCTCCTGCTCATCCGCCACCCGTTCCTCCAATTCTTTTTTTTCCAGCGCACTTTTGGGAGAAGGAGGAGGAAAGCAGAGGGGACGAAGCGGACAGGACCGATATCCTCTGCTGTCAGCTCTGGATGCAAGCCCAACCGGCGTAAAAACTGTTAAAGAGTCTTCCGCCTGAGCATCACAGAAGCGGCCATTAAGGAAAAAGCCGGTCTTAAGTAACATTTCCTCGGCGCGCGCCTGAGGGAAACAAATGCCGGTCTCGAGTATGATTTCGCCGAGCGAAGAGATCGACTGCGGCGCACCTGCGGATTATCCTACAGGGTCAACACCCGAAAATAGAGGTCGTGTCAACGTCGGGCCTTAGCTCGGCCGGAGGGGCGGGGAGAGGAGGAGGAGGAGGAGGAGGCGGAAAGGGGAGACAGTAAACAGACAAGCATGCGAGTCTCAAGGCCCTCTCAGCTCAAAGGAGCTCCAATCAAACACGCTGAGCGTGAACCTGCGTGCCAGAGCGTCCGAACTGAATGAGACTGGCAAGTCATAGTGTTGCACCTCGCTGGCAACTGGGACACGGATAAGAACCTGGAAGTGTCCACGCGGCCATGCCGTGAGGACCGTGGGCGGCACGATGAGCCGACACAGGCAGCGCGGGCTAACAGCGGCTCCCTGCAAGGAGCGGCGACCAGACCGGGCGGCGCGAGCGTGGCCCACCCCCGCGTGCAGCCGGCGCATGCGCCAATTTTCCGCAAGCGGAGTGGCCACTCTGGCGCACCCCGTGCCACGTGAGGATAAAGGCGAGGCGGAGGGAGGCGGAGGACGGAGGCGAAAAGCGGGAGAAGGAGGGCATGTGGCTACGCCTGCAGACGCTGCGGGCCGCCATTGGTTAAAAGCTGGGGCCGCAGCATTCGGGGGGGAGCGAGGACGAGACAGGAAGAGGAGGCGGAGAGCCGGCCCGCCCCGGCAGGGCAAGCCGGCGCACCGCCTCCGCGAGGCGAGAGCGGGAGGAAAGAGACGAGGGGGGAGGGACGCATGAAGAGGCGCGGGACAACTTTGACCCTTCTCGCTCCATATCGGCCCAAATTGTGACGCTAGCGACCACGCGGCTGGGACATCCAACGGCCCGCATGAAAGCAAAATCGACGGGCTGGCATCCACCAGATCTGCCGCCCGAGAGGGGACAAGGCGAAGGAGGAGGAGGAGGAGGCATAGCGAGAGGAGGGGGGCGAATGGGTGGACGCCGGCGTGTCGCGGGTCTGCTGGGGCTCCCGCCGCGAAGCCCGGAGTCGCCGAGAGAGCAACAGCGGGGACTAGAAATGAGGATAGGCCAGAACGACCAAAAACGAAGCACACGGCCTGGACGGCCCTTGCTGGCCAAAACGACGACATTGTTACAGGAGCTGCCGGAGAGTAAGTTTCAGCGCGTTCACGCAGATGACCGGGTTGACCTCCGCGGCATGCTGGGCCCAGCAGTGGGTCAGGTAGACGCTGGCCGTGACTAGCGCCCGGCGCTGCAGCTCGAGAGCGGCGCCTTCTGAATGAGGCGGCGACAGCAGGAGGAATCTGGAGAGCCTTTCCTCCTGGGAGGCTGGCCGGGGCAGGCCCAGTTGACTGGCCGCCACCTCCGCGACGCAGGGGCAGTCTGCGTAATGCTCAATTGAGTCCTCGCCCGTCGCGCACCCGAAGCAGCACCCAGTGCGCCCTTGGAATCGCCGGGCGGTAACCCACCCATTCCACAGCGGCCGCAAGCATGCGGCCAGTGCTCGGGGCGGGATTCGGCTCGCCACTGCGGGGTACGTGCGCAGGGCGCGGTCAGCCATCTCTTGCTCTGAGAGGCCACACGCCCAGCGGGACAACCGGTGCCGCAGGAAGCGCGCTAGGGGCGCGGCCCGGTCAGGCGCGGCCA
This sequence comes from Prorocentrum cordatum, assembly GCA_963575745.1. Classification (NCBI taxonomy): domain Eukaryota; class Dinophyceae; order Prorocentrales; family Prorocentraceae; genus Prorocentrum; species Prorocentrum cordatum. The sequence continues at coordinate 102,232 of CAUYUJ010022502.1, forward strand.
GGCGCGCGCAAGTTCGCTGCCAGACCTTCTTCAGCAGCGCCGGGTCCGAGGTGCCCGCTGCGAGCGCAACCCCGCGCTGGCCCATGCCGCGCTGCAGGAAGTACTTACGGCGGCCAAGTACCGGGCTTGCCAGTGGGAGGCCGCCGCGGAAGGTGGATTGCACGTGGCTGCGCGGGCGGCGGGGCTCCGGTCAACGCGTCTGAACGCTTCGGCGTCGCTGGCCCGCTTGGGGAGGTGGAGCAGCTGGTTCGACAGCGCGCCACCCGTTCCTCCAATGTACGCAGCTCCTTTTTTTCCGATGAGGCATACCACGATGGGGTCCTCTTTGAACTTCCAGGTCCGCTCTGACTCGCGTCGGCGGATAGAGAAAAACAGCGCAATGGGAAGGGATGGGTGGAAGGGGGGGTAGGACGTCATATATGGCGAGAGCGCACCTAGTTTGCCTCCCTCCCTCTCTCCTCTCGGAACCACCCACCCTGGGACATTTCCAGAAACGCCCTCCCAGCAGCCTCCGAAGCCTTCGAGCGAGGAGCCTTATCCGCCTCCGCCCTCGCCCTACTATCGCATAGCATTCAGCCATCTGGGGACCCCATCGTGTCCGCACCCAAAGTCACTCCAACGAATGGTCACCATTTCTTGTAGTCGACAGCCGGCCCCTGCCCCTCCCCCGATATCCCTCACCCGCCGAGGCTTGCGGCCTCACCGGCGGTGCACAACAGAGCGGCTCCGCGGGAAGGCGAGGCGTCGCGCCTTGCCAGGAAGAAGCATTGTACTAATCATAACACTTATACAAGTGGACAGAAAAAACGCTATCGCCTTTGAAAGTGACCCTTCCCGCAAATTGCAGGAGGGAGGGCGCGAGGGAGGGGGGATGGAGCAGGAGGAGCAGGAGGAGCATGACGGGGGAGGCGGAGGAGGAAAGGGCAAGAATTAGGAGAGACGATCACGAGGGTTCGATGATCTGTCTGCTGATGGTGATGATGCTGCTGATGGTGATGGTGATGGTGATGAAGATGGTGATGGTGTCAGTGATGGTGATACTGCTGCTGGTGATGATGATGGTGGTGATGGTGGTGATGATGATGATGATGAGCATGCTGCTGATGCTGAGTATAATGATGATGATGATGGTGATGATGATGCTGCTAGTGATGATGATGGTGATGATGGTGATGATGATGCTGATGATGGTGATTGAGATGATGGCGATGCTACTGCTGCAGCTGATGATGATGATTACGATGCTGATGACGTTGATGATGGTGATGATGATGGTGAGTATGATAATGCGGATGATGATGTTGAAGATTATGATGATTATGATGATGATGATGATGATGATGATGATGATGATGATGATGATGATGACGGTGGTGGTGATGGTGATGGCGATGGTGGTGATGATGCTGCTGGTGATGGTGCTGATGATGCTGCTGATGATGAGGCTGATGATGATGGTGATGCTGCTGGTGATGGTGATGGTGATGATGCTGCTGCTGATGATGATGATGATGATGGTGGTGTTGATGATAATAACGATGATGCTGCTGGTAATGATGATAACGACGATGATGGTGATGATGATGCTGGTGATGATGCTGATAATCATGATGATGATAACGATGATGCTGCTGCTGGTGATGATGATAACGACGATGATGGCGATGATGATGCTGCTGATGATGATAATCATGATGATGCTGCTGATGATGATGATGATGGTGACGGTGATGATGATGATGATGATGATGATGATGATGATGATGATGATGATGATGATGATGATGATGGTGATGCTGATTATAATTATCACTATGGTTATGGTAATGATTGTGACAATGATTATGATGCTGATGGTGATGATGCTGATGATTATGCTGCTGATGATGATGATGATGCTGCTGATGATGATGGTTATTTTCATTGTTATGTATAGTGTTTCTATTGTTATTGTTGTTATTACTACTATTATTATGGATAATCATTTTATCATGATGATGATGAGGAGGAGGAGGCGGAGAAGAACGGCTCCGAGCGTATGTGTGCGCGGAGCATGGAGACTTAGGAGCCCTAGAGGAAGCGCTTGCATGTTCTGCGTGTGCCGTCGCAGGAGTATCATCCTGACTCTGAGTACCTGAAGCGCTGATGTGACAGACCGATGGATACACATGGAAAGCTGGCCGTCCGCATGTGCATCCAGCCCGAGGCCTCGACTAGCACTGCACATGAATCCATCCATATGTTCTTCCAGCACAGGGCAGGAGTTGCCCAGCATGTCATGCACCCAGCTCTCCTTCCCGATGCGCCCTCAAATCGCTGAGCGCCAGGGCCTGCGGGGGAGCCCCCAGTCCTCGCGGTGCGTCCCAGGTGGGCGCGAGGCACGTTTCGGCGGAGCGCCGGGGATAAACCCTCAGATCTGACGTTGCGAAAAAAATGCAGCATTGCAACAAAATTGCCACGGGAACTCTGGACCCCATCTTTCTGCGCTGTTTCTCGAGCCGGATCGATCTGTGAGGGTACTGGGGCCCGAAACCAGACGAAAACGCGCGTTGCGAAAAACTGCAGCGCCAGGACCTCAGGGAAGGGAGGCAGCGGCTGCGGCGGGTGGAGGGGCTCACCCACTGGCTCGGGCTCGCGCCCCAGGGCGGCACGACCGAGACGTGCATGACACGTGCGTGGGGTCCCGCCTGCCGCGCCGTGGCACTGACTGGAGTCTGCCGCACTGATCACAGCCAGCCACAGAAGAGGGGAGAAGGACAACTGGGCCCACCCCCAGAGGCGGAGCAGAGGGCGCTTTTCCCACCCGAGGGCTATGAGATGAGCAGCATCTCGCCCCCGGACAGCGCGGAGCCCGACCCGTCCACCTGGCAGGTCAGGAATGGCTTCGCAGGGAGCTCCTCCTCGAGCTCGGGCGCCAGGGCGGCGCCGAAATCGGGGGCCCGGTCCTGGAAGAGCTGACGCGCTGACCTGATTGAGCCTCGCTGACTCGCACGTCGGCCGACCGTCGGCGACGCGCAGGCGGCAGCGGGGCGAAAGGGAGGGCCTGCCGTTACACCATATGTGTACCTTTGAAGCTGCTCTGCCTGCTTTGAAGCCTTCTCAGAAGATGTCTTACCCTCAGAGTGCGCCCGTTCGCCTCGCTGTCTCCTGCGCGCATCGACGGCGACGCCCGCAGTTGGGTGACCTAACCGCACGAGAGCAGAAACCACCGCAGCGTTCGGTGAGGGCGCGGTCCAGCAAACGCTTCCTCAATTCCTCGCAATTGCGTGTTCGACAAAGGGGTGCCCAAGCGGGTCGCGGGAGGGTCGTGGTGGGACGACGACGACGCCACCCGGCGAACATTCAAAAACCTGAGTGCTGTGTGAATGCTGCTGTAACAGTTGATCTCAGCGACGCTCTCCACAGGACATCACCCATCTCGCTGCGTGATCCCTAGATGTCAGTGCGGGAGGAGGAAGGAGGATACGTAAGGACGGAAGATGGAAGATCATGGAAAAAAGAGTGAGGCGGAGGAAGAGTGAAGAAACGGGGGTGAGAGAGGAAGGAGGAACCGGGAGACGGTTGGGAGGAGGGACGAGCGATGATGAGTGAAGGGGCATGAGTGAGGACTCACGAGGAGGGCGGCGGCGAAGAGAATGATGAGGAGGACAATAATTCGCCGGCCCAACGGGCCAAAGGGGAAAGGGTGCTAGAATCTTCTGATTCTGCCCTGTCGTTTGTGCATATTCCACGCGCGCGTGGTGGCCTCTGGGGGGCCTGGGAAGAAAAAATGCCAGTCAAATCCCAACAGGCCCGGGCCACGGATGCCAGAACTCCAGGGCGCTTCAGGACCCCCTGGGTCTCTCCAAGAGCGCCTGGAGGGAGCTCCAAGAGAGCCCACGAGGTCCTCTCGACGGCCCAAGAGGCCTCCGAAACGCCTGCAGAGAACCCCCAACTGAGCCCCGAGAGATAAACATCTTTGATGTTGCGGGCCTCTTGGAAGGACTCTAGCGTTCCCAAGGTGGCCCCAAGACGGCCCAAGAGCCTCCCAAGACGGCTCCAAGAAGAAGTCGGGCTCAAGAAGGGGAAAACGAACATACGTATCCAGCCCTCCGCCCCAAGACGACACCCTGACCGCCAGCAAGCCCCCAAGAGACCCCCAATAAGCCCCAAGGCACCCAAGATGCCCCCGATGGGGCCCCCGTAGACCCTCGCATGCATCCAAAGGCCTGCCCCAGACGCTCAAACCCCCTTTGAAAGATGGATGGCAGGGTGCACGAACTCCTCGGCGAAACCTCCCGAGCCCTCTAACGCATATTCTAAGCCCTTCACCCTGAACAGCCTCCGGAAAGCCCCCTATATAGCCAACCCCAAGGAGCTTCAGTCTAAATCGACACACTGCACATCGACTGCTCGTCCATCCACGCGAACAACTTCCTAATTCTCACGAGCGCCCCCGAGAGGCTCACAAGAGGCTAAACAACATAAGCATCAATTACAAACTTGGGAGAAATGCGCCCCTGATCTTTGCCCTCCATCTACCAAGCGACTGCATCCATCAAGGCCAGCTTCATTCACACGACAAGTGAAGGAAACGACCATCGCCAAACAACCTCTGGATACCCGCGGGCAAGCGGGTAAGTGACCACGGCTTTTTCAGCGGGCAAGTGGCAACGCTGATGCAACATGGGCTGGTGGAGCGAGCGAAGCGCTTGCGTACCAGTCCAGATGAGAAGACACAGTTTTGGCACTGCCAGGAGGAGCGCCAGATAAACTAGGGCTCCCAACTTCGCGCTTCGCGCTCCGCGAAGCGCGAAGCGCGAATAACTTCGCGCTCTCGCGCCGCCCCCCCAAAGGGAGAAAAGGAGGACGAGGAGGAGGAGGGAGGAGGGGGAGAAGGAACGAGGACCGCGAAGCGCGAATAACTTCGCGCCCTCGTGGGAGCCCTTGATAGAGAACGAAGGGGCTTTTCTGGCCACGGCGGGCTTCGGCCGCGACTCGGTTCCCCGAGATAGATCTAAGGAGCGGCCCCACGCCCGAGCCCCTCCCGAGCCCAAAGGGGTCCTTATCTCGGCGACTTGACTGACGAGCCTCGCACCTCTCTCCAACGAGCTCGCTCGGCCCTGTCCTGGGGCTCGAAGTGCGCCGCCCTGGGGACCCCCGCGCGGCACTTCCGACGAGAGCACCACTCGGCCCACTCGCGCGCGGACAAGCTCACGACAAGCCTACCGAGAGCAGAACATGCGCCGAGCCGAAGCGAGAACGCCGCTCTCAGGCTGCATCTGCGAGGCGCTGTCTGGCGAAAGCGACACTTCGCCCGCTCGCGCGCGGTCCCGCTTCCGCATCCGACGACTGGGCCAGCAGAAGCAGAGAACTGCGCGCCGTGCCCAAAGAGGGAGCGCTAGCTACTTCCAGGCGAAATCTGCGCGGCGCCGGGGCGAGAGCGACATGCCGCCCACTCGCACGCGCGCGACCCCGCTGCCGACGACCAGGCGAGTGAAACGTGTGCGCCGCGCCCGCGCGGGAGCGCAGTGTTCAGAACGAAATCCAGCGTCGCCCAGACGAGAGCAGCACCTCGGTCTTTCGCAGGCGACGTGCGCTGCGTCCCACTGCTGCCACGCGATTTGCGACGTCGACGACAGAACGCCCATGTCGAGAAGAGACAAGTCGATTTTGCATTGTTCTCGATGATGGGTAGCATGAACACCCTCGGAATGGCCCCCTACTGGCCTGATAGGTGGCAGAGTGGGAGTATGGACGAACAGGGAGCAGGGCTATCTATGTGCGGAGGAGGAGAAGCGTAAATGAGGAGGAAGAAGAGTGTGGATGATGAGCGTTGGAGAGAGGGATGAGAGGATGAGGACGATAGAGAGAGAGAGAGAGAGGACAACGGCCATCATTCAAACAAGCCACTACGTGTGGCTGGATGGGTCGTCTCCCCACCTTGGATCAGGGCTAGCGTCGAACCCTCCTGGGCAGGACGGACGAGAGTAGCGGCGGAAAGCGGCAAGTGTTTCAAGCAACCCTGTTCAGAATAATGGTGACGCGCCAAGCGCGGTCAAAGGTGAGGATCCCGTCAGACGTTACAGTCCAGAGAGCTCGTGGAAATTTCGGCGACCAGAGCAAGTGCCGAACAAGATGTATGCGCATCTCAAAAGAATGACACCAAAGAACATGATCGACCCACGAACCCAGAAAAGGATTTAGAACTTCGAGACATAGCTACTTTTTCCAAAGCACTTGATTGGGCAACAGCCAATTTCAAGGCTGAAGGTATCGATCGTGATGTATCGTGCCAAGCTTGTGCTGTGTTGTGTCTTGCTGAAATGAGATGCGCCATGCCGCGATGAATTGCGTTGAGCTCGATAGTGTTGTGGATCAGGTCGCCGTTAGAATTTCAATCCTGGCCGAACTGAACTAGATCTTAAGCTCGAGCTGCCTGAGCGCATAGCTGGCCCAGAGCTGGTTGCAACTGGAACGAGTGAGACGCTCAAGCAACTCGGGCTCAAGATTCAACTCAGTTCCGAAACTGGGCGAGACAACACGGTGCGCAAAACGCATGGAAGCGCCACGGAATGTGCCAGGGGCGCACTCGGGGATGCGCCAGGGGACGTGCCAAAGGACGTGGCAAGGGACGCGCCACGGAACGGGCAGGGAAAGCGCCAGGGGACAAGCCAAGGAACGCGACAAAGCACGAATCAGGGGACGCGCCGAAGGGGGAGGGGCATACGCCGTCCCGCTCTGGGGCGTTAGGAACACAGATGCGTTCCAAGCTTGTCTCGCTCTGGGGCGTCAGGGACCCATGCGTTTTCACGCTTGTGGTTTCACGCTTGTCGCGCTCTCGGCCGTTTGGGACACATGTGGCTTCACGCTTGTCCCGCCCTGGGGCGACAGGAACCCACATGTATTCAAGCTTGCCCCGCTCTTGGGCGTTAGGAACCCATGCGTTTTCACGCTTGTGGTTTCACGCTTGTCGCGCTCGGGGGCGTTAGGAGCCCACTGTTTTCACGCTGGCCCCGCTCTGGGGCGTCAAGAAACCACGTGTGTTCACGCTTGTCCCGCTCGGGTGCGTTAGGACACGTATGTTTTCACTCTTGTCGCTCTGGGGCGTTAGGAACCAACAAGTTGTCATGCTTGTCGCGCTCTGGGGCGTTAAGAAGCCACGTGTGTTCACGCTTGCCCAACTCTGGGGCGTTGGGACCCCACGTGATTTTACGCTCGTCCCGCCCTAGGGCGCTATTAAAACCCGACGTGTAGTTCACGCTCTGGGGCAGATGTTGTCACGCTTGTCCCGCTCTGGTGCTTTGAGAACTACAATGTGTTCACGCTTGTCGCACTCTGGGGCGTTAGGACCCCACGTGTTTTCATGTTTGCCCAGCTCTGGGGCGTTGGGACACCACGTGTTTTCACCTATCCCGCTCTGGGGCGTTAAGACCCGCATGCTTTCACGCTCGCCCGATCTGGGGCGTTAGGAACCCACGTGTGTTCACGCCTGCCCCGCTCAGGGGCGTTGAAACACCATATGTTTTCACGCTTGTCCCGCTCTGGGGCGTTAGGAGCCCAAATAGTTGTCACGCGTATCCCGCTCTGGGGCGTTGGAACCCGATCTATTTTCACGCTTGTCCCGCCCTGGGGCGTTAGGAACCAACGTGTTTTCAAGCTTGTCGCGCTCTGGGGCGTTCAGAACCCACGCGATTTTACGCTTGTCCCGCTCTGGGGCGTCAGGACCCACGCGTTGTCACGCGTAACCCCGCCCTGGGGCGTTGAAGCACCATGCGTTTTAACGCGCATCCAACTTGGGTGCGTTAGGACCCCATGCGTTTTCACGCTTGCCCTGCTCTGGGACGTTAGGAACCCATGTGTTCTCACGTTTGTCCCGCTCTGGTGCGTTAGGAGTCTACGGGTTTTTGTGGTTGCCCCGTCTGGGGTGTTAAGACCCCACTTGTTTTCATGCTTGTCCCGCTCTGAGGCGCTTGCTCGAGCAATCTTTAGGAGCACACATCAAACGCTGAATATATGAGCCCGAGGAAAGGAAAAACTATGGGACAAAACAAACGTTTCGCTCGAGACATCCCCAACGTATTCTGCAAAATCAGCGCTTCGCTCAAGACATCCGCGGCAAACGAACATGTTCACTCGACCATGTCTTTTATCGATCGGAATGTCAAAAACCAACGTTCCGCTAAGAACATCCTCAACATTTAATCCGCCGGCCCTACGCGACCTCGTTATTCATCGCACATTGATCCGCCGGCCCTACAGGAACTTGGCACAAGGGACAGGTTTACCAACTAAAGTAAAACCCTGGGCCCGCGCCCTTTCCGGGAAAAACGCAATCAGTGGGTCTCCATGCCTTCCCGCTCTGTCCCCGCTTCTCTCTCTCTCTTTCTCTTTTTCGAACGTTTGTCGTTGTAGTCTTTTTGCTTGTTTCCTATCTCTCTCTTTCTCTCTCACAATCTCTCTCTCATTCTCGCTCTTTCACTGTTTGGCTTACTTCCCAGATTCCTTTTCAAATCCCTTTGCACTCTATCATACAATCTCTACTTTCGAATTTGAATATCGTGTTTTTGTTTCTATCTCTATCTCTCTATATATATACACACTCAACTCTGCTCCATGCTGTCTGATTTGTAATCGCTCGTCTGCACCTTCTACTCTCTCATTGGAAAACTATATACGTGCGCACTAGAATCGTCGCGCACGCTTCGCGTGCGCGCTCGAACTCTACTTGCCATGGGGCCAACCGTCTAGTGCGCCAGAGGAACCGTGTCCAGATGATCGGGTCATTGGCTTGAAAGCCCGCGTGTGGATGTCTGAAGTCGCACTGAGGCTTGGTATTCGGGGCGGTCCAGGGACATCAGTGGACAATATTTAAAATTTGTTGGGCCTTCGAGGCCCTCTTTGAGCCACACTTGGTCAACAAGCTGGAATTCCAACACATCTTGAACAGAACACACTGGAATTCTTCAATGTTTCCCAACCATCCTGTGGTGTTGGGTCCTCGTTTTGAAGAGACAGCGCCCCGCGTTCCTTCCTCCCGCTGCCCCCTCCCTCCTTGCCTCCTATCCCTCCTTGCCTCTGCTCTCAGCACACCTCTCGCACGTTTCGTAGCACCAGAGGGAGCTCCACCGAAGGCCCCAGTGGTTGCTCTCGCATGCGTTTCCCCCACCCTGGGCAGCGCTTCGTGGCCCCATAGGTAGCTCCACCGAAGGCCCCAGTGGTTGCTCTCGCATGCGTTTCCCCCACCCTGGGCAGCGCTTCGTAGCTCCATAGGGAGCTCCACCGAAGGCCCCAGTGGTTGCTCTCGCATGCGTTTCCCCCACCCTGGGCAGCGTTTCGTAGCTCCAAGGGAGCTCCATCGAAGGCCCCAGTGGTTGCTCTCGCATGCGTTTCCCCCCACCCTGGGCAGCGTTTTGTGGCCTCATAGGTAGCTCCAAGGAAGGTCCCAGTGGTTGCTCTCGCATGCGTTTCCCCCACCCTGGGCAGCGCTTCGTGGCCCCATAGGGAGCTCCACCGAAGGCCCCAGTGGTTGCTCTCGCACATGCGCTTCCCCCACCCTGGGCAGCGTTTCGTGGCCCCATAGGGAGCTCCACCGAAGGCCCCAGTGGTTGCTCTCGCATGCGTTCCGCCACCCCGGGCGGCGTTTCGTAACTCCATAGGGAGCTCCACCGAAGGCCCCAGTGGTTGCTCTCGCATGCGATTCTCCACCCTGGGCAGCGTTTCGTGGCCCCATAGGGAGCTCCACCGAAGGCCCCAGTGGTTGCTCTCGCATGCGTTTCTCCTACCCTGGGCAGCGTTTCGTAGCCACATAGGGAGCTCCACCGAAGGCCCCAGTGGTTGCTCTCGCATGCGTTTCCCCTACCCTGGGCAGCGTTTCGTAGCCCCATAGGGAGCTCCACCGAAGGCCCCAGTGGTTGCTCTCGCATGCGTTTCCCCCACCCTTCGTCCCCACCGCATGCGGGCAGCGCTTCGTGGCCCCATAGGGAGCTCCACCGAAGGCCCCAGTGGTTGCTCTCGCATGCGTTTCCCCCGCCCTGGGCAGCGTTCGTGGCCCCATAGGGAGCTCCACCGAAGGCCCCAGTGGTTGGCATGCGCTGTTTCGTAGCCCCAGCTCCACCGAAGGCCCCAGTGGTTGCTGTCGCATGCGTTTCCCCCGCCCTGGGCAGCGTTTCGTAGCCCCATAGGGAGCTCCACCGAAGGCCCCAGTGGTTGCTCTCGCATGCGTTTTCCCCCACCCAGGGCAGCGTTTCGTAGCCCCATAGGGAGCTCCACCGAAGGCCCCAGTGGTTGCCCTCGCATGCGTTTTCCCCGCCCTGGGCAGCGCTTCGTGGCCTCATAGGGAGCTCCACCGAAGGCTCCAGTGGTTGCTCTCGCATGCGTTTCCCCCACCCTGGGCAGCGCTTCGTGGCCTCATAGGCAGCTCCACCAAAGGCCCCACTGGTTACTCTCGCATGCGTTTCCCCCGCCCTGGGCAGCGTTTCGTGGCCCCATAGGGAGCTCCACCGAAGGCCCCAGTGGTTGCCTTCGCAGGCGTTTCTAGGGGGCAGCGATTCGTAGCCCCATAGGGAGCTCCACCGAAGGCCCCAGTGGTTGCTCTCGCATGCGTTACCCCCACCCTGGGCAGCGTTTCGTGGACCCATAGGGAGCTCCACCGAAGGCCTCAGTGGTTGCTCTCGCATGCGTTTCCCCCACCCTGGGCAGCGTGTAGCCCCATAGGGAGCTCCACTGAAGGCCCCAGTGGTTGCTCTCGCATGCGGTTCCTCTACCCAGGGCAGCGTTTCGTGGCCACAAAGGGAACTCCAACGAAGGCCCCACTGGTTACTCTCGCATGCGTTTCCCCCGCCCTGGGCAGCGTTTCGTAGCCCCATAGGGAGCTCCACCGAAGGCCCCAGTGGTTGCTGTCGCATGCGTTTCACCCACCCTAGGCAGCGATTCGTAGCCCCATAGGGAGCTCCACCGAAGGCCCCAGTGGTTGCTCTCGCATGCGTTACCCCCACCCTGGGCAGCGTTTCGTGGCCCCATAGGGATCTCCACCGAAGGCCCCAGTGGTTGCTCTCGCATGCGTTTCCCCCACCCTGGGCAGCGCTTCGTAGCCCCATAGGGAGCTCCACCGAAGGCACCAGTGGTTGCTCTCGCATACGTTTCACCCACCCTGGGCAGCGTTTCGCGGCCCCATAGTTGGCTCCACCAAAGGCCCCAGTGGCTGCTCTCGCATGCGGTTCCCCCACCCAGGGCAGCGTTTCGTGGCCCCATAGGGAGCCCCACCGAAAGCGGCACCCGCAACGCGTTACGAACAATTGCTTATGGTTGGGCCCTTCGCCAGGATCATTTTCCTGATTTGGTCCTTTGGAAATCCTGTGTGGGCACTCTGGCAGCCTCTTGGGGCCGTCTTGGCGCCTCTTCGAACGGCTGGGAATCTCCTGGGGGAGCCCCGGGTGCTCTTGGGACCGTCTTGAGGCCCTGGGGGTTCCCCTGGAGGCCGCCGCCAGCCCTCTTGGAGCTCTCGCGTGGCAGTCCTGGGCCATCCTGGGGCAATCTGTATTGAGGCTGTCTTCGGATCCTTTTTGGGGCTCTGCGGCAACCTCAATCATTAAACATTGAAATGCTCAAGGTCTTTGACTGATTTGATCCCTCGGAGGTCCTCTGTGAGCACTCTGAGGCGGCCTCTTGGGGCCGTCGTCGGGCCGCGTTGTAGCGCCGGAAGCCTCTTGTGGAAGCCTGGGGGCCTCTTGCGACTGTCTTGGCCGTCGTCGGCTCTCGTGGAGCTCTCGCAGGGCAGGTCTGGGCCATCTTGGGGCAATAGTTGGGCTCCACCAGGGTCCTTTTGGGGCTCCGAGGCCATCTTGGAGCTGCATGTCGCGGACTTCCACCGATTTTGCCCTCGGAGGTCTTCTGTGGGCACTCCAGCGGCTTCTCGGGACAGGCGTGGAGCTCTTTTGTAACGCCGGGAGCCTCCCGGGGGAGCCTGGAGGCCTCTTGGGACAGCCCTGGGGCCCTCTTGGGCCCCTTGGGCCGTCCGGGGCTCTTCGGGAGGCCGCCGTCGGCCCTCTTGGAGCTCTCGCGCGGCAGCCCTGGGCCATCTTGGGGCAACATTGGCCAAGAAAGGAAAACCCCGCAAAAAGGATTCCATAACTTACGACTCCCCGAGTCTTTGATTGGTTTGGACCTTTGGATGCCCTCTGTGGGCACTCTGGCGGCCGTCTTGGGGTCCCTTTGCAGCGCTGGAAGCCTCTTGTGGAAGCCCGGGAGCCTCTTGGGACAGTCTTGGGGCCCTCTTGCGCCGTCGGGGTGTCCTGCAGACGCCGACCTAGACCATCTTGGAGCTCTCGCAGAGCAATCCTGGACCATCTTGGGGCAATATTGGGGCTCTCTTGAGGGCCGATTTGGGGGTCCGAGATCATCGTGGAGCTACATGTCGAGAACTCCAAGACATGATCAAAAACATCACACACACATCCATCGATTGTTACTTGCTTGGGCTCCTCTGAAACCCTCTGTGTGGGCACTGCAAACGCCTCTTCGGACAATCGTCGGAATCCTTTGTGACGCTGGGAGCCTCCTGTGTGAGCCTGGGGGCCTCTTCGGACCGTCCCTCTTGGTCGGAGATTTGCTAACCCGGGTCAATCAGACCCGGGTCAGCAGGAAACCAAAAGCTGCAATGCAGGGACAAAAACAAAAACTGCAACGCAGGTCTTCGCAAACCCGGGTCGGCCAATATGCGCGGCCGCCTCGCGGCCACGAGCGGTTACTGCTCACCCGGGTCAGCCAGAAGGGGTCTCCGCAGGATCTCGCAGGATCCGGTGCCCTGGCTGACCTCCGTTTGCACTGACTCGGGGGTGGACAGAACCCCCTTTAGCAAAACGTGGTTTAGTGACAACGACCTGAGGCCCAAACCTGGCGGGCGCAAGCCTGGAAAATAACGGCCGCGGCGCCATCTCGAGAACCGAAAACGGACAATTCACTAATCGACGTGTCACTGTTGGGGTATCTGTCCGCCCCCGACTGACCCCCGTCTCAAGGCTCCCGACTTGGGCCCTCTGGGGCTCCTCCGGAGGCCGTTCGTCGGCCTTCTTTGGGCTCTCGCGGGGCAGTTCAGGGGCCATCTCGGGGGAGTGCCGAGGCTCTCTTGGGATCCACTTGGGAGTCCGAGACCATGCTGGAGTGATGTTCAGAGCGTGAATTACCTCCCCCGCTTTCGCTTCCAGGCAAAACCAAGTCATACCACGCGCCTCCTCGTCGAGCGGCCTGACCAGTACAGGGTGCAATTTGGCATCGTTTGGTATCCCTTGGAAGCGAGGGTGGTCAAAAGCGAGGGAGGTTTGTTTTCCCCCGAGATGTGTCGTCGACAACCGAGAACGCTGCCTCTTGGGGCAATCTTGGGCCCCCCTGGTAACGCTGGGAACCTCCCCGTGAAGCCAGGGGGCCGATTTGGACCGGCAGGGGCTCTCCTGGAACTTCTGCAGAATTCCTGAAGCCTCCCAGGGGAGCCCAGGGGAGGCTCCAAGGAGGCTCTGGGACTATGACCATATCGTGGCCGCAACTGCGATACCATGTTTCATGCCAGTGAAGCAAAGTTACACCACCGTGCATACACAACCTATCCGAGCATGCCATCTCACATAGGACCACCATCGGTATGGTTATGCCTATAGGTATGACCAACTTTGCATCTTACGTACGTCGTGTAAGATGGTCAGGCCTGCTGTGATTTTCATTCAGCGTTTAAAAACAAGTTCAAGTGTGGCGAGCTATTTCAGAAACACATAGTTCTACCGACTGTTTTAGTTCTCGGTTGGTGTGATGATGTTGTGTGTGGGAGTTGTTTAATTTGTTTATGGTATGGCTTGTTTGTTTTGTTTGCAGTTTTCCAAGCAGGCATTGCAGGTCCATCCCGACCGCGCTGGCGGCGGCGTGGGGGGAGAAAAGGAGGTACGGGCCCGTCTTCGGCGGCACACCGTCCCCCCCTCTCCCGCTTCCTCGCCCGCTTCCACTCCTCCTCCCCCCCTCACCCTTAGGCGGGAAGCCGCCTTCCCCATTCCCCCCCTTATCTTTCGGCGGCAAGCCGCCTTCCTCCTCCACCACCCCTCAGCGGCGAACCGCTTCCCCCCCCCTTCAACGGCAAACCGTCTCCCTGCTGCCCCCACCGCATCGACTGCCCATCGGCGGAAAATCACGTCCTACCCTCCCCCCCGTCCGTCCCCCCCTTCAATCGGAGCTTAACCGCCTTCCCGCAGCCCCGCCCCTCCCCTTCACCTACCACCCCCCGGCGGCAAATCGCCTCCTTCGGCGGTAAGCCGCGCCCCCCCTACCCCCCATTCGGCGGCAAACCGTTTCCTCTTCTCTCCCCTTCCTCCTCCTCGCCCGTCGCCGCTTGCCTCGGCGGCGAGCTGCCTCTAGCCCTCCCCCGACATCTGCCACCCCAGGCGCGCGCGCGGACGGCATGGGGGCTGTCCTTCGAGGCCGATAGGAAAAGGCGCGCCAGGCGTCAGTGGCAGGCGGCAGCCTGCAAGGGGATTTTGCAATTTGCGTCGAGGCGGCGAAGGCCCGGCGCTGGATGCCACTCGAGGGCGCAAGGCTCGCCGCGGTGGCCCGCGCCGCCTGGTGGAAGCAGTCTCGGCTGGGTGCGCCCATGGGGGCCATGTCTCCTTGCCCGAGCAAGAAGCTTCAGAACTACGAAGGGTTGGCTGAGCTTCTTCGGGCTCAGGGCCAAGGGTGGGGGTGGGGCTCGGAGGGGCAATTTGGGGTGTGGGGAGAAGGGGTGTCCGGCCGATGTCTACCCGATTCAGGTGGGGGCTGCCCGCAGCGGCGGCCGCTGGCCTATCCAGCAACCCAGCTGCTCGCCCGCGCGGCGCAGCCTCGGCAACAGCGTCGCCGCGATCAGCAGAGGCAGCGTCGCCGCCTCGTGGGTGCCAGCGGTCAGAGCGCGTTGGCCCCGGCGCAGCGGGAGCGACAGGCGCTCGGTGCGTCTGGCGGCAACTCCGCCGAAGGTCAACCGCGGATTGCCGATGCCGTCCACGCGTCCCCCAGCGGTGCGAGTCGCGCGGCTGCCCGCGGCAACTGCGAGGCCGCCACGCAGTGGGCGCCGCCGATCGAGATCGGCTCAGCGCCGCCGCAGCCCCTGGCCAAGACCGCGAGGGTCGGCGCCATCCCAGGCTCGCGGCGGACAGCGCCGCGGAGGCGGCCCAGGGTCTGCTCGCGGCCGTCGGTAAGAGGGCGAAGGTGACCGCGGAGGCCTGGGCTACCGAAGGCAAGGTTGCCAGCGGCGGCCGGAAGGCCGCGGAGGCCAAGACTGTCGAGGACAAGAACTTCAAGAATACGGTTGAGGCCACGACGGCGGCCTCGGCGCAGAAGTAGAGGCCTCCTAGATGGGGTCGGAGCAGATGGGGTCGGAGGATAGCGCCGCATCGCCGATACATCGGCGGTGCATTGGCGATGTATCGGCGATGCATGGGCGATGTACCGGCGATGCATCGTCGACGTGGGCGATGCATCGGCGACGTCGACGCGAAGCAAATCGGGTTCCTCATCGAGCCGCATCGGCGATGCGGAGTGATGCGGAGCGATCCTTTGACTCCATCTACTCGGACCCCATCTAGGAGGCCTCGAAGAAGGCCACGGCGGCCCAGGGAAAGGAGGACAAGCGCGCAGACTGCCGCCTGCGTGGCCCCGAAGCCGCCCGCTGAGCGGGAGATGCCGAGCTGGGGGTTGCGGCGCGCCCGCAGCTTGGCGAACGGGCGCGACCCCCCCAGTTCCTGCATGGCGGCGGCCTTTAGATTCTGCGCGCCTCGGCGCCCCCGACCGCGCCCCACCCTGCCGGTCTTGATTGAAATGAATGATCGATCTCGCAACGCGATCTCCTCAACCTCGCGTCTTAGTGATCCGATTCGGCCCCGTCCCCAAGCGTCGCGGTTCTTCGCCCGGCGCCGCACGCAGCGACATCGGGCGTGGACATTGCTTGGGTGACATGTTTTGCTTGTCGGGCTCCTGCTACTACTGGTGGCGACGCCGCTGGCGGATGCGCCGCCTGCCCTCCCGCCCCCGCGCGCCGCCGCCCACCGCGTCGCTCGTCGCCGCCATGCCGGCCCAGAGGCCAGGCTGCAACGCGGAGTGCAGCCGCCGTTGCGCGGTCGCCTAGCCTTCGCCCCTCCTGGCAGGTCGTCCTCGCGGCCACGGCAGCCGTGGCAAACGCTTTCGAGGAATGATCGGTCTGGCAGCGTGGCTCGAGGCGCCTAACGGCCAGGCCCTGCAGAAAGGGCAACGCATAGTTCGAGGGCGAGACGGAGGAGGGGGCGTGGCGCAAGCTCTTGTCGGCAACGGCCCGCGTCGATGACAGCGCGGCGTACTTCGGCGACAACTGTTGGTATGCAGCAGCGGGCGTGCGCCGCGTGCACTTTTCTGCTTGTCATCGGGTGCGAGGACCTCGTTGGCGTCTCGGCGCACGCATGTCGCCCGCGTGGTCGCAGCGCGCGGGTCGCGTGCGTGTCCCCGCGACAAGCGATGGCGCTCCTGAGCAGGCAGCGAGCGCGCGGCCCCTAGGACGGAGGGGCGCGGCGCGCGCGCCACGAATCCGCGGGCTGGCGGCAGTTGTCGGCGACGGAGCGCCTCGCCCACCCGTTTGACAGCCGCGGCTTTGCGGCCCGATCCTCGGAGGAGGCCGAGATGGCCCGATATCGCAAGGGCGCCGCTAGGCGTTTGCCGCCGCTTCTCCAAGAGGGCCCAGTCTATGCGCGCACTTCGAGTTCCGCGCCGCGTCGCAAACAAACGAGCATGGGGCCTGGCGAAGATGTCGACGGGCCCAAAACCCCCTGCCGCGCAAGAGCACGGCGAGCAGCCAACACATATGACATATGGAAATCCGGAAAAAAACGCCACCCCTGCAAGGGGGTCGTCGGCAAGGGCGCGCGCAAACCTGGCAGATTGCGAAGCGAGTGCGCCGAGGGCTCGCGGGCCGTCGAGGGGTCCTCGTGCAGCGGCACTCGCTCGCGATAGTTTCGGCGGCCTCTTGCGCGGGTGGGCTGGAGACGCCGCCCCGCCAAAAGGTTCGCCCGTCGTGGGTGGGGCCGGCGGCTTGCAATTTCATAAGGCCCCATCGCGCGGATGCGGGGCAGCGGGCCCGACCGGCACAAAAAGAAGAATGCGCGGTCAAGACTAAAATGCCGCATGATGCGGTAGCGTCGCTCGTCGCTCCCAGGAAGGCGCGGCCGCGCATGGCCCGCGGCATGTTCGGGCCAACGGCAGGACGCCCCTAGCGAACATTTTTGCCACATTCGCCCTGCCCTGGCGATCCCCGCGCAGCGGCAGGAAGGGGGCGCCCAGCAATGCAAACCAGCAAGCTGATGAGGCCCTGCTTCGTATTGGTCGCCTCCAAAAAGGCCCCAAAACGGCCAAAGGGGGCCCTTAGACGGCTCCAAGATGGGACCCAAATGGGGGGGCCGCGCAGACATTTTCGAGCCTTCGGCCCCGAGGGGCCCCCAGGTCCCAAGAGGCCCGCAAAAGGCCCCCAAGAGGCCCCAAGAGGCCCCGAAAAAAAACACAGGAGGCCCCCAAGAGGCTCCCAAGAGGCCCCAAACTGCCCCTAAGAGGCCCCCGAGAGAGCTCCGAAGAGACCCCAAGAAGCATCCCTGAAAACTCGGACCCTCAACCCAGGCACGGTGGCGGGATCGGCCGAAGGCCATTCGATCCGCCGCCCCCTGTGGTCTTGCCACAAGGGGTGCCCGGCGTGCTGAACTCGACGGTTTGGTTTTGATTTTTCCTCCCCACCCGAAAGGACCGCAAACAACCTCAACATCCGCGAATAAATCTCCTAGACGGCTCAAAATGGCCTCTCCGACGGCCAAGATGTCTCAAGATGGCCTCCAAGATGCCTCCAAGACGGCTCAGATGGCCCGAAGAGAACCCAACATGGCCCCAAGATGCACCCAAGACGGGTCAAGACGGCCTCAAGACTGCTCAAGAGGTCCTGCAGGAGGGCCCGGAGAGGCCAACATCATAGATTTTACTAAAAGTTGTTTGAAAGATGTTGCCCCTTGCTTCTGTTCGGCCTTCCGACGGCCCAAGAAGGCCCAAAAAGGCCCAAGAGGGCCCCAAGATTGCCCCAAGGTTGCCCCAAAGGCCTACAAAATGACCCCATGACGGCCCCAAAAGCCTCCAAGACGGCCCCACCCAAGAGGGCCCCAAGACGGCCCAAGAGGCCTCCAAGACGCCCATGGTGGCCTGCAAGACGGCCCTGAAGCGCCTGCGAGGGTCCCAAGTCGGTCCAGAGAGGTCCCCAAGACGGCTTCCGACGGCGTCAGACGGGCCAGGAACGCCCTAAAAAGAGGCCCCCAAGAAGGCCCAACAGGCCCCCAAGAGGCCCAAGGAGGCTTTCAAGAGGCCTCCGAGCGGCCCACAAGAAGCTCCCAGAAGGCCCCAAGAGTCCTCCTCCTCCTCCGCCTCCTCAGCCTCCCCCGCCACCTCTTCCTCCTTCTCCTCCTCCTCCTCCTCTTCATTTGCTCTTTATTTGTCCTCCCTCTCCTCCGCTTCTTCTTTCTCCCCCGGGTGTTCCCCGAAGGGTTCCCGCAACGGCTGGGGGAACACATGGTCGGATAGCTTGGCAGAGCTCTGGCCACAACGTTCGCCCACATGGGCGATTCCGAAAGGCAGGGGGCGGCGGTGATTCGCCGTAGGCGTCTTCGATCTGTACACACATATGGAAGCGATCTGCAGGTGTGTATGTAGATATGCATATGCATGTTTGTGTATATATAAACATAACTATTACGTGCACTTGTGTGCCGATCTGAACACATTTTTATGTTCTTTGTTGTTTTCCTCTCTCTCTCTCTCTCCTCGCATTTCTGTTGTTACTCTGGCTCTCTCTCTTTCTCTCTCTCTCTCTCTCTCTCTTTCTGTCTCTTTCTCTTTCTCTTTTTCTCTCTTTCTCCCTTTCTCTCTCTCTCTCTCCTTCTCGCTTTCTCTTGTTTCTCTTTCTGTCTGCACTTCTCCGTATCTCTACCGATTCTTCCTCCTTGCCGGGAGCCATGAGCCCAGAACCGGGAACCATGAAACCCGGCCGACCACCAAAATCGGCCCGCAACGCAACACCCCAAACCCGGGAACCTGGCCGCCCACCGAAATCGGCCTGGAACCCGGAACCAGGAACCCCAAAAACCCGGAATCGGCAACCCGGGAAGCCGGCCGCCCAGCGAAATCGGCGGGCGAGCTTGACCTGCAGTTTCAATATCCAAAAAGGACCCCTTCAATGCAAGCGCTGATTGGGGAACCGCAATAAGCCGCATACGGTGGGGGCATTGGATAAGGAAACCTTCGATAAGGAATGCGGGGTCTGGAAGCCGGTGGAACTCCGATCGTGGATCGGCCATGGATATCACCGCCGCCCTCATGAGATGAGGAATCCCCAGAATCCCCGAGGGTCTGCAGCCTCCTCTGGCACATTCCTTAACGAATGCCCCCACCGTACACATGCTGTTGGATGTCCGCCCAGCATTCCTGCGTCGGCGCTGGGCCTCCCCCCCCCAGTGCGCGGAGCGCGCCAGGGGCGGTGCCAGAGGCGCCGTGGAGGGGAGGCCCAAAGCAGACCCGAGAGATCTGCGCGGACTTCCGAAGGCTTATGTTTATGCTTATGTTGTTCCTCGGCTGCGCATACTCACCGGCTCCTTCAAAAATTTAAACGGCGAGTGCATGTCACACGCCACGTCGTGTCTAAAGGAAGGAAAGGCCTAGCCGAAGGCTGTAACACCGTTGGAAAACGGCTGGACTCTCAGGGTGCCTTGGCTGGCCGGCTGGCGGCGCCAGCGGACTGAGCTTCTACATGATCCTCCTCCCCCTCCTCCTCCTCCTCCTCCTCCTCCTCCTCCTCCTCCTCCTCTTCCTCCTCCTCCTCCCCATTTCCTGCCTTTCTCCCCTCCTCCCTCACCATCTTCCCTGCAAGACTCTGGAAGCCAGCGGAGGGTTCGGTCCCCAGAAGCCCTCGGAGGCCTCTGTCCGTCTCCTTGCGCTACGCCTGGGGCTTCATTGGGCCCCTGGGGCTCGGCGCTGGAGAAATCCTGATGGGGTAGACTTTTACGCTCCGATGGCAAAGAACACTGTCAGGGGACTTTCTGGACCTGAACCATGCTTGTCCACTTTCGATTCAGCGGTCCTTGTGGACAACTGCCTCTAAAGAGTGCCTTGGTCAGGGTCTTCAGAAAGGCATCCCTGATTTAGGTCGCCTTCGCAACTTTCTGAGGAGCCTCACACGCAAAGGGGAATCTGCTTGGTTCGAGGTCCACCAAGCGATTGCCAACGGCAACCTTTTGCCAGTTCAGCGTGCGCATGGAAGTTTCCCAAAGGTGAATCCCACCTGCCCCCGATGCGAAGTGGCCCTAGAGACGGCTAAGGGTGCTCACTATAAATGCCCCTAAAACGACAAGCTCGAATGTCGTGCGCCCAGCTCTATCATCGAGCGAGCTCAGCAGGATTGTGACGAG
>CAUYUJ010022503.1:0-134064 GCA_963575745.1 Prorocentrum cordatum
CTCGGGGTGGTGTGTGCGGCAGCTTAGAGTGGTCGGAGTGGTCTGGGCGCCGGGGTGGGGTCTGGAGCGTAGTGTGGCTGTGGAGCGAAACGAGACGGTTGAGAAGATCTGGAATAGGTCAGAGTGTCTGGGGCTCGGGGTGGGGTATGGGGCTTGGTCTGGGGCTTGCGAGCGTATGGGAGGGCCCTTGTCACCTGTACTGCCAGGCCTGGGTAACAACGATATCTGGGACCATGAGAGCATGCCGCAGCCGCGGCTGGGGTCGACAGAAAGCTCCCGAGAGGGTCTGGGAAGCTCAGAATGGTCCAGTGCCTGGGGTGGTGTTGAGCAACTTCTGGCGTCATGGAAAGGTCCTTCTGGAGCCGTTGGGGGGCGTCGTGGAGGCTATCTGGAAGGCCGTCGGGGGGCGAGACGGCTCGGTGTGGGATACGGGGCTTGGTTCGGGGTTTGCGGGAAGCCGTCTCGGGCCGATGCGGGATTGTGGAGCCGTCGGCGAGCGCCCAGGGGCCTTCTGGGGCCGTCGGGGAGGGTGCTGAAGGCTCTCTGGGAGCCCGTCTTGGGCCGAGCTGGGGGCGAGGGAACCGTCGGCGAGCACCCCAGGGGCCTCGTGGAAGTGTCGGGGGCTCGGTGTGGGGTATGGGGCTTGGTTTGGGGCTGGCGGGGAGCCGTCTGAGGGAGGTGTGGGCGTCGTGGAGTCATCGGCCTTCTGGGGTCGTCGGGGAGCGTGCTGAAGGCTCTCCGTATAGGGCCGAGCTGGGGGCGAGGGAGCCGTCGGTGAGCGCCCGGGCGTTTTCTGGGGCCGTCGGGGAGGATGCTGAAGGCTCGCTGGGAGGCCGTCTGGGGCCGAGCCAGTGGCGCAGTTCGCATGCGCCTCCCTCGCCCAGTACAACGCTTCGAGGCCCCAGATGGATCTCCACCGAAGGTCCCAGTGGCGCAGTCCGCATGCGGTTCCCCCGCCCAGTACAACGTTTCGTGGCCCCCGACGGAGCTCCACGGACGGTCCCACTGACGCGGTCCGCGTGCAGTTCCTTTACTCAGTACAGTGCTTCGTGGCCCCAGAGGGAGCTCCACCAGAATTCCCAGTGGCGCAGTCCGCATGCGGTTCCCCCACCCAGTACAGCGTTTCGTGGACCCAGGGGGAACTGTACCGAAGCTCCCAGTGGAGCAGTCCGCATGCGGTTCCCCCACCCATTACAACGTTTCGTAGCCCTATAGGGAGCTCTTCCACCGAAGGTCCCACTGGCGCAGTCCGCATGCGGTTCCCGCACTCAGTACAGCGCTTCGTGGCCCCATAGGGAGCTCCTCCACCGAAGGTCCCAGTGGCGCAGTTCGCATGCCGTTCTCCCACACAGTACAGCGTTTCGTGGCCCCAGAGGGAGCTCTACCAAAGGTCCCAGTGGCGCAGTTCGCATGCCCTTCCCCCACCAAGTGCAGCGCTTCGTGGCCCCAGAGGGAGCTTCACCGAAGGTCCCAGTGGCGCAGTCCCCATGCGGTTCCCCCGCCCAGTACAGCGTTTCATGGCCCCAGAGGGAGCTCCACCGAAGGTCTCAATGGCGGAACTGGCACGCGTTTCCCCCGCCCAGTACAACGTTTCGTGGCCCCAGAGGGAGCGTCACGGAAGACGATACCCACAACTGCGATAGTCACAATTGCACATGGTTGGGTTCTTCGCCAGGCTCATGTTTTTGAAATCGTCGGGCCGTCACCGGGATCCTCTTGGGCCGTCTTGGCAACCTCCTGGACTGTTTGGGGGCCGTCTTGGGCTGTTTTGGGGGCTCGCTTGGGGTCATCTTGGGCCGTCTGGGCGCCCTCTTGAGCGGCCCTGAGCCGTCTTGGACCGTCTTGGAGCCTTCTGGCGGCCTTCCAATGCTGCCCAGGGGAGCGGCGGCGATCGTTTAGGGCCGCCCTGGGAGCGCCTGGAGCCGGCCTGGGCCGAGTTCCGCCAATGCCATCTCGCGCGCGCTGATCCCGGCAGTGTAGGCTAGATGACGTTAGGCTCCAGCTTCGCCTCCCACATCTCGCTCAGCAGCACCAGGGCCCGCTGCCACTGCTCGCCCTTCTCGAACGCGCTGATCCCAGCGCTGTAGCTGATGATGGTGGGCTTCAGCTTCGCCTCCCGCATCTCGCTCAGCAGCGCCAGGGCCCGCTGCCACTGCTCGCCCTTCTCGCACGCGCTGATTCCAGCGCTGTAGCTGATGACGGTGGGCTGACCTGCGGCATTCTGGCCGCAGGTCAGCCCTCGTCAGACTGACCCGTGGACTTCCGTCCACCACAGCTTGCCCGCGTGCAGAAGCTGAGATCGCTTTGCCTGCTTGCCTGCTGTTCTGCGCGCGTAGCTGGTAGCCACACAGTTGTGTTCCCGACGTCACTGCCAGCATGCTGGCAGGCCTGGCGGTCGCAACTGACCCTCTGCGGCACGCCACGGCAGCGGGGATAACCGCCAGCTGGCCGCGGGCAGTGCAGCGGCTGCTTGTTTTCTGCTGCTAGCTACTGATTGCTGTCGCTGCTGGCTTGTGTGCTGCTGGATATGGAGGCCGTGCTGGGGGGGCCCATGGCCGAAACTATTGGGGGCCTCGTTGGGCCCTCGTGGGGCCGTCCTGGGCCGTCTCGGGATTTTCTGTTGGGCCGTCGTGGCGCTTTCTGGAGGGCGTGTCGGGCCGTCTGGAAGCTCCCCGAGGCCTCCTGCAAGATTCCGGGAGTCCTCTGTGGCCGCCCCCAGGCTCTCTCGAGGCAGTCACAGGCCGCCCAGAGGGCCCGAAGACGGCCCGAAGACGGACCGAGACGGCCCCAGAAGGCCCCGAAGACAACCCAGGAGGCTCGATAGGGGCCCCCAAAGGGCCCGAGGTGGCCCGCAAGGAGCCCAAGAGTCTCCCCCGAAGCCGTCTTGGAGCTGCCTCGCGTCGAAAAGCCTGCGAAGCAAAAGACATACATCTTCCTTTGGATGTTGGGAAGCTTTGCAGTTGCCGTGGTCTTCTGGACAATTCCTGCAAAGCCTCTTGGGGCGTCTAGGAGCCTTTTGGAGGCCTCTTGGAACCGCTTGAGATCTCTCGGGGGCCCTGTCTGGCGGCTGTCGGGGCCAATTCTGGCCATCTCGGACATTACCGAAGGCTGTCTCTGCGACGTCTTGGGGACCCACAGTCCACAGGGACCCGGAGGCAGTGCCGACGCCGCTGGAGGCCGAGAAAGCGATGGACCCACGCACTTGTCCCAGAACTGAGGGGATGGTGATAGCTTCGGGCTCCAGTTTCAGAGTTTTTGACGTTGCGGCTCGCTCTCGGGAGCATCGGGTTGTAGAGCTTACTGTGTCACCGTTCGCTCTTGGGAGCCTTGGATTGAACAGCTTTTTACCTAACAGCGAAGACTGATAGGTTTCTAGTGGTCTCAAAAGAGCTCACAGATCACTCCACAAGGGGGTCCGGGCAGGTGTTGGGGAGTTGCCGGGCGGCAGGGTGCCGGGCTCGTTTTTCACCAACAGTCACACACTTCGTGCTCTTCGCCTTCCAGAACTCCATTCCCAGGCCACATTCTGAATACCCGGATGCAACAGTCACACACAAAGTGCTCTTCGAGATCCCAGAACGCCATTCCCGGGCCACATTCTGAATAACCGGATGCAACAGTCACACACTTCGTGCTCATCGACATCCCAGAACGCCATTCCCGGGCCACAATTAGAATAACCGGATGCAACAGTCACACACTTCGTGCTCTTCGAGTTCCCAGAATTCCATTCCCGGGCCACATTTTGGATGCCCGGAGCCAACTGTAGGCCACTTCGTGCTCTTCGAGTTCCCAGAACTCCATTCCCGGGCCACATTTTGAATGCCCGGAGCCAACTGTAGGCCACTTCGTGCTCTTCGAGTTCCCAGAACTCCATTCCCGGGCCACATTTTGAATGCCCGTAGCCAACTGTAGGCAACTTCGTGCTCTTCGACTTCCCAGAACTCCCATTCCTGGGCCACATTTTCAGCAGGGGCAAGAGCACGACGAGGAGGAGGACGAGCAAGACAGGAGGACGAGGACGAGCAGGAGCAGGACGAGGAGCAGGAGGAGCAGGAGAAGAAGGACGAGCAGGAGGAGGAGGAGGACGAGCAGGAGGAGGAGGACGACCAGGAGGAGGAGGACGACCAGGATGAGGAGGAGGAGGAGGAGGGGAGGGGGAGGAGTACCAGGAGGAGGAGGAGGAGGAGGAGGAGGAGGAGGAGGAGGAGGAGGAAGAGGAGGAGGAGGAGGAGGAGGACGAGGACGAGGAGGAGGAGGAGGAGGGGGGGGGAGAGTACCAGGAGGAGGAGAACGAGGACCACCAGGAGGAGGAGGAGGAGGAGGAGGAGGAGGAGGAGGAGGAGGAGGAGGAGGAGAGAACACCAGGAGGAGGAGGACGAGCAAGACGAGGAGGACGAGAACGAGGACGACCAGGAAGAGGAGGAGGAGGAGGAGGAAGAGGAAGGGGGGAGCGGGGAGGACTACCAAGGAGGAGGAGTGAGGAGGAGGAGGCAGGAGGAGGAGGAGGAGGATAAAGGAGGAGGCAACAGGAGGAGGAGGGACGAGGAGGAGGAGGAGGACGGAGATGGGAACAGAGGAGGAAGAGGGGGGGGGGAGAGACCAGGAGGAGGAGCAGGAGGACCACACAGGAGGAGGAGAGGAGAGGAGTGAGGAGGAGGAGGCGGAGGAGAGGAGAGAGCACAGGAGGAGGAGTGACGAGCAAGAGTTCGAGACGAGAACTAGGGACGAGTCGGTAACTTTGGCGAGGAGGAGGAGAGGAGGAGCAGGAGCAGGAGGAGGCTGAGGCTGAGGCAGGCTGAGGCTGAGGCTGTGACTGCGACTGCCGTTGCCGCTGCGACTGTCATCGCGAATGCGACTACGACTGCGAGAACAGCAGAATTCGACAACTGGATTTTTCATCTGAATCTTAAGGGGAATGCTTTCAGATATGCTTCTACACATCGCTGTTAGGTTGCTTTGCCGGGATAATTTTACCTAACAGCGAAGACTGATAGGTTTCTAGTGGATTCAAAAGAGCTCACAGATCACTCCACAGGGGGGTCCGGGCAGGCGTTGGGAGTTGCCGGGCGGCAGGGGGCCCCGCTCGTTTTTCACCAACAGTCACACACTTCGTGCTCTTCGAGTTCCCAGAACTCCATTCCCAGGCTCATTCTGAATAACCGGATGCAACAGTCACACACTTCGTGCTCTTCGAGATCCCAGAACGCCATTCCCGGGCCACATTTAGAATAACCGGATGCAACAGTCATACACTTCGTGCTCTTCGACATCCCAGAACGCCATTCCCGGGCCACATTCTGGAGGGCCGTATGCAACAGTCACACACATCGTGCTCTTCGAGTTCCCAGAACTCCATTCCCGGGCCACATTCTGGAGGGCCGGATGCAACAGTCACACACTTCGTGCTCTTCGAGTTCCCAGAACTCCATTCCTGGGCCACATTTTGGATGCCCGGAGCCAACTGTAGTCCACTTCATGGTCTTCGAGATCCCAGAACTCCATTCCCGGGCCACATTTTGAATAGCCAGACGCTTCGTAGTCCTTCCGCCACAGCCGTGTTTGGTTCAGGAATTGCTAGTGACACTGCAGTCCACTGCATTCAATCGTGCCACTGCATTCACTCACTGCAGTCCACTGAGTTTCGATTGCAATGGCGTTCCCCTGGCCGTACCCCCATATCCAACGTTCATCCGCAGCCTCTGCTCCGCGAGGCTCGTCCGAAGTGTCGCCGCCTCGCGGTGCTTCTCAGCCTGCGCCGCCTCGCGGTGCTTCTCAGCCTGCGGAGGAAGGTGGACAGACGCCTGGTTCTGGCGCTGTGCAGCCTGCGTCTTTCACGGTCGCCTCGTTCAATTTCGGGTTCGAGCAGGGCATGATGACTGGTAAGCAGGCGGCCACTCACTGCGCTAACTTCGGAAGGGTGTGCGCCACGATAGTGGAGACCGCTGATGCTGATATTGTCTGTGGCTGCGAGGTCGGTGCGTTCCGTGAAGGCTTTCGCCGAGCAGGGATCAACGTGACAGAGATCCTCAGTAAGCCTTTCGGTGATGGCATTCGCTTCTCGGAGGTCGACAACTACTTGACTCTCTGGGGGTTCCGCGGTGCTTCTCAGCCTGCGGAACTGACTCTGTGCGAAGACAGCAAAGTTTACAGGCCTCCTAGCGGCCGAGAGATTGATGCTGTTATTTCACATTTTGAGGTGAACAAACCAGGCCATGACAAGTTCCACGTGGTGATCGCCAACATGCACATCGTGTGCGGCAAGAAACCGCCGACCATCCAGACTCGAAAGCGGACAGTTCGCCATCTCCGCTTGCACCTGGACTGCATGGCTCAGATTCTCAATGCTTCGGAGCCGCACGTGCCAGTCGTTCTGCTTGTAGTCGGCGACGACAACCTGACTTTCCAGGAGGCGCGGGAGGCTTACCAGCGCCAGCAGAACGACGAGAAGCTCTGGGAGGTCCATGCCACTCCGGCCGACCTCAAAGGCGACCACGTCGCGGTCTGCGGAGCAGTCGCCCGTTTCTGCTCCATTGCCGTTGGCGCGTCTTTTACGGATCGTGGCATGCGCAACGACGCACACGATGCGGTGGCGGTTGTGCTCACTCTCCCTGGTGCTATTCAGCCTGGGGAGAGCAAGAGGCGGAAGATTGTCGTCGAAAACGTCTCCGACGCCGACGTCAGCGTACAGGCGGACGCCGAGTCTTCTGTGCATTGGGATCGGTCGCCGAGTTCTACTCCTCCGCTTTCACCGACTTCACCGGGTGATCCCGACTACGTCGAGGATGTCGTTCAGAATCGCGCGAACGACTTGCACAGGGAGCTGAGGCAGCTTTGGGACGAAAGGTACGACGAGGAGTACGATCCGAAAGTCCTCCATCATCTCAGTCTCTTGCTTTTCAAAAAGAGGAAGTCCACGGAGCCAGCGGACACTGATCCAGCTGGCGCTCCTCAGCCTGGCTCGGAATATGACGCGGCCTTTGCGTCTCAGGAGGAGACTGGCCGAGCCATTCTCTCTGTCCTTAAGCTTCGACATGACTTTCTGCGGAGCAAGAACATCGACGACATGCGCCACGTTCTCACGGAGCCTGAGCGCCAGGAATTGGTCAGAGTAGCTCGCAACCAGTACGAGCAGTCGCGGCAGCAGCGTGCGCTTCAGGAACGGGATGTCGAAAAGGGAAGAGCGAGAGGCAAGTCTGCGCCACATGGGGGCCATGCGGTTCCGCAGGGTCCTAACAAAGGGCCAGGCGGTAAGAAAGGTTCTCACGGTGCTTCTCAGCCTGCGGGAAAAGGTGGCCAGGCCAAGGGTGCAGGTCTGGGTAGCGTCGCCAAGTTTGTGAAAGACCAGAAGCGTAAGCGGTGGCATCGCCATTTGCAACGTGTGGCCGGCACCAAACAGATCTGGGAGGTGCTGGCCTTCTCAGGGCGCTTCGACGTTGATTGGCTAACGCAAGCCTTGCAAGCTGATCACAGTGAGGGCCGTGATGCAGCAGTTCCCGAGGAAGCTCTGCGGAAACAGCGGCGCCGTCTGCACCACCAGAAGGCCGAGGCCATCGCGCGCTACAACGAGGGGGAGCGGCTTTCCCGCCATCTGTCTGCCCAGGCTGGCCAGCCAAAGCCGAACTTCACGCGCAGGCAGCTGGACGTGTTGCAGATGTTTGAGAGCGGAGAGCTGCTTCAAATCCGCAACCAAGCGATTCTGGCGTTGGGGCACGGCCGTCTGTTCAGGGCCGATGGCGACTACCTGGACATCGGCGGCAGCACGGGCGGTGGCTCCAGGCGCATCATCGATTCTTGGCAGCCGCCGGACTGGCGTGACTTCCTCCAAGACGATCAGGACATCTGAGTTTTGCAAGTCTCCCTGCCCGCGGTGCTTCTCAGCCTGCGGTCTGCCGCTCTCCAGCTGCGGTCTCGAGCAGTAGTGTTCGAAAGCATGCGAGTTCCTGCGGTGCTTCTCAGCCTGCAGGTTTCGCAGCCTGCGCTCTGCAGTACAAGTGCTTTTCAGCATGCGACATCCTGCGGTGCTTCTCAGCCTGCAGGGTTCGCAACGTGCGGTTTGCAATGCATTCCTTTTCAGTATGCGAGTTCCTGCGGTGTTTCTCAGGCTGCAGGGCTCCGAGGCTCTTCGCTTCGATGCCAATGTTTTCAGACACCGTAGCTCCGTTCCGTAAACATCTTCCAAGAGCCGCTCGCAACCTTTTGCAGCTGGCGGTCTGCAGACGTAGTCTGTCTCAGCATGCGAGCTCCCGCACGCTTCGCCGGCTTTTGCTGCGCGGACAATTTTCTCACACACGTCAGCGCCGTTTGTAGGCGTCAGAAAAACATGTAGACATTCACGAAGGGCTCAGTCTGTATATCGTCACATCATTACATACGCAGTCGTCGAACACATCGGTGTACATTCAGCGCTTTGTCCTTCTACAGCATTCTTTCCGTTGATAACAGTGTTCTGATGGGTTCGCTTCGTTCTAAAAGCGTTGATAGCAGTGTCTCGTTTGCGGACAACTCATTCTATATCAACTCACTGATACCGAGTTTCCTTTCACCATAAGTGAATGCATACCAGTGTATGTTGGTTACTACAAAAGTGGGTTCCTACAACCGACTTCATGATCGCTATCATCATCGCAGATTTCACTCATCCTCATCACCACGACTGGTTCACGTTGGCCTGCGGTGCTTCTCAGCCTGCAGTTCCTTTCGTTACACTGTAGTTGAAGCCGTTCATGGCAGTGACTCGTTTAAAGACAACTTTAGTATTGGGGGAAGTGTCGATAGCAGCGTTTCTTTTTACTTATACAAGCGTTGATAGCAGTGTCTCGTTTGTGGACAACTCATTATATATCAACTCATTCATACAGAGTTTCTTTTCGCAGCAAGTGAATGCACAGCAGTGTATCTGCATTACTGGCCCCCACTCCATTATCACTATCATCATCAACGATTTCCTACACGCGTGTGCGCGGCGGTCGCCATGAGTGAATAGTTTGCAGAGACTTCTCGCATTGATAGCCATGGGTCACTTCAGAGTGAACTCATTTGTGATCTTCTTTTATTGGAAGTTGAATCGGTTGATGGCAGTGCCTCGTTTAAACTCCACTTTGGTATTGCTAGTAGTGTCAATGCCAGCGTTTCTTTTTAATTGTGCAAGCGTTGATAGCAGTGTCTCGTTTGTGGTTAGTTATAACAGCGTTGACAGCAGTGTCTCGTTTGCGGACACCTCATTGTACATCAACTCGCTGATACCGGGTTTCCTATCATCACCATCATCATCATCCTTAACCTCCTCGTAGCCATTTTGCTTAGAGCTGTAGCCACATGTTTGCTCGAGTTTCACCTGGCCGTCCAGCCGCGGCGGTGCTCCTCAGCCTGCCTTGTCACAATGCCAGCACGCGGCAAGGCATCGCCCCCGCCACCCCCGGCCCCGTGCGATGGCCCGTGGGAGATTCTGCCGGATCCGCCCGCACCGACTCCTCAGCCAGGTGTCGACGTGGTCTTTGAGCAGGCTCACCTCGAAGACATCCGCCGTACACCAGGGATGGGCGGCAAGACCGCCTGCCAGTGGCAGCGCGCGCTGCGCGCCGAGTGCATTGTCAACAACTTGTCGTTCAAAGACGTAACAAACGACCCGTCCTACGACTGGAAGCAACTGCTTCGGTCTGCCGCTCCGGGTTTCGCTGAGCGCATAATCGGGCAGGGCATCGCCCAGGTTCTCTTTCGCATCATCGAGACAGAGCGCGACCCTAACTACTCCAACACGGATGGCCACGGCAGGCACTTCTTCGAGTTCCGTCGTGCAGACGGTTCAGCCATGCGCCTGCATTACCATAAGAACGGCCGACCCGATGAGCCCACCTATGTCGGTCCACCACGCGCCGTTGCTCAGCCTGCCGTGCCTGAGCCTGGCGCTGCTCAGCCTCATGTTCCTCGTGGCGGCGCTGCTCAGACTGCCGTGCCTGACGGTGGCGCTGCTCAGCCTGCCGAGACTGGCGGTGATGCCCCACTGCTCTTCACACAGGAGCACCTGCAAGAGGCAGCCTGCTCGCGCCAGATTGTGGGCCGCGACGAAGCCAGCGCCGCTCTCCAATCGCTGTTGCACTACCACCATGGCGAGACTGCCCCAGGTGCTGTTGACATCACCGATGGCTCAGCATTTGACTGGCTTCGATGGGTGGCACATATCGAAGGTGCGCGCGACGTCATCCGCAATGGCGTCCACAGGGTCTACGCTGTCCGCTGGAATCCGCACTGGGCTCCAGAGGCCGTCTTCTGCTACGGCAACAACACCTACAGCACACTGGTGCCCCGCAAATCGCGCTACACAGGCTCGTGGAGCCACGCGCGAATTGTGACTCACCGGAACGCCAATTGGGTGACCGAACCGTTGCTATCTGCGGCCCCTGTGGCAGCTACGCCGTGGCTGGTGTTGCGGGATCAAATAACCTGGGAGTGATCTCTGGCAAACGAGATGTGGTGCTTCTCAGCCTGCACTCATGTGACACGCAATGCCGTGCCCTGCAATCGCGTGGTGTTTCTCAGCCTGCACTCGCGCGGTGCTTCTCAGCCTGCGCCTCCTCGATGCTAGCCTGAGCCTCAGCCTGCACTCGCGCGGTCGCCGTGCTTCTCACCCTGCGACCTTCCGCGGTGCTTCTCAGCCTGCAGGTTGTGCCGGCTGTCCGCTTCACACGCCGCTCCTCAGTGCGCTCCTCTTCCGTTTGCGACATGTCTTCGAAGTGTTGGTTGGGAGCTGAGAAGGACAGGGAAAAAATCAAACTAGCGCGGTCATCATCCCATCATCGTCCTCAATCATCGCATCAACATCATCAATGGTTTCGCCGAGCACTTGTCCGATGTGGCGGCGGCCATACCCACGGCCGACCCCCTGATTCCTTCTCCAAGGCATCCGCCGTATTTGACTGTTACCACTACACCCACTGCAACTACACTTCACTGTTACCACTACTGCCATCCACCCACTACAACTATACTTCACTTCGCTGTTACCACCACACCCACTTCAACTACACTTCACTCGTTCACTCCCGCCAAATACAACTACTACTTCACTGTTACCACTACTACCATCAGTACTACTTTTACTGCTACTACTTCCCGTTTAGTCGTAGTAGTACTCGTACGCCTCTCCTCCTCCTTCTACTCGTTTCGCCAGGAGGAGGAGGAGGAGGAGGAGGAGGGGAGGGGGAGGACTACCAGGAGGAGGAGGAGGAGGAGGAGGAGGAGAGGAGGAGGAGGAGGAGGAGGAGGAGGAGGAGGAGGAGGAGGAGGAGGACGAGGAGGAGGAGGAGGAGGGGGGGGGAGAGATAGCACCAGAGGAGGAGAACGAGGGACCACAAGGAGGAGGAGGAGGAGGGGAGGAGGAGGAGGAGGAGAGGAGGAGGAGAGAACACCGCGAGGAGGAGGACGAGCCAAGACGAGGAGGAACGAGAAGAGGGCGACCAGAAGAGGAGGAGGAGGAGGAGGAGGAGGGGAGGGGAGGGACCACCAGGAGGAGGAGAGGCGGAGGAGGAGAAGGAGGAGGAGGAGGCGAGGAGGAAGAGGAGGGGTAGGACGAGGAGGAGGCGGAGGAGGAGGAGAGGAGGAGGAGGGGGAGGAGAGCAAGGAGGAGGAGACGAGGACACCAGGAGGAGGAGGAGGAGGAGGAGGAGGAGGAGGAGGAGGAGGAGGAGGAGGAGGAGGACGAGCAAAACGAGGACGACGAGAACGAGGACGAGCAAGAGGAAGAGGAGGAGGAGGAGGAGGAGGAGGAGGAGGAGGAGCAGGAGAAAGAGGAGGAGGAGGAGGAGGAGGAGGAGGAGCAGGAGAAAGAAGACGAGCAGGAGGAGCACGAGGACGAGCAGGAGGAGGAGGAGGAGGACGAGCAGGAGGGGAGGGCGGCCGGCTGCCCCGGCCGGCTGCCCCGGCTGGCTGCCCCGACCGGCCGCGCTTGCGCCCGGCCGCGGAGCGCGGTCAAGGGAAGGGGGCGGGGGCGGGCGGTCAAGGTTGATACCCCCTCCTCGCTCGTTCCACTGCCTGCTCGCAGCAGTGGCGCCAGCACATGCACAAGAGATTCCTGCATGAACTGTTGCACTTGCATATCTGATGGCCTTCGGCCAAGGTCGTGCGCACCAGGGCTCTGAGGAAGGCTCCCTAAGCTCGAGACGCTTCGAATGCTCTGTAGTTTCCTCGTAGCCTCCTGTCCATGCCTCTGTAGCTTCCACGCACTCCTGCGTCGCCGAGTTTCTTCTTGCAGCGTCCTTGTCGTGTCGCGGGGTGCGTTTGCGTCACTTCGGTGTTGCTGCGCCTTGAGACGTGTCTCTGCTGCTTCTTCGTCTCATCGGGGACTCCAGCGTCACCGAATTTGTTCCCGTATTGTGCTTGACGTTCCAGGTCGTGCGTACGCGCGCAGAATGTTTCTCTGCAGCGTCCTCGTCGCATCAGGATCTCCAGCGTCACAGAATGTATCCTTGTAGCGCCTCTTCTTCCAGGGCGGCGTGGTCCTGAGTCGCCGCGGACGACTCGCCGCGGACGGTTCCATTCGATTCCACGGACGATCGTGCGCATGTAGTTTGCCACGCGCCTGCACGCGCGCGGAGAGGGCCTGGGCGCCCTGTCGCCTGCGGGCGACCGCGCGGGTTAGTCCCCGCAAAAGCCAAAGAGGGCATTTCCACACGCCGGGTAAAGCCTAAAAGGGCTTTCGTCTGCCTGATCCTTGCCCCCCGCTTTCCTTCTCTTCGTTCATCGAAGTCAGAACCCCCGCCCCCTATGACGTCCTCCGCTGGCCTGGGTGGTCTACTCAGGTCGCGGAGGGGGATAGGGGGGGGGTCGTTGCCACGGCTGGTGCCTCGTTTTCACGACGGGGAGGGGGGGGGTGCACCGTTCCCTCGGATGGGCACATCCCCCCCTCCAAGGGCCTCCGAGCCCTCCCTCTCCGTCCTTTTCTTCTCCCTTATCCTTCCCTCCCTCGCGGTTTTCGAAGCCTTTGGCGTCTCCGCCCACCAGCGCGGGGATCTCGACCCCCCAATGGGATTCGTGGAGCGGGGGGGGCCTTGAGAGGCCGAAACATTTTTTGGGGCGGGGCCACACAGCACACACATCACATCCATCGAGTCACGCACACATACAGCAACACGCTTTCTCGACTCCACAGGGGGGGCGCTTCGTGGAGGCATCACTTGTAACTTTGAAATTCTGTAATCATTGCCGTTCTGGTTCAAAGAACTTGGATTGCAGGAGTTCGAGGCAAAAGCGAGCCTTGTCCGCATCCGCTCAACCAGTCTCACCGTGCCGTGCACGGTGCTTCTCAGCCTGTGTCACTGTGCGCTCCACGGTGATCCTCCGGGTGAGCTACCATGGCTGCTGCTGCAGAACAGCCGACGTCTCCACTGGTTTTCTCACGAAGAGCAGCGCCAAAACCCAAGACTTCCTTGTCCGAGTATACAAGCCCAGGGAGATCAAGTACTCGTACAAGAGCAGGAACAATGGCCAGCTAGTCCATGCAAACCGATTCACATGCATTCTGCTTGGCACAGACTCAGAGCACTATTGTGAGGCCATCCTCAAAGGAACTCCAGCAGAAGTCCAAGCTGCTCTGAAAAAGTTCCCTCCGATGACGGCGTGGAAACTCTCCGGCGTCGGCCTGGACAGTCGGCAGCAGGACGCTTTTGTGCATGCGTCTGTTCGTGTCTTGGTCGACCTCAAGCGCACAACCTGCAGTCCAGTGCTCAAAAGCTCTCCGGAGGAGACCTCCTTGGCATCGGCGCCGGCTCCAGCGACTACAGTGGCAGACATGATGTACATCAAATCGCAGCGTTGCTTCGATGTCATGGCTGTGGTTCATTCTGTTTCAGAAACCCGCACTCCCGCTGGCCACCCTCCAGTGGCAAGTGTACATCTGGTCGACGGCACACAGACGAGTAACTCCAAGACAGCGGAGGCTGTGATTGCAGTCTGGGGATCCACCAACATAGAGCTTTGTCGCTCTCACAAAGGACAACCGCTGCTGTTTCTCAACGTGGCGGGCAAATTCGAAGGCAAACTGGAGCTGAACTTGTCGCAAGATCGCGTGGTGGATTCCGCATGCTCTTGTCCCAGAATGACTCAACTACACGACTTAGCAGCCACTCAAGACTTCGCGAAGGACCGGGAGCAGCTGACCACCGCTCATGCGGGTACTTGGGATCCAGACCAGGCTTCGCAGATTCTCACCGGAGAAGCACTCCTCTCCTGCTGTGCCTTTTTGTCTATGGCGTCGGATGATCCGAATGCAAACTTGCCACTCTTGTTGCAGGTCAATGGGATGAGGCTTGAGGAACCGGAGCCAGCCGACTCTGTGGTGGAGAACACAGGCGAGCGCGTGTTCTTTACGACTACTGCTCGTGATTTCAGTGGCTCGTGCAAAGTCGGCGCATCACAAGCGGCAGCCTTCGCCTTGACTGGCATTGATAGCATGCAAGAATTCAAAAAAGTTCACGACGAGAAAGCTATCTCCTTCCCTCCACTGAGCAATTGTCGCATCATACGACGCGTGCGCAATGTGGCTGCGAATGCACAGGATGACAGACCTCAACGGACTTTCGTCAACACGACTGTGGTGGCCGTTTCACCGCTTCAGATATCGCACGTCCCGAATACGTCTTACAATGTCGTTTTGGAGATCCTGAAGCAGTGCCGCGAGAGCCAGGATGCAATGCTCGCGGCACAGCTCTCTGAGATACGGTCTTGTCCCTTCTACGGCATGCGCGTGCAGTACTCACCAGCGGGTGGAGGGGGTGACGCTTCTCAGCTACCCGGAACTGCCACTTGGCAGTCGTTCTCGTTCGTACCACGCAGAAGTCTCGGTGCGTATCCACTGCGGCTGGCTTCGTCGTGTCCACACCAGGTGTCACGGACGCTTCTGACGGTGAGTCGTCCCACTCAGTGACGATTCACGGACACTGCTCAGTTGACAACTTGCTCTCGTTCAAAATGGATCCGCCCAACCGAGCGAAGCACAGAGTCTGCTTGTTGCTCATTACTGGCTGTTCAAAAGACGGCATGACGGTGCACAGCGTGACCCACATTGACGACTCCGTCGTGTCTGAGGCGCAGTACTTCATTAAAAAATTGAGAACACTGGGGATGCGCACAGAGCTTCAGCAATAAGGCGAGCATAAGCGGATGAATGAGTGGAGCACGACGCCGGAATCCGCCAAGAAGTGCCGCATTCTTGAAAGCCACCCCTCAGGAGAAAGCTTGAGGTGAGCTTTCTCCTGTCTTGTCAGCGATGCTTCTCAGCTTGCTGGACATGGCAAGCATCTTTGTCCTGCGCCTTGCGGGATGCCAACTAGGTTTGCCTCAAACATATCGTTTGGTAGTTTCGTTGTTTATGCGGTGCTTCTCAGCCTGCGCTATTTACTGTTGTGGCGTCTGGTGCACGAATAGTGTTTGCGGCCTGCATTCCTCCTCAGCCTGCCCTGGCTCCCTTGAGAGTGCCTGCACAGAGTTTCGGTCTGTGCTCGCGTTGCCCAACGGATTCATTCACGTTCGCCTGCGGTGCTTCTCAGCCTGCACTTCCTTTGCTACAAGCCTGTTCTGCAGTCGTTCACAGTGTCTCGTTTACAGAGAATTTCGGTGTTTGAAAAACAAAACATTTCTGCATGTGTTTCTGTGGAATCTAAATCAGGTCATGGCCGTGCTTCATTGCAAGACAACCCCCATGTTCGTAGCAGCGTCGAAATCAGACGTCGTTCAGTTATAAAAGCGTTGATAGCAGTGTCTCGTTTTCGGACGCCTCATTGTATATCAACTCTGGCTGTGCCTCATTTCAAGACACCTTCCATGTGCGTAGCAGTGTCGGTATCAGAGGTTCCTCCAGTTATAAAAGCGTTGATAGCAGTGTCTCGTTTTCGGACACCTCATTGTATATCAACTCATTGATACCGGATTTCCTTTCAGCATACGTCAACGCATAGCAGTTTATCTTACTAACTGGAACCGCCTCCATCTTCACTATCATCACGACTGGTTCACGTTGGCCTGCGGTGCTTCTCAGCCTGCAGATCTTTTGCGACATCATCATCGCCATTGATCATCATCACCATCAACATCACTGATTCACATCATCATCATCATCACCAACATCCTCCACAACGAATTTCCCTCATCACCATCATCATGATCAATGTCTCCCTAGCCATGTTGCCTAGAGCTATCCTTACAAAGGAACTTTTCAGCACCCACTGTACACAGTAATGCCGCGGCATGCTGGTAGCTCTCGGTCTGGGCGCCATGCTCCTGACGTTTCTGCACCCAACAGCGGTGCTCCTCAGCCTGCTGCAGTGAGCAGTGCCCCTCCTCAGCGTGCTGTGTTGAGCGGTACTGTGCAAAGGATTGTTGACCTGGTGAAGCAGTTCGGTCGTATACCGAAGCAACAGAAAGGAACGTCCGAGGAAGTACGAGCTGAAAACAAGTTGGCCAAACGTTTCTCCGACCACCGCGACAGCATTCCTAATGACGTTATGTTAGAGTTGCAAGCCCTCGAATGCGCCACGCTTTCAGAGTCAGCCGCTGTCAGCGCTGCCCTTCAGCGTTCTGCATTAAGCGGATCTCTGCAAACGCTCGTCGAGGACGTGAAGCAGTTCGGTCGTATACCGATCCGAAATAATGGAACGTCTGAGGAAGCACGAGCCGAAAACAAGTTGGCCAAACGTTTCTTTGAACACCGCAAGAGCATTCCTAGTGACGTGATGTTGGAATTGCAAGACCTCGAGGAGTCACGCGCCGTCAGCGCTGCTGCTCAGCGTGCTGCAACCGAGGAGTTCAAGCGGAAGCAGAAGACCGATGAGATCCTGCAGCGGGTGCGCGAATTCGGCAGCTGGCCGAAGGAGAGCGCTCAACGCCCGCTTGCAGAGCGGCAGTTGGCTTGGCACATCCGAAAAACACGGAAGGCCAAACATTTCTCACCAGAGCAGGAGGCCGAGCTTCAAACTCTGCAGCAGGCGGATACGAAGTCCGACGGGCTCATGCAGCAGACGAAGATCGAGGAGGTCATGCAGCAGGTGCGAGACCTCGGCCGCTTTCCGAAGGAGTCCGCCGGGCGTAGTGTTGCAGAGCGGCAACTAGGCTGGCTAGTTCGGAAAGGATTGAAGGCAAAGCAGTTCTCTCCCGAGCAGGAGGCCGAGCTCCAGGCACTCCAGCAGGCGGAAAGCGATGGCAAAACAATACTTCGCATCGCGGAGGCGGAGGAAAAGCCAAACCCCATGGAAGGGTTCGCTGAGGAGGCGCAGAACAGGATCGACCAGGATCTGCTGATGCTGGAGAGTGGCATTCGTAACACGGCAATCCTGCGGCGCCTGGCCACCTACAAAGAGCTTGTGTCCAGCCGCGGTGCTCCTCAGCCTGCGCAGCACAGGGAATTTGCGCAGAGGTACGCGGAGCGAGTGCGGAGAGCGTTGGCTGCTCCCGCGGGGAAGAGCTGCTACGTTCCCGGCTGCGAAGTAGAGGGGAACCAGTTGCGCGTTTTCTCTAACCGTGCAGTCATGACGGGACCGCTCGTCTGCCAGCTCTGCGACTGCGATTTCTTAATAGAAGAGGACTTTGCGCGGCATAAGCAGTGCAACCACGCCGGCGAGGCAGAATACCGCAAACGGGTGCTGTACCTGATGGCACACGCTGGCTGCAAGCCGATAACCGCTCAAGAGAAGAGAATCATGGTGCAGAATTTTGCTTACTTCCAACAGTTCTGTCACCCTGGCAGCAAGGCCAACCGCTTCTCGGGCGGCGGGGCGGTGCCCCGAAGCGAGGCAGCCTGCGTAGTCTGTGCGCAGAAAGACTACCTGGAGCATCGCCACAACCTCAGCCTGTTTGGAGCAGTGCCGGAGGAGCGTGTCTTTGAGCACTGCGCCGACTCAGCAAGCGATCGTGATGACCTATCCGATGGCGAGGCAGATGCTCCACCCAAGCGTGCTCTGGTAAGCACCGCGGGGTGTACTACTTGCAGTCCCCGGAGCTCGTGCAGAAGCTCCTGGACGTGGACAGGTACAGGCAGCGGTGGCCACTGATCCCGTGCGAACAGCTGCATGCGTCCAGCGTTCAGCATCCGGAGCACCCAGAGTGGCGGTGGCTGATACACTCCCGCCGAGTCCCTGTGGTTGCACCACCAGAAGCAACGGCGGGAACCTGCGGTGCTTCTCAGCCTGCTGCCGACAGGTCCGGCGGAGCTTCTCAGCCTGCGGACGAGAGGCCTCCGTGCGCAGGGGTGGGAGATGCCAACGCGTTGGTGTGGTCTGTTGGGATTGCCTCAATGACCTGTGCGCCAAGAAACCGAAGATGCCGTTAAACGCCCTGGTCAACGACAACTGGATCGGCCGGGAGCTCATGCTCGTCCGCAACGCTTCGAAAGCTACTGAGATGCTGGCGCCCCTTGGCCGATGCTGTTGGAAGCAAGTCCGCCTCGGCAAGGGCGCTCCGGATGTCCAGCAGAAGGGCATCTCGGGCAACGCTATCCTCTTCGCCCAGCCCACGGCGCAAATCCCGACCATGGAGCTGCCCCCGGAGCAGGGCGCGCTTGTGGACTCTCTGAACATCGTTTTCTCGGGCGCCGCGCACAAACTCCACAAGGCGTACTGGGCAACAGTCAAGCGCGGCGAGTATATGCATATCGTGAGGGAGCGCAAGCAGCAGTGCGCAACCTTTTCCGAGGTATCCGTCCGGGAGGATGTTGCCCCGACACGGCTGCCGGAGGACGGCGTGCCAGACCACGTCCAAGCCTGTCTGCAACCAGTGGACGGTGTGGACAAAGCCCCGGTACGTCTGTTGGGGCCAGCATCCAGGGCGCCGGAAGTGGGCAGAGACGACGAGGCGGGAGACGAGTCCGACGAGGAAACAGAGACAGACAAAGACGGAGAAGCAGCAGAACAGCCTGACATGGCCTACCTGCATGAAAATGTGGCAGAGGTCACAGTTGCAGTGGATACAGTGCATGACATCGCTCCAGTCCGAATGATGCAAGCGCTGCAAGGCACGCTGGTGGCGCTGCAGGAGCAGGCAGCACGCATCGCCAAGAACGAGGTGACGCCGACAGTGGCAGACAGCAGCGGTGCTCTTCAGCCTGTTGCCGACGAGGGCGGCAGGCATACGATGCGCAGCATGGTTCTCGATGTACAGAGTGCTGCTCGTTCGTTCGACGAGCGAGCGCAGGTGGTGCTGGAGAAAGCGCAAGCAGGAGCAGACGCGTGCAGAGCTGTGGGCCCTCACTCCTTATCGGTGCCTACGCAGAAACCCTTGAGTTCTTTCGACAGCAGGTCTTGGCCGGCGTGCTACACAGAGTTCTGGTTCGGGGACGGCGCGCCGAACCTCGAGCGGGAGCGGCCCATGCTGTTCGAACAGGTCTTCCCCAGGAATACTACTTATGCTACCAGTGTTGATAGTGGAGTCGATCCATTGATAGCAGTGTGTCGTTTGGACCTACATGTGTTGATAGCAGTGTCCCGTGGAGGCCTACATCCATTGATCGCAGTGTCTTGTTTGTACCTACGTGCGTTGATAGCAGTGTCTCGTTTGGACCTACATGTTTTCATAACAGTGTCTCGTTTGGATCTACACCCACTGATACCACTGTCTCGTTTGGACCTACATGTGTCGATAGCAGTGTCTCGTTTGGACCTACACATGTTGATAGCAGTGTCTCGTTTGGACCTATATCTATTGATAGCACTGTTCCGTTTGGACCTACATGTGTTGATAGCAGTGTCCCGTTTGGACCTACATGCGTTGATCGCAGTGTCTCGTTTGGACCTACATGTGTTGATAGCAGTGTCTCGTTTGGACATACATCCGTTGAACGCAAGGTTGCGTTTGGACCTACCTGTCTTCATAGCAGTGTCTCGTTTCTTCGTCCTTCGAGGTCGCACGGCGCCTCATCAACCTGGAGGAGCTCGAGTACTCTCTCGCGACCGACGAGGAGCCCTACGAGGCAGCCTGCCAGAGCCGCTTCAGCTCGCCAGAAATCATTGCTGTCTTCGGCGACGTGATCCGCCGGCTTCGGCTCTTGAAAGGCACTCGGGCGGCGATTGGCAGGAAAGGCTTCGGCACTGACCTCCAGATCCTGTCAGAGGCGTCGGCGGAGGATTTCATGGAGGCGCTAAACATCGCTAAGCCGGCCGACTGCATCGGCTCCGCCATTTCACGCCCGGGCATGCCTGCCAAGGTCAAGACTGCCCTCAGGACGTTGCTACTTAGCACTTCCGATGTCCCTTGCACGGAGGGGCGGAAAACCGCACTCCGCTTCGACGGGCACGGCAACAACCTCAAGTTCGGCGCGGCCAGCTTCTTCGTCACACCGAACTTCGCAGACACGTACAGCCCGTTGGTCCTCCAACTCCACGAAGGGCCCGGAAAGCGGAGCCACTTTGACATTCGCGGGGGCGCGGTTGGCGCGGTGGCCAGAGCCGGCGGCGCTTCTCAGCCTGCTGGCCCTGACCTGCGGAGTCCAGCTCCGACCATGCCTTCTCTGGAGTGATGCACGGGGGGGGGGGGGGGGGGGGGGGGGGGGGGGGGGGGGGGGGGGGGGGGGGGGGGGGGGGGGGGGGGGGGGGGGGGGGGGGAGGGGGGGGGATGGGAGGGGGGGGTGGGGCGGATGCACCAGATAGTGGCAGCAGACCCCCGGGCGCAGGCCAAGTTCTTCCTGTTGATGACGGAGCTTCACTACCGCTACATCATCGGCTTAGAGCGCCTGTTTGTTGGCCGCGCAACGCTAGCCCGACAGGCGGTGACAACGGAGGACGACGTGGCAGCGTCTCTGCAGCCGTGCGTGGCCCCAGGCACCACTGATGTGCAAGCGCCTTTCGAAGCACAGGGTCGGGGCTTCACGCACGGCCACGGCAAAGGCCACAGCGTCATCGGGCCTACGATGCGTGGCTGCGGTCGGCAGTGGTCGGAGGCCTGCGCACCGCCGCTCGGGAGCTGCGAACTGCGCTTCTTTCCACCGCGGAGACCGTGCAGTACGAAGCTGCCAACGAGCCCGCACGGCAGCTGGGGCTGCCTGACGTCGCGCCAGAGCCTTTCACAGCCAGGCAGCAACGACAGAGCCGCATGGACGGAGGGGAAGAGGAGGACGGCACCCTGCGCGACGAGGTGCCTCTCGGCCCGCCAGTGGAGCAGCCGCACCTGGTGGAGGAGCGAGCGCGGGCAGCCGCAGAGAACCGGATGCCTGCAATCGGCGCTGCAGCGTACCGGGGCCTCCCGCTCACAAGAGCCTTTCAGTCTACGTTTCCCAGCTACCGCCAACGAACTAGCTTCGGGCAGCTAGGTGGCGCTCCTCAGCCTGCCATGGCAGCCAGCCATGCTAGCCTCTTCCAGACGAACGAGGATGGAGAGATTCAGGAAGTCCTCAAGCCCGATGGCTCGCCGGCTTCGGTCGAGGAGATTACCGCAGATGCGGAGGCTTGGGCGGTTGCGTTTAGCCATGACTTCTTTTGCAACATCTGCTCCAACCACGAGCACGACTGCACCGAGACGTGCGTCAAGTACGTCAAGAAGAAGCTCGAGGCCAAAGAGAGTCTGCGCTCGAACAGAACCCCGTCGTGCCGCTTCTGGTTCTTTCGCATCCAGCAGCTAAGTCTAGCAGGCCGCACCAAGCGAGTGCGTCGGCGCGGCAAGCCTTTGGTCCGGACTCCGTTCATCGACTTCTCTGATGACCGCAACCAGCGGTGCCGCTGCCAGGTCAAACGCGACCAGCCGTTCAGGAGCTCCAGCAACGACGTCTCTCAAGTGACCAGCCGGTGCAACGTGGATTTCCAGTTCTTGTTGTGCGCGCCTGACGAGTCCGCCGAGGCAGCAGAGGTGCTTGAGCCTGGTGGTGCTCCTCAGCCTGCCCAGGACGACCCGCCGGCGGCCGCCCCAGCTCAGCCGGCCAAGCGCAGAAGGCTTACCAAGAAGACGAACGCCATGAAGAACCCGGACTCGGGAACCGCAACGCGCTCATCAAAACAACTCAGCGGCCGCAGAAAGTGGCTCTACGGTTGTGGCTCCTTGCAGCCGAAGGATGCATTTGTCGTGGAGAGCTTCCAAGCTGCTTTCCAGAAGGCTTTCTCCATGGATTTCTACATCGCGAAGTACCAGGGAAAGATGATGGAGTCCATGACGCCGCTCTTCCAGTCTATGCTCTCCGGCATGCAGCGTCTGAAGCAGTGGGAGAAGGAAGAGCAGGAGGAGGAAGCCCGCAAGGTGCTCAGTGAGGTCGGCGCTGATGGCGAGGGCCAGACGCAGGCCAAACGGAGCCGGACGCGCGAGGATCTCGCTCGCCGCGCTCGGCGGGTCTGTATCCGGCTGGCGTCGATGGCGAACCGGTGCTTCTGGCTCTCCACGACGGAGGTGGCGGTGCACATCCTGACAGGCGGCGACTGCCTCCAGTCGCACCACAATGTGCGGCTCTTCACGAGACAACTGCAGTGGGCCTGCCAGCAGTGCAAGCGCTTGCTAAACCATGAAGGTGCAGGCGAGGAGCAGCATAATGATCAGGTGCCAATACAAGCAGTCCGCATCCAGATCCCTGTCGCAGACGAGGAGGAGGGGCACGCACCAGGTGTGACCAGCGGTGCTCCTCAGCCTCCTGGAGACACACCTGCTGATGCTGAGCAGGCTGGCGGCGGGGAGTGCGAGGACATGCGCGCGTGCACCACCAGCGCGAACACGGCCGACGACTACGCTCACAGGGGCCCTCGCCTGCAGACCATGCCGTACTACATCTACAGGACGACGACGACGACGATGATGATGATGATGCTGATGATGATGATGATGATGATGACGATGACGAGGACGACGACGACGACGACGAAGACGAGGACGACGACGACGACGACGACAACGAGGATGTACGTCCGGCGAGTCCTGAAGCCGAGCCGGGCAAAGGCTTCTGGACCGCGATTCTTCGCCTTTGAGAACCACTACGTCATGGCTCAGCGGTGCGTGCAGGAGGTCCAGTTGACGCGGAGTCACGCCCCCACCATCGATGGCTTCCAGTGCCCGACCTGGGCACAGGACCCCGAGCAGAACTCGCTCTTCAAGGCCCTCCTCTTCACGCCTTGGGCGTGCGAGGGTCCCCTCTCTTGTGGCTGCGTTACTCAGTGCAGCCATATGCTGAGGAACTGCGACTGCCCCGCCGTGCGCCCATACTCGTTCGAGCGGGCCTGGCGGCTTCGGTGCGCGGAGATCCACGCGTTGGCAGCGCGCGCAGACTCCAGGAGCCGCCTGGCCCGCAAGAGGCTCGTGCTCGCGGACACGACCCTCTTCTCCGAGGTGAAAGAGCCCCGGGCGAACCTCGAGGAGGGCGAGCTGGTGCTCCTCAGCCTAGCGCACTTCGCAAGGTCCCAGCTGGCGCGGCGCATGCCAGCGGAGGCGGCACGGCGCATCCTCGCCTTCAGTGACACCACTGCCGGTGGCACGAGGAACAGTGCACCCTGGCGGAGTTCTGCGCGCACGTGGCGCGAGACGTGCTGGCGCACGTGGACCTCGCGGCGGAGGCGCGGGTTAAGCCTCGGCCAGCAACGACTGCACACCTCGAGGCGGATGAAGACACCGCGAGCGATGCCGAAGGGCTCAAGGGGCGAGTCCCGCTGGAGCTCGTTGACGTGGGTGGAGGCGGCGGCAGCGACGTAGAGGAGGACGTGGGGGACGCCGAGATTACCGAGATCTCCCGGTTTCCGCTGCGGGACCACGTCAGAGCAACCGAGCTGGCCCTACAGCAAGACCAACTGCAGCGCTTGGACCAGAAGGGCCGCCTCAGCTACGCCGATAAGCAGTTGAAGAATCTCGACCGAGCGTACAGCGGCATGCTGCAGCCAAGCTTTGC
This sequence comes from Prorocentrum cordatum, assembly GCA_963575745.1. Classification (NCBI taxonomy): domain Eukaryota; class Dinophyceae; order Prorocentrales; family Prorocentraceae; genus Prorocentrum; species Prorocentrum cordatum. The sequence continues at coordinate 23,831 of CAUYUJ010022503.1, forward strand.
ACTCCCAGCCAGCAGCGGCGCGCGGGAACATCAGGGCACGCGGCTGTACGAGACCTTCTCTGACATGCTCGCCCTACAGCGGCAAAGCATTGCGCTCCAAAAGAAGCAAGCGAGCCCGGATGGAGAGATCTTGCCCGATGCTGCGGACGACTGGCTCCCCAGCGGTGCTCCTCAGCCTGCTGCCGAGGACGCCCTACCAGAACTCGTTCCGCAGCTCTTGGCCATGCAGGGCCCGGCGGCTGTTGCGTGGAAGCTCGTCACTGATGCCCACTGCACGGAGGAGCAGATTGACGCGGTGGCGTTGTTTGCGTTGTCTCTGCAGAAACGTTTTGACGGCAGACCAGACAAGACGACGCATCTCCTCCCCGTGGCGTCCGCGACAGGCAACCACAGAGCGATCTGGCTCGGTGGAGGCGGTGTCGGCAAGACGCGCACCCTCTCCAAAGTGGTGGAGCCGATGGCCATCACTTACTTCGGCGAGCAGGGGTACCTCGGCAAAGCGCAGTCCAACCACGCCGCACACAACCTCGGCCCGCGCGGCAGGACCATGCATTCCTCCAATGGCCTGCTCATGCCGGATTCCATGCAGACAGCCAGGCTGCGCTTGACGCCACAGACGCAGAAAAAGCTGGATCGCCTCACAGGCACACTCGGCGTCGACGTGATCGATGAGCTGGGTGCTGTGCCGGGGCCTTTGCTGCATGCAGATGCACTGCGCACGACCTACGGCAGGGCGTTGCGCTACAACCTGGACCCCACGAAGTACATGCGCACGCAGGAGACGTGGGGACGCATGCCTGTGAAGATCTTGTGCGGGGACTTCTACCAGTTGCCGCCAGTCCCCGCCACCGCTTCCCTGCTGGCGCCTAACGCGGGCCAATCCTACGAACACCAACAGGGTAGGAAGTTGCTCGCCGACATCGAGTACGTCATCGATTTCGTGCAGATGCAGCGCTTTACAGACCCGTTGCAACTCGAGGTTCTCCTCGCCATGAGAACTCCAGGCGGAAAAAAGATCTCTGACGAGAGCTGGCAGGCGATCGTCAAAACAGAGGTCGTTAGCTCTAGCGGTGCTGCTCAGCCTGCTGCCAGCAGCAGCGAAGCCGCTCAGCCACCTCAGTGGGACCCTCGGTTGCGCGCAGCACGAGGCTGGTACGAGTCGGCCTATGAGTGGCGCATCGTCTCTTACGCCATGCATGCACAGGCCAAGCTTGATGCGCACGATGCAGGCCAGCTGCTCTTTTACGTACCAGCAATCGACAGACCAGCTGCGCGCCTCGCGAAGCCTGATTTCGACGAGATGCGCGCGGAGCCCAACATCGGCGCTACCGCAAAAATGCCGGGGCTGCTGCCGCTCTTCGTTGGCATGGAGGTCATCCTGACAGAATCCGTCTTGCCGCCGATGTATGTCCGTGGCGCGCCAGGCAAAGTGGTAGGCATAGAGCTGCACGTTCTGGAGCCTCCGGTGGAGGGCCGCCCGTCCATTGTCTCGGACGGTGTGGTCGTACTCTACTACATGCCAAAGGCCGTCTATGTCAAGATCAATGACAGCGATGAACTTTTCTTGAAGGCCGCGCCGGTGACAGCTGGCAGTGCTTCTCAGCCTGCCGGCCCCGACCTGCGCTGAGTGCTCGCGATCACCCCGCAGGCGCGCCCCTGGAAGTTCAAAGCGAAGACAGGTGGCCCGGCCATCGCGGTGTCCAGGACGCAGTTGACCGTGCTGCCCAAGAAGCAGGGGACTCTGCATGGCGTCCAGGGCAAGACGACGGACCCAGGCTTCATCGTGCACTGAACGTTTCCGCCAGGACTCAAGAAGGAGTCCATTTGGCTTGCCTACTACGTCAGCCTGTCGCGCCCCAGAAGCTTCAACCAACTCTTGAGCCACGGCTTGCCTGACCGGAGCATCATCGAATCCGGCCCCCCGGAACAGATCGCCAAGGCCTTCGCCGAGCTCTTCGCGGACAAGATTGCCGCGACGAAGATCGCTTGCGCGAAGGCCCGACAGCAACTGGGATGGCCTGCGCGAGCTTGAGGAGCCATGAGATGCACTTTGCGTTGTGGCGGTGCTGTTCAGTCTGTCCGTCTGCATTCGCGTGGTGCTTCTCAGCCTGCATGCGCGTGGTGCTTCTCAGCCTGCGCTCGTGTGCAGCTGTGCGCGGTGAGCCTGCACGTGTCGTGCAATGCTTTTCAGCCTGCGCGTGTCTGCAATGCTTTTCAGCCTGCACGCTTTGCAGCTTCTCCGCTTCGCACGCCGCTCCTCAGCGCGGTCCTCTGAAAAAAGGACAGTCATCATCTCATCGTCGCACTCATCATCGCACTCATCATCACCATTCATTGCCAGCGTTGATAGCAGTGTCTCGTTTTTACACGACTCGCACTGTTGATAGCAATGTCTCGTTTTGACACACTTCCAGCGTTGATAGCAGTGTCTCCTTTTTACACGACTCCCACCATTCACAGCAAAGTTTCGTTTTGACACACTGCGAGCGTTGATAGCAATGTCTCCTTTTTACACGACTGCCACTATTGATAGCACTGTCTCGTTTTGACACACTTCCAGCGTTGATAGCAGTGTCCCCTTTTTACAGGACTCTGAACTACAACTACTACTTTTGCACTGTTTACCACTGTTTCATCTTACCTGCTCTTATTGCTAATTCTACTGCGAGTGTTACTGCTGCTGCATGCCCCCAGCTATGCTTACTACATATCGCTGTTAGGTTGCTTTGCCGGGATAATATTTAGAGAAAAACCGTTGTTGGGTAGGCCATCCACATCTGGGTCTCGCGCCTTGATGGTGTGATCCAGTCGCATCACCGCCAACGGGAGGGTTTGTTCGCCATGTCCCATTCTGTTCGCCCAGAGGGTCTGTGGAGGCCTTCGGGCGAACAAAACGGGACATGGCAAGGGATGGGGAAGACTTGTCCGAATCTCCTGAGCCCCCCAGGTGCTCGTCCGAAGAATGCGGAGAGGTCCCAGGGTCATATCAATCAGCGGAAGCTCGAACATTTGCAATCCAAATGTGACAAGGCTGCGGCTGCGGGGCCAGGGCCCGCTGCCACTGCTCGCCCTTCTCACACGCGCTGATCCCAGCGTTGTAGCTGACTAGGGCAGACCTGTGGACTCCGTCCACGACATCAGCTCGACGTGGCGAGGGGTCTCTGGGCAAGCGCGGGGGGGTGCGGCTGCAGGGCCGAAAGGCAATCATGATGGCGTCGGGCTCCTCCTCCTCCTCCTCCTCCTCCTCCTCCTCCTCCTCCTTTTCCACCTTCTTTTTCTCTTTCGCTGGATTCTCCATGCCCTCGGTCGGCAATCGTCGATCCTACGACGACTCTCCCCAACAGAGAAACATCGAAGGCCCTCGGAGCGTCCAACATTGTTCTTTTGTGCCTTCGATATGCCGGTCGCCTCTCGTTCGCTCCCCCGCTCCTGGAAGGAATTCTGAAGGCACTGAAGGCTTCGTAGGGGCCGTTTCGGAGCCTCTTCGGCCTTCGTTTGGGCCTCGCGGGGGGGCTCTTAGGGCTCTCTCGGGCCGTCTTGGGTGCCTCTTGGGCCGTCTTCGGGCCATCTGAGGCCCTCCTTGGCGCCTCTTCGGCAGTCGTGGGCCGTCTTGGGCCGCTCCTGGGGCCGTCTTGGGTGCCTCTTGGGCCGTCTTGGGCGCCTCCTGGGCCGTCCGGACGCCGTCCTGCGGCGTCTTGGGACCGTCTTGGGGCCCTCCTGGCCCGTCTTGGAGCTCTCTTGGGGTCCTCTTCGGCCGTCTTGGAGCGGTCGGGGGGGCGTCTTGGGCCGTCTTGGAGCGTCGGGAAGCCGACGAGGCGAGGAGGGCGAAAACATTGACAAACACAATAGAAATCGACGATTTCTGTCGCTCGGGGCCCTCTTGGGAGGCCTCTTGGGAGGCCTCTTCGGGCGTCTTGGACGCCTCGAGGGCCTCCTGGGGCGAATCTCAGGCGTCTTGGGCGCTCTTGGGCTGTCTTGGGCCGTCTTGGGCCGCTCCTGGGGCCGTCTTGGGTGCCTCTTGGGCCGTCTTGGGCGCCTCCTGGGCCGTCCTGGGGCCGTCCTGCGGCGTCTTGGGACCGTCTGGGGGCCCTCCTGGCCCGTCTTGGGGCTCTCTTGGTATCCTCTTCGGCCGTCTTGGAGCGGTCGGGGGGGCGTCTTGGGCCGTCTTGGAGCGTCGGAAAGCCGACGAGGCGAGGAGGCCAAAAACATTGAAAAACACAATAGAAATCGACGATTTCTGTCGCTCGGGGCCCTCTTGGGAGGCCTCTTGGGAGGCCTCTTCGGGCGTCTTGGACGCCTCGAGGGCCTCCTGGGGCGAATCTCGGGCGTCTTGGGCGCTCTTGGGCTGTCTTGGGCCGTCTTGGGCCGCTCCTGGGGCCGTCTTGGGTGCCTCTTGGGCCGTCTTGGGCGCCTCCTGGGCCGTCCTGGGGCCGTCCTGCGGCGTCTTGGGACCGTCTGGGGGCCCTCCTGGCCCGTCTTGGGGCTCTCTTGGGGTCCTCTTCGGCCGTCTTGGAGCGGTCGGGGGGACTTCTTGGGCCGTCTTGGAGCGTCGGAAAGCCGAAGAGGCGAGGAGGCCGAAAACACCGAAAAACACAGTAGAAATCGACGATTTCTGTCGCTCGGGGCCCTCTTGGGAGGCCTCTTGGGAGGCCTCTTCGGGCGTCTTGGACGCCTCTTGGGCCGCCTGGGGCGAATCTCGGGCGTCTTGGGCCCATCTTTAAGCGTGCCGGGGCTCTCCGGGGCCGTCTTGGGGGCTTCTGGGGGCCCTCTGACATGTCCTGGAGCCTGCCTGGGCGGCCCGGGGCGGCCCGGGGCCAGCCCGGGGCGGTTTGGTGCATTGGGGCCTGCGCCCTTCTGGCACGCACTGGGCCCTGCAATGTAGTAGAGACTAGGGCTGACCCGTGGACTCCGTCCACGACATCTTTCTGGAATGGTTCTCGGAGGAACGGCGCAGATTGTACCGAAAATCTACAAACACGGCGGCGGCTCGGGCGGCGGCAGCGAGACCGCGCCTTCGTGTCCGAGCTCTTGCAGCGCTGCAGCAGCTTGGCCCAGCGCACTGCTCGTTCACCCCCCTCCTATTGAGGACAGTTTCGAAGTCTCTCGGGGATGTGCGTCGAAGTCGAAGCCCATCGGAGGCGTCTCAGGAGCGCTTGGGGAAGGGCTCGGGAGACCATCGAGGAAAGCCACCGAAAGCGCCGGGGAGGCTCGCAAGGATCTACAGGGAGGGCCCAAGAGAGCTTCAAGAAAATTTGAAATCCAGTGAACTCTTAAGAGAAACCGCTGTTGGGTCGGCCATCACCTCCGGGCGCGCCTTGATGGTGCGATCCAGTCGCATCACCGCCAACGGGAGGGTTTGTTCGCCATGTCCCATTCTGTTCGCCCAGAGGGTCTGTGGAGGCCTTCGGGCGAACAGAACGGGACAGGGCAAGGAATGGGAAAGAGATGTCCGAATCTCCTGGGCCCCCCAGATGCTCGTCCGAAGAATGCGGAGAGGTCCCAGGGTCATATCAATTGGCTGCTGTCCCAGGGGTCCAGTCTGATTGGCCCGAAGAGTTTGCCAAGGCCCCTGGGGGAACAGAATGGCACAGCATATCGGGCAGAGGGGGGCGGTAGCTGGCCTGTCAGACCCGGCGTTCGTCTTCTGCCCAGGCGGCGCGGGGCCCACGGGCCCCAGGGTTGGCGACCCGCTGGGATTCCTCTTGTTCGCCCACAGGGTTGGAGGAGGCCTCCAGGCGAACAGAATGGGGCAGGACAATGAATGTGGGAGACTTGTCGCAAGCTCCCAGCCCCCCCAAGTGTGCGCCCGAAGGGTGTGGGGCCGCGTTGGCTCCCTCCAAGGGCCGTCTTGGAGCCGTCTAGGCCCGTCTTGAGGGCCCCGTTTGCCCTGATGGGGCCGTCTTGGTTCGTCGTGGGCCCCTCATGGGTGCGTCCGTAGGCCGTCCTGGGCCCATCGGGGTCCTCGTGGGGCTGTCTTGGAGCCGTCTGGGATCGTGAGGAGGCCGCCTTGGAGTCGTCTTGGGCCCCTGCTGTGCGCCTCCTTGGGCCGTCCTGGGCCCAGCAGGGGCCGTGTTGGCACCCTCTTGGGGCTGTCTTGGAGCCGTCTTGAGCCGTCGCAGCGCGCCTTGGGTTGTGCTGGGTCCGTCTTGGCCCGTCTTGGGGCCTTCCTGGGCGGTTCCTCGGACCCTCCTGGGACTTTCTGGGGCCTCTTGGTGCATCGGACCGCCGAAACGGCGGGAAACGCAAAGGGTGTAACAGTAAACAATGGAAAATTAACGATTTTTGCCAGCTGGGACTCTCTTGCCATCTTGGCCCGTCTTGAGGCCCCGAACGGGCGCGTCCTTGGGCCGTCCTGGGCGCCCTTCCTGGGACCGTCTTGGAATCGTCTTGGGCCGTCTTGAGCGCGCCTTGGGCCGTCCTGGGCCGGTCTGGGGCCGTGTTGGCACCCTCGCGGCGAGGAAGCTCGGAGGCGGGCTCGAGGCCTCTGTCGGGGCCATTTTGGAAGCTGTTGGGGCCTCTGTAGGGGCCTCGTTTGGGCTCCTTGGGAGCCTCCTGGGGCCTCTTCGGGGGATTCTTGGCGGCCCCTTGGGGCCTCTTGGGGGCCTGTTTGGGCCTCCTGGCGCCCTCTTGGGGCGGAAGGCTCGGATTTTCGGTCCGTGGTCCCCCTCTTGGCCCCCTCTTGGGCCTGTCTTCGGGCCCTCGTGGGCCGTCTTGAGCGTCTCTTGGGTCGTCTTGGGGCCCTCTTGGGCTGTCTTGGGGCGCTCTTGGAAACCTCTTGGGCCGTTCTGGGGCGCTCTTGGAAGCCTCTTGGGCCGTCTTCGAGCGTCGGAAAGCGGAAAAGGCGAGAAGGCCAAACTCCTTCCAAAACCGTCGTAAAGCGGACGATGTTGAGGCCCAAAACCGTCCAAAACCTCCTGAGGCGGTTCCCTCTTCCGCCCCCCTCGCTTCGAAGCAGTTTTTCAGCCCCGTGGCACCTCTTGGGGATCTCTTTTGGGCTTCTGGGGGCCTCTTGGGCCTTCACTGGATTCGCTGCCCTCGGTCGGCAATCGTCGATCCTACGACGACCCTCCCCAACGGAGAAACATCGAAGGCCCTCGGAGCGTCCAACATTGTTCTTTTGTGCCTTCGATCTGCCGGTCGCCTCTCGTCCGCTCCCCCCCTCCTGGAAGCAATTCTGAGGCCACTTAGGGCTTCGTGGGGGCCGTTTGGGGATCTCTTGGGGCGTTTTTGCCTGCGATATGCCTGTCGCCTCTCGTCCGCTCCCCCGCTCCTGGAGGGAATTCTGAAGGCACTGAAGGCTTCGTGGGGGCCGTTTCGGAGCCTCTTCGGCCTTCTTTGGGCCTCCCGGGGGGGCTCTTAGGGCCCTCTCGGGCCGTCTTGGGTGCCTCTTGGGCCGTCTTGGGGCCGTCTGAGACCCGCCTCGGCGCCTCTTGGGCTGTTTGGCTTTCTTTTGGGCCTCCCGGGGGGCTCTTAGGGCCTCTCGGGCCATCTTGGGCTGCCTCTTTGGCCGTCTTGGGGCGTCTGAGACCCGCCAGGCGCCTCTTGGGCTGTCTTGGGCCGTCTTGGGCCGCTCCTGGGGCCGTCTTGGGTGCCTCTTGGGCCGTCTTGGGCGCCTCCTGGGCCGTCCTGGGGCCGTCCTGGGGCGTCTTGGGACCGTCTGGGGGCCCTCCTGGCCCGTCTTGGGGCTCTCTTGGGGTCCTCTTCGGCCGTCTTGGAGCGGTCGGGGGGACTTCTTGGGCCGTCTTGGAGCGTCGGGAAGCCGAAGAGGCGAGGAGGCCGAAAACATCGAAAACACAGTAGAAATCGACGATTTCTGTCGCTCGGGGCCCTCTTGGGAGGCCTCTTCGGGCGTCTTGGACGCCTCTTGGGCCGCCTGGGGCGAATCTCGGGCGTCTTGGGCCCATCTTTAAGCGTGCCGGGGCTCTCCGGGGCCGTCTTGGGGGCTTCTGGGGGCCCTCTCGACATGTCCTGGAGCCTGCCTGGGCGGCCCGGGGCGGCCCGGGGCCAGCCCGGGGCGGTTTTGGGTGCATTGGGGCCTGCGCCATTCTGGCACGCACTGGGCCCTGCAATGTAGTAGAGACTAGTGTGAACCCGTGGAAAATCCACGGCCCGCAGGTCCAGGCGTTGGTCCCGAACGCGCACGTGTCGGAAGCGCTGGAAGCGTCCAAAGTCATGTGTTTTTGCTAATCGCGCGAGGCCTGGGCGCGATTAGCAGAAACACGTAGGTTTTCAGACACAATCAGAGTAAGGGGGCCCGAACGATCTTACAGAATCCCTGTGCGCGAGAAGTTCGATGTGGGGGGTGGACGCGTGGGGGCCAGAGTTGGGCGTTACGTTGGGGGGCCTCGTTTGAGGGCCACGTTGGGGGGTCTCGTCAGGGGGTCATGATTGGGGGCAACGTTCGCGGCCCTGCCGGGCGCCATGTTTGGGGGCCGCGTGCGGCACATGTGACGGTCGCGTTTGAGGGTGCGGGGTTCGGGGGCAGATGTGACGGTCACGTTTGAGGGCCATGGTTGGGGGCTGTGTGTGTTGGGGCCACGTTTGGGGGCGCCTGGGGGCTACGCGTGGGGTTGACGTTCGGGGGCCACGCTTACTGGGGCGGCGGCAAGGGCGACCTTCGGAGGCTTTGTATGGGGGCCGCCTTTGGGGGTCCCGTTTGGAGGCCACGCGTGGGGCCGACGTGTAAGGGGCCACGTCCAGGGGCGATCTCAGAAAGCAGTCGGGGAGCCCTGGAGGCACTGACCTGGAAGCGTGAAAAGGAATGGGTTTTTGCTAATCGCGCTGGGACTGTGCGCGATCACCCCAAACTCAAGGCATGGTCCACGGGGCCCTCGAGGCACGTCTCTGGGGCATTTCGAGGCTGTCGTGGGGCTCTGGCAGGATCGGCTTCGGCTCTCTTGGACGTCTTTGGGGCCGTATTGGAGCGATGTGGGGGTCCGGGAGCCGTCGGGGAGCGCTCCAGGGACGTCCTGGGGGCGTCGGGGAGCGGCTCAGAGCTCTGGCAGGTCGAAGCCAGCAGAACCGAGAGAGCAGCGGCGCGGCGCCCGATACAGCCAAGGGTGCGGGTGCTGGGATACGTAGGGCTCCGAACCTGCTGTAGTGGCCTGCGGGCAATGTCGCTGCGGGCCTGGGTAATGGGTAAGAGATCTCGTGGATGTTGGTTAGGATCTCGTGGCTGGTCTCTCGGGAGCCCCTGGGAGACAGTTTGGGAGCTTCTTGGTGGCAGTTTGGGGGCGTCCTGGGGCCTCTTGGGCCCTCTTTTGGAGCCTCTTGGGAGCCTTTTGGGGCGCTTGGCGGCCTCTGGGGGGCCTCTGGGGGGCCTCTTGGAGCCTCTGTGGGGCGTCCTGGGGATGTCTTGGGAGCGTCCTGGCGTTTCTTTGGGGCTTCCTGGGGGCCTCGAGATCTTGGGGTGGAGGCCTACCTTTTCCGGTTCCAGGTCCCTGACTTGGGCCTCTCTTGGGGCCTTCTTGGGGCCCTCTTGGGCTGTCTTGGGCGGCTCCTGGGCCGTCTTGGGGCCCTCTTGGGCCGTCTTGGGGCCGTCTTGAAGGCCTCTTGGGCCGTCTCGGAACGGTCTGGGGGGCCTCTTGGGCGGTCTTGGAGCGTCGGAAAGCCGAAAGCGCGAGAAGGCCAGAAACACCGGAAAAAACTAAGAAAATCAACGACTTTGGCTTCTGCGGCCCCTCTTGGAGGTACACTTCGAGCGCTCTGGGGGCCTCGTGGAGGCGTCCCGGGCCGTCTTGAAGGCGTCTTGAAGCCATTTTGAGCGTCTCGGATCCACTCTTGGACCGTCTTGGGCCGTCTTCGGGACCTCCTGAGGACGTCTTGGGGCGATCTGGGAATCCTGGATCAGTCCGCCAGCGGTCCGGGGGCCTCCCGGGCCCGTCGGGCAGCGGCCCGGAGGCTCTCCGGGCGGCCCGCGAGCTCTCTGGGGGGCCCGGGGCGCTGCCTCTGCCTGACCTTCTCGCGCGCGCTTCGCCTGGAATTGTAGTACAGACTAGGGCTGACCCGCGGCCTCCCGGCCGCGGAATCTGCCCGCCATGGCGTGGACGTGGAAGTGGAGCGTCTCGGGGGCCTCGCGGGGGGGAGGTTGGAGGGGGCGGCATGGATGGAGGATGTGGCCGCTGGAGGGCGAGGTAGGCGAGGGATGCAGGCAGGCAGGCCTGAAGGCAGGAACGCGATGGTGGAGGCGGTATCAATGGACGCACACCCATGCACGACATGATGTAGCTGTTTCTCGCGCCGCGCTCTGTGTTCGTAATAGTTTTTGCGGGGCGGGGCGCCGTGATCATTGTATCTGCTCTCCGCCAGGGCCGGATGATACTTTCATCTGGTAGTGCGGTGAGAATGGGACTCGTGGGCGCGGCCTAAGAGGCCCGCAAGAAGGCGCCGAGACGGTCCAAGAAGTCTCCGGGACGGGCCAAGAGGCTTCCAAGACGGCCCAAGAGGGCCCCACGATCTCCCTAAGACGGGCCTCGATGCGAGGACACGAAGCGACCGTTCGAGCGCACCGCCCCCAAACGTCCCCAAAAAGCCTAGAGATGGCTCCCAGAGGGTCCAAAAAGTCCCCAAGACGACGCTGGAAGTTCGACGCTCCTCAACAGGAAGCATTCAAGGCCTCTTGGGGGCCGTTTGGGGGCCGTTTTTCGTCCTCCTGGGGGTCTCTCGGGGCCCTCTTGGGCCATCTGGAGTGCCTCTTGGGCCGTCTTGGGGCCCTGTCGGGCCGTCTCGGGCGCCTCTGGGGCCATCTTGGGGCCGTCTTGGGGCCATCTTGGGCCGTCATTGGGCGCTCTTCGGGTTATCTTGGGTGTCTCTTAGCCGTCTCGGGCGCCTCTGGAGCCATCCCAGGGCACTCGGGCCGTTTGGGGGCCCTCCTCGGGGCGTCTTGGGGCGCTCTTTGGGCCTTGTGTGGGCGTATGGGGGCCCAGGGCTCGGAATGCCAGGGTTTTTCCATGTTCTCTGGCCCCCTCTTGGGCCTGGCTTGGGCCTCTTGGGCCATCTTCGGGCTCACTGGGCCGTCTGGGGACGCGCTTGGAGGCCTGTTGGGCCGTCCTGGGGTGGTCTTGTGGGTCTCTGCGGCCGCCTTGGAAGGCGAGAAGGCAAAACTCCTTCAAACACCATTGAAAAATTAAGGATTTTGGCTCTTGGAGGCCTCTTGGGCCTTGTTGGGGGCCTCTTGGGCGCTCCTTGGAGCCTCTTATGGCCACTTCGGCGCGTCTTTGGGCGGAGGGCTCGATCTGTGACGCTCGGGGGCCAGGATCTCCGTGAGGGGTGCCGAAAACATGTGATACCTTGGGCCGTCCTGGGAGCCTCTTGGTGTCGCCCTGGGGCCGTTTTGGGCGCCTCTTGGGCTCTCTTGACGCCCTAGCGGGCACGGTTTCGTGCGTCTTGGGGGCCTCTTGGGCCGTCTTGGGGCGGTCGTGGGGACATGGAACCAGCTTCTGCGCCATAGCCCCGACAAGCAGCGCATGCTAAAAGTGAGCGTCTTTCTTCTGGAAAACAATGGTTTTCGCCTCTGGGGGCCATCCTTGGACGCCTCTTGGGCGTCTCTGGGGCCGTCGTGGAGGCCTCCTGGGCCGTCTTGGGTTTGTTTTCGGCGGTCTTGGGCTTTCTTGGAGCGCTCTTGGGCGGTCTTGGGGGTGTGTGGGGCCGTCCTGGGCGCCTCCTGGGAGCCTCTTGGGGCCGCCTGGGGGCCGTGTTGGGCGCCTCGTGGGTCTCTTGACGCTCTCGCGGGCCGGTTTTCGTGCCTCTGGGGGGCCTCTTGGGCCGTCTTGCGGCGGTCGTGGGGGCCTCTTGTCCTATCTTCTGCGCCATACTCCCGACAAGCAGTGTGTGCTAAAATTTGACGTTTTTCGTTGGAGAACCAATGATTTGGACCTGTGGGGGGCCATCCTGGGACGCCTCTTGGGCGTCTCTGGGGCCGTCGTGGAGGCCTCCTGGGCCTTGTCGGGGCCGTTTTCGGCGGTCTGGAGCTCTCTTGGAGCGCTCTTGGGCCGTTTTGGGAGTGTCTGGGGCCGTCCTGGGCGCCTCTGGGGCCGCGTGAGCGCCTCTGGGGCGTCAACGGAGCCGTTGTGGGGTATTTTCGCTCCATCAAGACAGGGACCCACGCACGGGTCCCTGCATTGTAGAGAAGACTAGGGCGAACCCGTGGACTTCGTCCACGTCATCTTGGGCCAGTCTTGGCTCGAAAAGGCCGTCTTGGGCCTGTCTTCGCTCGAAATGACGAGAAGGTGGAAATCTTTCAGAAACCATGGAAGAATCCATGATTTCGTTTGCCGCGGCTTGTCTGGAGCGTCTTCGAGCGGTCTTGGGCCGTCTCGGAGGCCATCTTGGACCGCTTCCTCCTCTTCGTCCGCCTTCCGCTCTACCTCCGCCTAGACAGCCTTCGGAGCGTCACAGACGGCTATGGTGGGTCTGCGGTGTACGTCTCGCCGCTTGTCAATTTTGAAAGCACCTGGGGCCTTGAAAAAAGTCACCGGGAGGGCCCTGGTGACTTTTTCCAGTTGCCCCTTCGAAGCCTAATGGCGGGCGCTGCCGTCTCCTTGGGAACGGTTAGTGGGCCTCTCGGGGTTTCTTTTCGAGCTCCTGGGGGCCTGTTGGGGCCTCGTTGGCTGTCTTGCGGCCTCCTAGGGGCCTCTTGGGGCCCTCTTGGGCCGTCTTGCGGCCTCCTGGGGGCCTTTTCTCTTGAAGTTTTTGTTGGGCGCCTCTGGGGCCGTTCCCGGGCTGTCCCCCGGAGCCTCTTCTGGGGTACAGCCCAGGAAATCTATTGTGCTTGTGTGCTGTGCGTGCGTGCTCCTGTGTGAGAGGTCGGAAGGGTGTCCCGACGTCACCGCTCGCTCTTGGGAGCTGTGCCGGGGAGAGCTCTCTACGCTGCGTCTCGCTCTTGGGAGCCTTGGTGGGAAGAGCTTTGTACTTCACAGATCGCTCTTGTAATGGGCGTCTCTGGGCCTGCGTGGTGGTCCTTGTGGGGGTATTTTTTCTTGCCATTATGAAACTTTCTTGGGCTGCTCTGGGGGCGTCTTGGGAAGTCTTGGGGCCATTTGGGGCCGTCACGGGGCGTCCGGGAGGCCTTGGACAGTCTTGGAGCTCTCTTGAGGCTGCCTGAGGCCGTCTTGGGAGCCTCTTTGGGGCCCCCCTTGGAGCTCTCTTCGGGCCGTCTTGGGGTTCTGTGAAGCCGTTTCAAGGCTCTCTGGCGTAGTCTTGGGGCTCTTGTGGGCCGTCTTGGAGCCCTCTGAGGGGCCGCTGGCGTCTTCTTGGGGCGATTTGGGAGGCCTCTTGGCGTGTTCTGGGCTGCTGAGGAGCACACAAGGCGGGCTGGCTGAAAATATACGTTTTCCCATCGGAATTTGACGATTTGTGCCTCTTTGGCGTGCGCTCGGGGCCCTCTTGGGGCGTCTTTGCGGCCTCTTGGATCGTCGTGGAGCCCCCCCCCCCCGAAGGCTTCGGGCCCTCGTGGGCCGTCTCGGGACCGACTGAGGCCGTCTTGGAGCGCTTTTGGACGGTCTGGGAACCCCTCTGGAGCGCCTCTGGGACCGGCCTGAGCGATTCGGCCCCGTGGTGGCGCCGTAAAGGGGCGATTTTGTCCACTCGAGGCCCTAGGCTTTTCACACGCGCTTCCACCGGCCATGTAGGAGAGAAGACGTCGGGCTCCAGCTTCGCCTCCCGCATCTCGCTTAGTAGCGCCAGCGCCCGTTGCCACTGCTCGCCCTTCTCGCACGCGCTGATCCCAGCGCTGTAGCTGACTAGGGCTGACCCGTGGACTCCGTCCACGACATCTTTCTGGAATGGTTCTCGGAGGAACGGCGCAGATTGTACCGAAAATCTACAAACACGACGGGGGCTCGGGCGGCGGCAGCGAAACCGCGCCTTCGTGTCCGAGCTCTTGCAGCGCTCCAGCAGCTTGGCCCAGCGCACCGATCGTTCACCCCCCTCCTATCGAGGGCAGTTTCGAAGTCTCTCGGGGATGTGCGTCGAAGTCGAAGCCCATCTGAGGCATCTCAAGAGCGCCAGAAAAAGGGCTCGGGAGGCCATCGGGGAAAGCCACCGAAAGCGCCGGGGAGGCTCGCAAGGATCTACAGGGAGGGCCCAAGAGAGCTTCAAGAAAGTTTGAAATTCTGAAAAATCTTTAGAGAAACCGCTGTTGGGTCGGCCATCACCTCCGGGCACGCCTTGATGGTGCGATCCAGTCGCATCACCGCCAATGGGAGGGTTTGTTCGCCATGTCCCAGTATGTTCGCCCAGAGGGTCTGTGGAGGCCTTCGGGCGAACAGAACGGGACAGGGCAAGGAATGGGGAAGACTTGTCCGAATCTCCTGGGCCCCCCACGTGCTCGTCCGAAGGGTGCGGAGAGGTCCCTGGGTCATATCAATTGGCTGCTGTCCCAGGGGTCCGGTCTGGTTGGCCCGAAGAGTTTGCCAAGGCCCCTGGGGGAACAGAATGGCACAGCATATCGGGCAAAGGGGGGCGGTAGCTGGCCTGTCAGACCCGGCGTTCGTCTTCTGCGCAAGCGGCGCGGGGCCCACGGGCCCCAGGGTTGGCGGCCCGCTGGGTTTCCTCTTGTTTGCCCATAGGGTTGGAGGAGGCCTCCACGCGAACAGAATGGGGCAGGACAATGAATGTGGGAGACTTGTCGCAAACTCCCAGCCCCCCCAAGTGTTCGCCCGAAGGGTGTGGGGCCGCGTTGGCTCCCTCAAAGGGCCGTCTTGGAGCCGTCTAGGCCCGTCTTGAGGGCGCCGTTTGCCGTGATAGGGGCCGTCTTGGTTCGTCGTGGGCCCCTCATGGGCGCGTCCGTAGGCCGTCCTGGGCCCATCGGGGTCCTTGTTGCCACTATCGTGGGGCTGTCTTGGAGCTGTCTGGGACCGTGAGAGGGCCGCCTTGGAGTCGTCTTGGGCCCCTCCTGTGCGCCTCCTTGGGCCGTCCTGCGCCCAGCAGAGGCTGTGTTGGCACCCTCTTGGGGCTGTCTTGGAGCCGGCTTGAGCCGTCGCCGCAGCGCGCCTTGGTTGTGCTGGGCCGTCCCTGGCCCGTCTTGGGCCTTCCCTGGGCGGGTTCCTCGACCCTCCTGGGACATTCGGGGTCTCTTGGGGCATCGGACCGCCGAAACCAGCGGAAAATCAACAATACGTATCTTAAACAATGAAAATCCCACCAGCCCTTTGGGCGTGAGTGGTTTAGCGAGCTCTCTCTGTTCTCCACCCCCCAACCCCCCTTCTTCCCCTTCGGGGAGGGGTTTACCCCTCCCCCTACCCCCTCCCCCTGGGCCTGGAGAGGGAGTCCGGGGCGTCGTCAGGGGGGTCTTTTTTGACTCCTGGGAGGGCCAAAAAACGACGACCCTCACGAGGAGTCTGGCCCCGAGGGGGGGGGGGAGGGGGGCCGTTTTTGGCCCCTTCTCCGCTCTTCTTTCCTTCTTTGAAAGCCAAATCAGCAGGTTCTACTATCGTTTTGGGCCCCCATTTGTGCTCCTGAGTGGGGCCGCGCTCATCTTCCGTCAATGAGCAAAAATCAATTTATTTTACGAAAGGTTGTGGGCTCATTTTGTCTTCTCAGGGGCACCCTCATCTTGGCCTTCGAGGAGTCGCAAATGCCCCAAGATGACCCCAATAGGCCCCCAGAGGCCCCAGAGGCCTCCAAGAGGCCCCCAAGTATCCCCAAGAGGCCCCAAAGGCCCCCCAATGGCCCCCAAGAAGGCCCCCAAGAGGCCCCAAGAGGCCCCAAGAGGCCCCCAAAAGGCCCCCAAGATGCCCCCAATAGGCCCCAAAGAGCCTCCAGAGAGGCTCCAAGAGGCCCCCAATAGGTCCCCACGAGGAGCCCGAACGACTCACCAAACACACGCAATAACCAGGACGAGGGGCCAGATCCCGAACGACACACACCACGAAGAGCCCGAACGACTCACCCCACAAGGAGGGGCCCGAACGACTCACACCAGGACGAGGCGCCCGAACGACTCACACCACGAGGAGCCCGAACGACTCACACCACGACGAGGGCCCCGAACGACTCACACCACGAGGAGCCCGAACGCGTCACACCAGGAGGAGGGGGCCGAACGACTCACACCAGGACGAGGGGCCCGAACAACTCACACCACGAGAAGCCCGAACGACTCACACCAGGACGAAGAGCCCGAACGACTCACACCACGAAGAGCCCGAACGACTCACACCAGGAATAAGGGCCCGAACGACTCACACCAGGACGAGAAACCCCAAACGACTCAAATCACGAGGAGCGCTTTCTCTCCCTCCTCCTCCGCCTCGTCCTTCTCCCGCTCCCCCACAAGGAGGATGTACAAGGAGGCGGGAGGAAGGAGGAACAGGGGAGATATGCGGGGCCAAGCGGACACACGCCTGAAAAACACGACTGTCGGCATGCTTCGCAAGAGTTGCTGCTGTGAGCTGGGCTGGTGGGGATACGCGAAGCGTAAAGAATTAACGATTTTTGCCAGCTGGGACTCTCTTGCCATCTTGGCCCGTCTTGAGGCCCCGAACGGGCGCGTCCTTGGGCCGTCCTGGGCGCACACTCCTGGGACCGTCTTGGAATCGTCTTGGGCCGTCTTGAGCGCGCCTTGGGCCGTCCTGGGCCGGTTTGGGGCCGTGTTGGCACCCTCGCGGCGAGGAAGCTCGGAGGTGGGCTCGAGGCCTCTTCGGGGCCAGTTTGGAAGCTGTTGGGGCCTCTGTAGGGGCCTCGTTTGGGCTCCTTGGGAGCCTCCTGGGGCCTCTTCGGGGGATTCTTGGCGGCCCCTTGGGGCCTCGTGGGGGCCTGTTTGGGCCTCTTGGCGCCCTCTTGGGGCGGAAGGCTCGGATTTTCGGTCCGTGGTCCCCCTCTTGGCCCCCTCTTGGGCCTGTCTTCGGGCCCTCGTGGGCCGTCTTGAGCGTCTCTTGGGTCGTCTTGGGGCCCTCTGGGGCTGTCTTGGGGCGCTCTTGGAAACCTCTTGGGCCGTTCTGGGGCGCTCTTGGAGGCCTCTTGGGCCGTCTTCGAGCGTCGGAAAGCGGAAAAGGCGAGAAGGCCAAAATCCTACCAAAACCGTCGTAAAGCGGACGATTTTGAGGCCCAAAACCGTCCAAAACCTCCTGAGGCGGTCCCCTCGTCCGCCCCCCTCGCTTCGAAGCAGTTTTTAAGCCCCGTGGCACCTCTTGGGGATCTCTTTTGGGCTCCTGGGGCCCTCTTGAGCCTCCACTGGATTCGCTGCCCTCGGTCGGCAATCGTCGATCCTACGACGACTCTCCCCAACGGAGAAACATCGAAGGCCCTCGGAGCGTCCAACATTGTTCTTTTGTGCCTTCGATATGCCGGTCGCCTCTCGTCCGCTCCCCCCCTCCTGGAAGCAATTCTGAGGCCGCTTAGGGCTTCGTGGGGGCCGTTTGGGGATCTCTTGGGGCGTTTTTGCCTGCGATATGCCTGTCGCCTCTCGTCCGCTCCCCCGCTCCTGGAGGGAATTCCGAAGCCACTGAAGGCTTCGTGGGGGCCGTTTCGGAGCCTCTTCGGCCTTCTTTTGGGCCTCCCGGGGGGGCTCTTAGGGCCCTCTCGGGCCGTCTTGGGTGCCTCTTGGGCCGTCTTGGGGCCGTCTGAGGCCCGCCTTGGCGCCTCTTGGGCTGTCTTGGGCCGTCTTGGGCCGCTCCTGGGGTCGTCTTGGGTGCCTCTTGGGCCGTCTTGGGCGCCTCCTGGGCCGTCCTGGGGCCGTCCTGGGGCGTCTTGGGACCGTCTGGGGGCCCTCCTGGCCCGTCTTCGGGCTCTCTTGGGGTCCTCTTCGGCCGTCTTGGAGCGGTCGGGGGGGCTTCTTGGGCCGTCTTGGAGCGTCGGGAAGCCGACGAGGCGAGGAGGCCGAAAACATCGAAAAACACAGTAGAAATCGACGATGTTTGTCGCTCGGAGCCCTCTTGGGAGGCCTCTTGGGAGGCCTCTTCGGGCGTCTTGGACGCCTCTTGGGCCGCCTGGGGCGAATCTCGGGCGTCTTGGGCCCATCTTTAAGCGTGCCGCAAAGGGGGGGTTTAACTCATAAGGGGGGGGTACGCCAGGCGAACCCAGACTCTTGCTTTATGAGCAATCGGAAGCGGCGGGCCGTCTCGCAATGTGTGCGGCGCTCAGGATGCCCGCTGGATGTCTGACGGCGGCTCTCCCAAACTCGAAGCGCAATGAAAAATTCGCAACAAAGTTGCGGTCTACACACCAGGCGAACGCAACCTAGGCAGACATTTGGATGCGCGAAACTGGCTGGCGGCCAAAAGTTGCAATGCATGAAAGTGTCCCAGAAGTGCCCCTAAACTGCCCCCGTGGGTCAAAAAGTGGCTCGAAAGTGTCCTTAAAGGGGCCCAATGCTGCTTTGCACGAAGTGAAAGAAACCGAAAAAGTGCATCCACTTTTTGGTGCGCGCAGCGGCCGCGCGCGCCCGGCCCGTGTGCCGCAGCGTAACCCGTGGGTTAGGGTCGGTCAGAGAAGAGCTCTCTGTGGCCCACGCACAACTCACTACGGCGTTCACCGCGCAACGAACGTCGGGCCAGATGAAAGAGCCGAGGATTTACAAAAACGTGCAATGCAACAAAGGGTCCCTTTAGGGTGCAAAAAGGGCATGTTTCTTCACCCCCCCTTTGTTGCCCCCCCCTTTCCGTCAGCCCGATCTTTAAGCGTGCCGGGGCTCTCCGGGGCCGTCTTGGGGGCTTCTGGGGGCCCTCTCGACATGTCCTGGGGCCTGCCTGGGCGGCCCGGGGCGGCCCGGGGCCAGCCCGGGGCGGTTTTGAGACATTTGAGCCTGCGCCCTTCCCGCACGCACGTGCCCCTGCAATGTAGTAGAGACTAGGGCAGACCTGTGGACTCCGTCCACGACATTAGCTTGACGTGGCGAGGGGTCTCTGGGCAAGCGCGGGGGGGTGCGGCTGCAGGGCCGAAAGGCAATCATGCCCTCGGTCGGCAATCGTCGATCCTACGACGACTCTCCCCAACAGAGAAACATCCAATGCCCTCGGAGCGTCCAACATTGTTCTTTTGTGCCTTCGATATGCTGGTCGCCTCTCGTCCGCTCCCCCCCTCCTGGAAGCAATTCTGAGGCCACTTAGGGCTTCGTGGGGGCCGTTCCATGGTTTTAGGGGATTCTCTTGGGGGCCGTTTTTTTTGCGTGCGATCTTGCCGATATGGCCGTCGCCTCTCGTCCGCTCCCCCGCTCCTGGGAGGGGAATCGCCTGAAGGGGCATGAACTGAAGGCTCTCGTGGGGCCGTTTTCGGGCGTCTTCGCCTTCTTTTGGGCCTTCCGGGGTGGTCTCTTGGGGCCCTCTCGGGCCGTTATTACTTGGGTGCCTCTTGGGCCCGTCTTGGGGCGTCTTTAGGCCCGTCTAAAGGCCTCTCGGGCCGCTTCGGGCGTCTGGGGCGCTCCTGGGCCGTCTTGGGTTGCCTCTTGGGCCGTTTCATGGGCGCCTCTTCGGCCGGTCCGTCTGGGGCGTTCCTGGGGCGTCTGGGAACCGTCTCTTGGGGCTCTCTTGGGGTCCTCTTCGGCCGCCTCGGAGCGGTCGGGGGGACTTCTTGGGCCGTCTTGGAGCGTCGGGAAGCCGAAGAGGCGAGGAGGCCGAAAACATCGAAAAACACAATAGAAATCTACGATTTCTGTCGCTCGGGGCCCTCTTGGGAGGCCTCTTGGGAGGCCTCTTCGGGCGTCTTGGACACCTCTTGGGCCGTCTGGGGCGAATCTCGGGCGTCTTGGGCCCATCTTTAAGCGTGCCGGGGCTCTCTGGGGCCGTCTTGGGGGCTTCTGGGGGCCCTCTCGACATGTCCTGGAGCCTGCCTGGGCGGCCCGGGGCGGTTTTGACTCATTGGAGCCTGCGCCCTTCTGGCACGCACTGGGCCCTGCAATGTAGTAGAGACTAGGGCAGACCTGTGGACTCCGTCCACGACATCAGCTCGACGTGGCGAGGGGTCTCTGGGCAAGCGCGGGGGGGTGCGGCTGCAGGGCCGAAAGGCAATCATGATGGCGTCGGGCTCCTCCTCCTCCTCCTCCTCCTCCTCCTCCTCCTCCTCCTCCTTTTCCACCTTCTTCTCCTCTTTCGCTGGATTCTCCATGCCCTCGGTCGGCAATCGTCGATCCTACGACGACTCTCCCCAACAGAGAAACATCCCTCGGAGCGTCCAACATTGTTCTTTTGTGCCTTCGATATGCCGGTCGCCTCTCGTCCGCTCCCCCGCTCCTGGAAGGAATTCTGAAGGCACTGAAGGCTTCGTAGGGGCCGTTTCGGAGCCTCTTCGGCCTTCGTTTGGGCCTCGCGGGGGGGCTCTTTGGGCTCTCTCGGGCCGTCTTGGGTGCCTCTTGGGCCGTCTTCGGGCCATCTGAGGCCCTCCTTGGCGCCTCTTCGGCTGTCGTGGGCCGTCTTGGGCCGCTCCTGGGGCCGTCTTGGGTGCCTCTTGGGCCGTCTTGGGCGCCTCCTGGGCCGTCCGGACGCCGTCCTGCGGCGTCTTGGGACCGTCTGGGGGCCCTCCTGGCCCGTCTTGGGGCTCTCTTGGGGTCCTCTTCGGCCGTCTTGGAGCGGTCGGGGGGCTTCTTGGGCCGTCTTGGAGCGTCGGGAAGCCGACGAGGCGAGGAGGCCGAAAACATCGAAAAACACAGTAGAAATCGACGATTTCTGTCGCTCGGGGCCCTCTTGGGAGGCCTCTTGGGAGGCCTCTTCGGGCGTCTTGGACGCCTCGAGGGCCTCCTGGGGCGAATCTCGGACGTCTTGGGCGCTCTTGGGCTGTCTTGGGCCGTCTTGGGCCGCTCCTGGGGCCGTCTTGGGTGCCTCTTGGGCCGTCCTGGGGCCGTCCTGCGGCGTCTTGGGACCGTCTGGGGGCCCTCCTGGCCCGTCTTGGGGCTCTCTTGGTATCCTCTTCGGCCGTCTTGGAGCGGTCGAGGGGGCGTCTTGGGCCGTCTTGGAGCGTCGGAAAGCCGACGAGGCGAGGAGGCCAAAAACATTGAAAAACACAATAGAAATCGACGATTTCTGTCGCTCGGGGCCCTCTTGGGAGGCCTCTTGGGAGGCCTCTTCGGGCGTCTTGGACGCCTCGAGGGCCTCCTGGGGCGAATCTCGGGCGTCTTGGGCGCTCTTGGGCTGTCTTGGGCCGTCTTGGGCCGCTCCTGGGGCCGTCTTGGGTGCCTCTTGGGCCGTCTTGGGCGCCTCCTGGGCCGTCCTGGGGCCGTCCTGCGGCGTCTTGGGACCGTCTGGGGGCCCTCCTGGCCCGTCTTGGGGCTCTCTTGGGGTCCTCTTCGGCCGTCTTGGAGCGGTCGGGGGGACTTCTTGGGCCGTCTTGGAGCGTCGGAAAGCCGAAGAGGCGAGGAGGCCGAAAACACCGAAAAACACAGTAGAAATCGACGCTTTCTGTCGCTCGGGGCCCTCTTGGGAGGCCTCTTGGGAGGCCTCTTCGGGCGTCTTGGACGCCTCGAGGGCCGCCTGGGGCGACTCTCGGACGTCTTGGGCGCATCTTTAAGCGTGCCGGGGCTCTCCGGGGCCGTCTTGGGGGATTTTTGGGACCCTCTGGACGTGTCTTGGGGCCTCCCTGGGCGGCCCGGAGCCAGCCCGGGGCGGTTTTGGTTCATTGGAGCCTGCGCCCTTCTGGCACGCACTGGGCCCTGCAATGTAGTAGAGACTAGGGTTGACCCGTGGACTCCGTCCACGACGTCTTTCTGGAATGGTGCTCGAAGGGACAGAGGTGATTTTTCCGAAAACTTCTAAGCACGGCGGCGGCCAGATCCTAGTGGGGGCAATTTTGAAGCCTCTCGGGGATGTGCGTCAAAGTCGAAGCCCACCTGAGGCATATCAGGAGCGACCAGGGAAAGGCTCGGGAGGCCCTCGGGGAAAGCCACCGGGAGCGCAGGGAGGCTCGCAAGGATCTCCAGGGAGGGCCCAAGAGAGCTTCAAGAGGGCGTGGAATCCAATAAGATCTGAACAGAAACCGCTGTTGGATCGGATGTGCTGTCTGATTAGATTGCTGTTAAGTTGGAATCCCTCTGGGGCGCCTCCGGGGTTCCTGATTGGGCGGCCGAGAAGCTTGCAGAACGGTTCCAAGAGCCCACCCCCTCTACCAGCGGCAGTTTGAAATCTTTCGGGGTTATGCGTCAAAGTCGAAACCCATTTGAAGCGTCTCAGGAGGGCCTGGGGAAGGGCTCGGGAGGCCCTCGGGGAAAGCCACCGGGAGCATTGGGAAGGCTCGCAAGGATCTCCAGGGAGGGCCCAAGATAGCTCCAGGAGGGCATGATACTTAACAACATTTGAACAAAAACTGCTGTTGGGTCGGACGTGCTCCGCTACGTTGGGGAGGCCGTTTTGCAGAAGTTCTGTTGACAGCGAAACTCTCTCGGGAGTGTCAGGAGCGCCGGGCCCCCTCTCTTGGAGGCAGTTTTGAAGCCTCTTTGGGCCTATTGGGGGAGTGAGAGCCTCCCAGGTCCTGGTGTGGACCTCTTCGGAACCGTTTGGGACCCTCTTGGGCCGTCTTGGCTTCTCTTGGGCCGTTTTGGGGCCACGTTCAGAGCTCTGCACGTCATCTGGACCCTCATGAGGCTGTCTTCTGGGCCTTCTCGGGTTTCCTCCTCCTGCTTGTCCGACTCAACGTTCTCCTCCTCCTCCTCCTCCTCCTCCTCCTCCTCCTCCTCCATTCCTTTTTCCTTGTAGATAACTTCTCCCTGTCGCACCCCGGGGCCAGTTTTTAGGGCGGGCTGGGCGTTTCGCCTGAAACTTCCTCACCACTTGTGACTCTGAAGTTGACAAATGGGCAACAGTTTCACAGATGGAGGGCGTGTGGTTTCAAAATGTGGCTCTCGCCTTAGCGCGGCGCATACTCATTTTAAGAATTTGCAAGAATTTTGCGGATTGAGTGTGGGCAGTTTTGAAAATGTGGCTCTCGCTTGAGCGCCGCGTACATTCCGTTTGAACATATACTACAATTTCACGGATTGAGGCCGGGGGGGGTTCAAACTGTGGCTCTCAAACTTGGCGCGGCGCACATTCGTTCTAAATATGTGGAAGATTATTGCGGATTGCGGGTGGGTGGTTTTCAACATGTGGCTCTCGCCTTAGCGCCACGCACACTCGTTTTAACAATTTGCAAGGGCTTCACGGATTGAGGACGGTTCCTTTTCAAAATGTGGCTCTCGCCTTAGCGCGGCGCGCACTCGTTTTAACATTTTGCAAGAATTGCACGGGTTCCCATCATCAGCGTACCAGAAACGGTATGTTGGAAGGATTCAGGATTAGGCGGGTGCAAACATTATATGGGTTCTCTGTGTTGAAATCCTAGGACTGGCATTCTGGCTCGATTCAAGATTGTCAAGACGCAACAATCCGGCTGATCCGTGGCGTTGGGATTCCGAGAACAATGTTTTGGCATGCTTCAGGGTCTTCAAACGGGTGTCTTCCAACGAGGCAGTTCCATCAATGTCAATAAGTCGTTGCAGGGGCCTGTGATGAGGGAGCTTAGACGGAGGCTTTACTCCAACATCGTTGATGGCTTTTTGGTTTACACTGGTCCTCCTCCTCCTCGTCCGCCTTCTTGCCTCAATCCTTCATGCCCTGGATCTTGGATCGTCAATCGTAGACCCTCAGAGCATCGAAAACAACTGTTTTGGGCCTGCGTTCTGCTGATCTCTGGTCCGCTCCCCTTCTGTTGGAAGGAATTCTGCAGCCACTTAAGGCCTCTTGGCGGCCGTGTGAGAGCCTCTTGGGGCTTCTTTTCGGCTTCGAGTGGGCCTCTCGGGGCCCTCGTGTGCTCTCGTCGGTGCCGTTTGGGCCGTCTCGGAACAATATTGGGCCGTCTTGGGCGCCTCTTGGGCAGACTGGGGGCCGTCTTGGACCGTCTTGGGCGGCACCTGGGACTGTCTTGGGTGCCTTCTTGGCCGTCGTGGGGCCGTCGTGGGCCGTCTTGGACGCCAATTGGGCCGTCTTCGGGCCGTCTTGGGCCGTTTGGGGCCGTCTTTGGGGTTGTGTGGGTGCCTCTTGGGCCGTCTTGGGCGCCGCTTGGACCGTCCAGGGCCCGTCTTAGGGGCCCTGATGGGGGCATCTTGGGGCGATCTTGGGGAGCTCCGTGGCCGTCGTGGACGCGTCGGAAACGAAAAGCACGGGTATGCCAAACATGTCAATTTTCCGAAGCGAATGGGGCGACTTTGGCATCTCGGTGCTGGCCTGGGGAATCCTCGAGGGCCGTCTTCGGAGTCTCCTGGCCTGCCCTGGGTTGAAAGACAAATGTGTTCACAACAATTAAATAGCCATAGGTGCTGCCACGGGCGCTGCCTCAGCAGCTGCCGTAAACGATTCATGCATATAATGGGTTCGTTGATTTTGTGTATTTTTAATTGTATGTTTAACAACCGCTACTCCTACATCGCCTACGGGAGATATACATTCTACGTGCAGTATTACACTGCAAACGCAACAGGGGGGGGGGGGGGGGCGTGGTAGGGAGGCGACATGACAATAATTATGGGAGGGGGGGGGGAGGGGGCAGAGGAGGAGGAATAGATGGAGGAGGAGGAGCACAAGAAGGAGCAGGAGGGAGGAAGAGGAGGAGGAGGAGGAGGAGGAGGAGGAGGAGGAGGGGAATGGCATAGAGTAGCGGAGGCAGGGTGGATGGAGGACGGGGGGCGGCGGAATGAACGGCATCGCACTTGCAAGAGGACACATCGGGAGAGGACGAGGGCGGGCACGGGGGGGAGAAGGGAGCGGGTGCGAGGGGAGAACGAGGGGATGATGATGAGGGCACGGGCACGGGAGGACATAAGATGAAGCGAGGTCGCGGGCGATGGCGACGGGGCGGAGAGACCGAGGGATGATCAAGCGAGATGCTGGGGAGGGAGGGCGAGGGGGATAAGGAAGATGGGGGCGAAGAAATCGACGGGGAGACGGGGGACGTGTCTCGACCACTCCCCTCGATAGTCGATCGGGCGAGTCGCGCCCCGTCAGCGGGCGCGCCCTCTCGCGCCTGCAGCCGCAGGCCAACTATCAACTAAGACTGTTGCGGCCAGCTCGGGAATCCCTCCTCGCTCTCTCCTCGGTCTCTTCTGCCATCTTCCCCCTCCTCCTCCTCCTCCTCCTCCTCCTCCTCCCTCTCCTCCCGTCCCCCTCCTCCCTCTCCTCCTCCTCCTCCTCCAACTCCTCCTCCTCCTCCTCCTCCTCCTCCTCATCATCATCCTGTGGACTGCGTGAGTTCCTCGATCCTCGGTCTCTCATCTCCCGTCCTCCTCCTCCTCCGCGTCCTCCTCCTCCTCCTCGTCATCGTTCATCGCCCCTCGGCCTCTTTCCTCGCTCCTCGCTGTCTTCCTCCGTCTTCCTCATCCTCCCTCCCCCTCCTCCTCCTCCTCCACTTCGTCCTATTTCCTCCGTGTATGTGTATGTATGTGTATGTGTGTATGTGTGTGTGTATGTGTGTATGTGTTTATGTGTGTATGTGTGTATGTGTGTATGTGTATGTGTGTATGTGTGTATGTGTGTATGTTATCCTCCTCCTCCTCCTCCTCCTCCTCCTCCTACTCCTCCTCCGAGCTGGCAGCGGCGCGAATGAACCCCTCATTCGGCCTTCTTTGGCGGCAACTTGGGGGCCTTGAGTGACCCCTTGGGCTTCGGCGCGGCCGCGCCATCGAGCGACGGGGCGGGCTCCGACGCGGCACCTGGCGCCGCGCCGGCGTCGGCGCACGCGGACGACTCCTCGGGCGAGGCGTCCATCGCGGCCACCAGCTTCTCGGGGAGGTCGGCCTTCCTGACCGCGAGCTTCTCCAGCACGTAGCGTTTCGTCTCGGCCTTGCCGATCTTCGTGAGGATGCTGTTCGTCATCACGCAGCTGGCCATGATGAGGGTGGCCGTCTTGGCCAAGTCTTTGGCCACGGGAACGGCGGTGACCAGCTCGTCCAGTTGGGCGGCCTGCAGGGGGCTCATCCACGTCAATGACGACTTCGCCATCTTGAGCTCCTCGACGGTGCGCTCGGACGTGGGCAGCGAGGGCACGAAGAATTCCACCGCTTTGAACTGCTGCTCCCGCGCCAAGTCCCTCGCCGAAGAGGCCAGCCACGTCTTCGGGCTACCTGCCTCGTGGAACGTCCAGGCGCTGATCGCCGACATGATGTCCTCACCCGCGGGGCGGCACTTGTCCACGAACTTCTGCGCTGGCTCGCAGTCCAGCTTCTTGAGCAACTCAGCGAAGCGAGCGCTCCACTCCTTGATGATCACCTCACGCCACTCGCCCACCTCTGCTTTGTCGGCGATCGGTCCGCGCAGATCCTCGAAGCTCTTCAAGACGGAAGTCGCCTGCATGCAGCCGATCATTTTGCCGACCGGGGCAGATGAGGCCGCGCCCTTGATCAAGTTGTAGGCTTGGCACGCCGCGACGTCAGTCTGGACGTCGACGGGCAGCACGTTCTTGAGATCCACTGCGACCTGCAAGAACTTCGGGGTCATCTTGGAACAACCGTCCGAGGCAGCGGCGCGCGTCACGTAGTCCACGATCGGCCGACTGACTGGGCGGCAAGCCATGCGGTTATTGAACTCCTGGAAGGGCAACGCACCGCGTGAGGCTTCAGGCAAACGTGGCGAACATGAGATGGATGACTCCTGCTGCCAGACCTCGCTCCACATCACGATGCCGCTCTCCATAGGCTTGGATGCGCTCTGGATCTTGACCTCGTTCGCCGAAACAATGAGATCGCACCGACTCTTCATCTCCTTGATCGTGTTCCGCTCCGCGGGGGGGACATCGAACAACAAGATGACCCACGCGAGCTTGGACAGCACCCTGAATGGATCGGCGTCGGCGTCGGCGTCGGCATCTTCGAAGCCCTCGTTGCCAGTATAGATCCCGTCGATGTCCATGGAGAAGTAGTTGAAGAAGCCCATCGCCATGCCAATTGACTCATACAATATATCTCTCACGCGGTCTTTGAGCGCCAGGATCTTGTCATCGCCATCCTTGGTCTCGCCAGTGTCGTCGAGGCCGTCGATGTACTTCGCTAGCGCCTGGATGTTCTCCATGACCGCGTCGTCGGACATGTACTCCGACAGGAGCGTCCAGACGGCAACAGGCCCTTCTTGATTATCGCACCTGTGGCACATGTCGCTGATGCACGCGACGAACGCGCTCACGGACTTGAACGCATCATCTCCGAAAGTGGTGACGTTGGCCTCTCCCGCACCCGATGCCGATGACAAGCGATCCCAACCTGCTTTAGCCCAGTTCACGGTGCCTGCGCTCACGCGCATGCACACGCGGAGACGGCTGCTCAACTTATCCTTGTTGTTGGTCAGCTGGATTCCAAGATTCTTGAGCGACCGCGGGAGCTTATCCTTCGAGTCAGTGGCTGCCACGTGGCTAAAGTACCGAATCGCGTGCAAGTCCGCCAACGCCGAGGGGGCCCAACCAGTGCTTGGATCGATCTGCGGGATGCTGGGGTCGATGCTGTCCATGTCGCACGGGCCGATGGTGGCATCGGCTGCCTTCATGACGTCCATGAACTCCTGCTGCGAACCCTTCTGGATGAGCTTGTCCGTGAACGCCTGCACGAGATTATGTTGGCAAGTCGTCTGGAACTCCGCGGGCGCATCGCGCAGGATCGCAATCGAGAGGACACCTGGATCATCGCGGAATCGAGCTAGCCGAACTCCGAGCGCTTGGGTCTCCACGGACTTGCTGCCGAGCAGCGCGAACATCGTCGTGGACAGGATGTTCGCCTTCGTGAGGTCGTCCACGTTCTTGATGAAGGAGGCGCCCCTTTTCCCAATGTCGTCGACCACCTGCTCTGGCGAATCCCTCAACTTGGCGACGAAAGCCCGCGACTCCTCGAGGTCCACGCTCGCCTGGAAGAGGTCCTCGGCGATGGACGCGGCAGACTCGTCGCCCATGACCGTCGATACCTTCGAGGCCTTCGCCGAAATCCTGGTCAAAAGGTTCTCGAAGTCTCTGGCCCTGTACTTCTTGTTCCAAAGAATATCGCACGTCCAATTCTCCTTGACCTCCTCCAAGAGCTTCCTGCCCGCGTCGACGGCGCCGTCACTCACTCTGAGCTTCTTCTTCTTGTCAGTCACGGTGGGCGCCGCCTTGGATCTGAAGCACGGCGTCGCAGGCGAGCCTTCGGTCGGGGCTCGGACGGAGCGACGGCGCGACTGCACGCTGAGGAGCGAGCTGGTGTCATCGGCGTCGCCACGGTGCGCCTGAGCACCTGCAGCCGCACTCGGCGGGAAGTCGAAGCTCGGGCAGTGGCTTCCGCGTGGCGACAGATCTGAGGAGCTGGACAAGATGCCGCCTGTCTTCGTGCCCATCAGCCTGGCCGTCCGAAAGTCACCGACGATCTTCTTGGAGTTCTCAGCGTGCTGCTCCTCCGCGTCCTCCCCGTTCTCATGGCTCTCCTTCTTGTGGATCTCGCTGAGATCCGCCAGGCCACGGCGAAACCGGTAGCTGCCCTTTCGGGGCGGGGGAGGGGGCATAAGGAAGCCGAACCATGCAGCAAACCCGCTCAGAGACTCAGAGCTGAAACTGACAAAATAAAATGATGATGTCATCGAGTGGGTCGCTGCTGGTCTGCTTGTATCCCCCCGCCCCCGCCTTCGGGCCCTCCGTGACGAAGACGCCGTAGTCGCCGTACTTGCCTGGCCCGCACTGGAAGCCCAAGGAATGCGTGATGTAGTGCACGAGCTCCTCCTCCGAGTCGAAATCCAGGTTGCGATCGCTGGCGAACGACCACAACGGTTCGAATGTGCCTTCAGCGAACGCTTCATCGAAGGCCCTCTGTCCAGTAACTGTCGCGGCTTTGATGTTCGCCGCCTCCTTGGCCTGCATCTTGTTGGCGCCCGACGCCCTGTCCTCCCTGAGCATCTCGTGGCGGGCTCCCCCCTCGGCCGTCGACTTGGCCTCGTTGACGTCGGCCTGAGAGGTACCTGTTGGGTAATACTTCTTCCGCACGTAGTTGCAGAAGCCGCACTCCTTGCCCATGGGGACCTTATGGCCGTTCTTCACCTTCTCCGTCTTGGGCCACCAGAGGTACGACTTCTGGCAGCGCCTGTCAAAGGCGTGAGTGTTCTGGCCACACGGGTCGCAAGATGCGGCCCTGACACCCAGCGCCCAGTGCTGGGAGCCCTCGTCGTCACCGTGCTCCTCCTCCTCGTGGCGAGCCCCCTTGGCCCCCTTGCTCCTCGGCGCCCCTGCCGCAGGCTGCTGCGCGGCGCGCTTCCTCGCCGTCATGGCGCCGCTGGGCACAGCGGCGTCTGCCTGGATCCCCGCGGGCCGCGGGGGGAAGGAGGCCAGGAGGCCCACGGATGGGCTCGCCCAAATGGGCTTCAGCCAAAATGGCCTGGACGGTGGAATCGCTCGAGGCCTTGAACGAGCATCGCATGCCCCCCTCGTTCTTCGGCCCCGCCACGGCAACATGCACAACAAAGAAACACAAGCAGTTTCGACAACTCGGACGGGCAACTCGGGTCCTGGGGCCCGCCAACTTGGACCAACAACTCGGGCCCGCCAGCTCAAAAACTGGAGAGGGGGGGCAACTTGGGCTAACAGACTCTGGACCGCCAACTTGGATCACACGCTCGCACGCGGCGTTGGCTAACAGACTCGGGACCGCCAACTTGGATCATACGCTCGTGCGCTCGTACCAGGGGGGGGCAACTTGGCTAACAGACTCGGGACCGCCCTTTGGTACCACTACAGCACGCGGCGTTGTGATACATCCTATTGCACATGCCCGCACTGGACCCATACGCAGACACAACTGAGGCACCTAAAAACTTTTGTGCGTGCGTGCATGCGCGCGCGTGAACGTTGAGTGGAAAGGAGGAGGGGTGGGGAAGGAAGATGGGATCCGGGCTGCTGCTGCTGATGTTGGATCAGGAGCGGTGGGGGAAGACTAGGGACGGGGGCGTTGGGGGCGGCGACGAGGAGGAGGAGGAGGAGGAGGCGGATGGGGATGAGGACGACGACGACAGCGAGGATGGCGATGGAGAGTTTGCTAAAGGCGACGAGGAGGAGGTGCATCGTGAGTTCGCGGTGGCTTTGCGAAAGAAGCTGCCACTCGATGATGGCACGGTGATAGCGATGGTGGCCCTGACTTCGGTAGGACCCAAATGCGCGATACCGAATGCTGCCCCTCGTGCTTCCTCTCTGGCCACGAGAGGAGTTCGAGGGACAACGCTCGGTATCGCGCATTTGGGCCCTACTGTTCCAATGTTTCGCCACTGCGTCTACAAGTGTGGCAGTGGTGATGGTAGGTGGTGGTGGTGGTGGGGGTAGGGGGTGGTGGGTGGTGGGTGGTGGTGGTGGTGGAAGTGGTGATGGTGGCGGTGGTGGTGGGTGGTGGTGGTGGTGTTCGTGTGTGTGTGTGTGTTTGTGTGGTGTTGTGCGTGTGTGCGCGGTGGCGGTGGTGGTGGCGGTGGTGGCTTCGGGGAGCGCGTCTGCACGTTGCACAGTGCGGTCGTGCTGGTGGCGCAGGGGGGGAAGGGAGCATGACGGAGATGCTGGTGATGAAGGGGGGAGTACGATGATGATGATGGTGTTGATGTGTGGGTTTGCACGGATGGGCTGGAATGCGGAAGAAGAAGGAAGCGGAGGAGGAGGAGGGTGTTGTGTGTTGTGTGCGGAGGCGTGCGTGGGAGTGGTGGTGGTGGTGGTGTTGGTGGTGTTCGTCGCGGTGATGTGTGTGTGTGTGTGCGCGTGCGTGTGCAGTGCGGTGGGAGGTGGCGGGGTGCGCGAGGGGGGGGGGGGGGGGCGTGCGTGTGCGCGTTTGTGTGCGTGTCCGTGTGGTTTGGTGGGGTGTGCGTGTGCGTGTGCATGTGTGCGGGGCAGTTGTGGAGTGGGTGTGGGGGGGGGGGGGGGGGGGGGGGGGGGGGAGTGTGCGCGGGCGGTTGTGGGGGAGGCAGACGCGGGGGGTGGGGGGCGGATGGGGAAATATGGCGGATGGCGAGCAGGGCGACGGGGGTCTCGATGCGCGCGCGCGTGCGGGGTGGGGCGGGGGGGGGCGGGGGGGGGGGGGCGGGGGGAGAGACGTGGATGGAGGCAGGGGAGGGAGCGTGTGTGCGCGCGTGTATCTAGGTGCGCATGATGTATGGGTGGTGGTGGTGGTGGTGGCGGTGGTGGTGGTGGTGTGGTGTATGTGACTGTATGTGTGTGTGATGTGACGTGTGTGTGTGTGTGTGTGTGTGTGCGTGTGTGTGTGTGTGTTTGTGCGTGTGTGGTGCGTGGTGTATGTTGAGAGAGAGAGAGAGAGAGAGAGAGAGAGAGAGAGAGAGCGCGTGTGTGTGTGTGTGTGTGCGTCCACGTGCGTGCGCGCGTGTGCTTGGTGGTGGTGGTTGCGTGCGTGTGTGGTAGTAAAGTTGGGGGGGGGGGGCTCCGCGCTGGCTTTCGTTTCAGACCAAGTGTCAAGCGATGGCGCGATGTATTATTGGAACAATTCCAGCACGATGTGTCTATGTTGATGTACTTGCGCTCGTACATATGCATTCCTTCTACTTGCGCACTGATCAAATCCCTGAATATTCAGGTTTGTTCAGGCACTATTCAGGCGAAATTCAGGTTTATTCAGGTCATATTCAGGTTTGCTCAGGTTTATTCAGGTTCATTCAGGTTCGTTCAGGTACATCCAGGTTCCATTCAGGTTTGTTCAGGTTTATTCAGGTGTATTCAGGTTCCATTTAGGTTATTCAGGGGCAAACCTGAATATTCAGGTTTGTTCAGGCCGTTCAGGTTTGTTCAGGTTTCTTCAGGTTTGTTCAGGTTCACTGCTTGTGATTCCCTGCCCACAAAGATAAGAATTCGCGCGCTGGCCATAGCGCACGGGGTGCATCGCGACGGCCTCAGCGAGGGGGGGCCCTCTCGTTCTTGGCACGGGTCTAAGCTGATGTGTTGGCTTCTCGTACTGATGTTTCTCTCCAAAAGGTTTACGCGTGCGTGTGTGCGGTGGTGGTAGTGGCGGTGGCGGTGGTGGCGACATGGGGGGGGGGGGCAGGGGGGGCGCCCCCGCGCTGCCCGTCGGGCAACCTGTTTGGCAGCCTGAACGATGCTTTTTGCACTCCCCAGGGTGCAAAAAAACATCGTTCAGGCTGCCCAGCATGCTGCCGGAAGTGGCCCGCGCATGTTCGACACCCCCAATGAGTGTGCAGAAGTGCAGCCACCACGCGCGGGTGGGGGGGCGGCGCGGCGGCAGGGGGCAGGTAGGCGCAGGCTCCACTCGCGCGGATCGTGGGTGGACGTCAGGTGTTTGGCATGGGGCAAATTGCCAGATGCCACTGTTCTGGGGGAGGATGCCGATGCACGCGATGATACATCTGGGTTGGCGAGCACTTGCAAAGGGGGTGTCCATGGCGAGGGTTCGCGCCAAGAGGGAGGTGCCACGACGGGGGCGGCACGAAGATGGTTAGGATGAGGATGTACTGGCGCATGGCAAGGTTAACGATGAACGAGCCAGTGCCACATGTTTGGGCGTTGGCGGCGACGGCAGTGACGTTTCATTGTTAGGTGGCACTGCGGTAGCACGCAGGCTGCGGTCCAAATGCGGGCAGGCATTAGTTCAGGAGGATGAGGAGGAGGAGAAGGAGAATGAGGATAAGCAGGAGGAGGAGGACGCGGAGGAGGAGGAGGAGGAGGAGGGCGAGGAGGAGGATGAGGACGAAGAGGATGTTCAGGAGGAGAAGGAGGAGGAGGAGGAGGAGTAGGCGAATGATGAGGAGCAGGAGCAGGAGGAGCAGGAGGAAGAGGAGCAGGAGGAGGGGGATCCAGAACAAGAGGAGGAGGAGGAAGATAAGGACGAGGAGGGGGGGGGGGGGGAAGATGAGCAGGAGGAGGAGGAGGAGGAGGAGGAGGGGGATCAGGAAGAGGAGGAGGAGGAGGAGGAGCAGGAGGAGGGGGAGAAGGAGGCGGAGGTGGAGGAGGAGGAGGGAGCCAGAAGACTCCAAGAGGCCCACACGACGGCTCCAAGAGGCAAGTGGTCGCATGAGACGCCGTCCCAAATCCAAGGGGGCCCCAGACGGCTCCAATACGCTCCAATGCTGCCTGTGACGCAAGGCCAGCGGCGGAACGAATGCCGAGAGGCATCTGCGATCTGATCTGACTGTTGACGAAGCTGCCGAAAGGCATCCGTCGATATATCATGCATGGCACAACAGGTCTCCGACGGGGAAGAATGATGAAGGGCGGTTCCGACGGATGTTTGCGCGTGGCCCCAGTAGGACTCTGGGCAGTGCCAGTGTGCTCTGGGTCTGTCCTATCTCTTGAGCTCGGCACTCGGCCCTCGCCGCTCGCCAAAGGCTGATCGCCACGCAGCTGCACGGAGAGGCGGGGCAGGAGGAGGAGGGGCCTGGATACTTGTAGTTGTCTTTGTCTGTATCTATGTTAATGAGAGGAATAGGAATAGAGACTAGAGAGCAGAGGCATATTAGACAAAACAGTGGTGA
Source organism: Prorocentrum cordatum (assembly GCA_963575745.1). NCBI lineage: Eukaryota > Dinophyceae > Prorocentrales > Prorocentraceae > Prorocentrum > Prorocentrum cordatum. The sequence goes on from CAUYUJ010022503.1 coordinate 57,193, forward strand.
CTGCCTGCAGCTAAAGGCTCAAGAGGCTCACTCAGCATCTGACTCATCTGAAGAATTATCCGCCCGTACCTGATTGAGAATAAGCAGGTGATTATCGTTCATCGTGTTGTCGCTACTCATCATCCTGTCGCAAGCACGCGCCGTGTGGGCAATGAACGCACGTGCCCGTTTGAAGCGGCGCCTGAGGAGGCGCAGCTTCCACTTCGTCACCACGAGCTCACGGAACACTTGTTTGAACCTCTGGCGATTCAAGCGCACTGGCATTGCTTCGTAGTGCCGCTTCGGCGGCATGGTGCACTTTGACCGTGAGAAGTGCAATGTACTCGTGAGAACTGCCACGCTGTACACCTCGAGCCAAAAGCGGCCGTGCAGAGCAAGACCAATCATCGGCGACCCTGGCGGGGCTGGAACGTTCATGATGTTGTCATGTGTTTGTTGTTCCCCAGGGCCGCCTATGACGCGGCAGCCCCCGCTGCCCCTCCAGAGCCAGAGCCAGAGCCAGGGGGCCCTCCAGGCCAAAGGACTGTGGACGCATCGTCCAGGGCGTTCATAGCCTCTAAAGGCAGGCCAGGGAATCCCAAGAAATAGTGAATCGCAGTGCAATATGTGACCCTAGTTCGCATCGGAAGCTCGCCGACGCACGCTGCGTGCACCACGCGATTATCTCTAAGGCTGTTTGAAGGCTTTATCTGGTATCTAAACCTCCACTGGCCCTTTGGGGCGGGGCCGCCACAAATCAGGCACGTGGGCCTGCCCGATGGGGCCTGTTCGAAGCTCGAGAGGCCAGCCCTCTCCAGGCCACCAATGGGCGGGCCCGCAAGGGGCGGAGCGGGGGGCAGAGGCGGAGGCGGAGCTGGAGGCGGGGGGGGAGGAGGTGGGGGAGGAGGGGCATCGTCAGAGCTGGAACTCTCAGATTGCAAATCTACATCATCTGCACCGCAATCGTCGTCGGGCGCACCCCCCGACGATGATTCGTTATCGCTGGGGCCAGCTGGCACGGGATGGAGCGGCTTCGGTTTCGCGGCCTCTGGGCCGGCAAAGCAAACACCCAGGCCGAACGGAATTGAGTCCGTCTGTTCAACCTCTTTCGCCCGAGGTGCTTTCTTTTTTTTTGTCAGGTCGATGTGTTGAACATCGCGCGCCCCAGCACGAGCGCAAAAACCTGGCGACGCGTCGGCTCCAGCATCGCCGAACTCAACGACAGCAACTTGCATACTCTCTAATTCAGCAAACACTTGAGGCCCAGCTGGGCAATCGCCCTGGCCATGACCCTTCGGCCGACCAGGTGCAAAGTAGAAGCGATGATGGGCATGCCGACGCCGCTGCCCTGGAGCACGAAGCAGCCTGGCGAGGGCTGCATCACCCTCGCGAGGACCTGCAGCTCACCCTTGCCGAACCTGTCGACCAGCATGTGCATCTCTCGGGCCTCGCCACCTGGGCCGCCGATCTCGACCAGCATGGGGAGCTTCCTCTGCGACAGCTGCAAGTGGAAGTTCTTCACGAAGACGTCGACGGTGCCGACGTCGTCAACGGTGCTGCAGAGCCCTCCGTTCTTCACGCAACACGGGGTCTGGGGAATCGCAGTCCCTGGCGGATTCGGGACCGCGCTCTCGCCATGCCAGAAAATGGCGTCCGCCTTGGCGGCCAGCGTCGCCACCGAGGAAGATGAATCCACCAGCTCGGGTCGCAAGGCCATCCAGGGGAGGTCGACTTGCGCGCCAGCAGCCCACACATCGTCGTCACGTATGCGTCGCAACATTTCATGAAACCCACGATCACGAAGTCCACGTCTGGATCTGAGCCCCCCCCCAGTATCAGCTGGCTTCAACACACTGCCACTTCGCATGCTCCTGACGCCATCCAAGTAGCTACGACGGGCTTGGCTGGTATTCCTCGCCATAGCCGCGTAGTGCGCGAGGGAAGCAGGCGCCAAGGCGTTGAAGGCGAGCCGCAAGCGCTGTCTCTCCACCATGGCCGCCCCTGTGAAAGGCTTCACTGCAGGGTTCCAGTGAGCGCTGACGTAGGCTGACCAGGTCGATTGCTTAGTCGATGTGGCCCTGGATCTAGTCACGCAACGGCGAGCCTCTCGTTGTCTGTCAGTGACACCTCGCCTCTTCTGCGACAGCCTCCCAACACACCTACAAAAAGCCCTCCGAGACTGCTGATCTGTCAACCACGTCCGCAGCACTCGCTCTGTCTTCTCCTTGTTCAGTTTCAAAGCAAGCTTGTGATATGTTCTCCGCACGAGCTCTTTCGCACGGCGCGCCATGCCCCTCGACTTCGGTCGTCGAACCTCTTGACCCAGCAAGTGCTTCTTCTCGACCTGGACGCTTGACAGTGGCATTGACGCCACTTGAAGGCGAAGGGATCGTTGCGCCTTGAGCTGGATCTCGCGGGACAGCAGCCGCCCAATCCAAATGCGAGAATCATCATCCTGACATTGGCTGCATCGATCACCCAGCTCGCTGAGAGGCCGAATAATCTGGCGGATACCGTCGTCGTCAACAACATCGTCTGCACACGCAGCCAGCAGTCGGAACTTTGGCTGGTCGAAGTACCACACTAGACGCCCCCATGATATGCCGATGGACTTCAGCAGCTCGAGCGACATCAGGAACTGCTCCTGTCTGGACCACTGGATTCCTGCCCAGAACCTGTTCCTGAAGTCCAGGAGCGCCTCGGCGTGGGAGACCACTACCTTCTGACCTCGAACGCCCAGGAGAACTTTCAAATTGTACGAGCACGCCTGTGCCATGCGTTCTCGCAGCAACCCCGCGGCGTCGCCCACTGGGCCCGACGCGGGGGCGTCGCAAGCAGCATTGACGAAGGCGCTAGTCACGGTCTCCGACTCGAATACGTAATTCAAGAACTGCTGCAGAGGGGCTTGCAACGACAAGACCTGTGGGCGGCAACACTGCTGCACGATTTCCCTGGTCGGCGCCCGCTGGCGACCCCGAAGGACTTTGGGTGCCCTGCGGATCTCCCCCCAGCCCCTGGAAAACAGCAAGCACTAGCACGTGCAACGTCAACCTGGGAAAACATACAGCAACGCCTTGCAACCCCCAAGACCTTGAGATGCGTCATGCCCTTGAGGTCCCCGTTCATGTACTTGATGATCAGGCCAGCCTTGACGACGGTCTTCGCGCCCGCAGGCGCGTCGCCCCCCGCCATGGCCACGAGCGCCTCGGCATCGTTGACCATCTTGGCGGAGTACGCCCTGCAGAATGCACGTTGCAGTAAGTTGTGCTGAGCCCTGCCGCGGTAGCACCACGCATTCGCCTTCTCCATGTGCTTCCATCTGTACTCCAGCGCCAATGGGCAAGTCGCCCCAACTGACATTTTCACAACATGTTGAAACTTCTTCAATGCATCCGTGCGAGTCCTGCCGCACACGCAGTCGGGCCCGCACCAATGAATGAGAGCCGCCTCTTCGGACTCCCAATCTCCGTTATCATACCGAAGGATCTCCAGCTTCGATTGCTCGGTCATCTCGTAGCCGCCAGCAAGGTCCAGGACCCGACGAGCATGGGAGCGCCACTGCTGAAACCCAGGAGGCGGCTCTAGAAAAGGCCGATACCTGAAGTGATCGCGGACTTCTGCATCGAGGGCAGCCTCGTATTTGGACGCAGATCGAGACGATTGGCACAAGTGCCCGCACCTCACGACGAACGCACTGAGCCCTCCAAAAGCCTGCAAGAGTGGCTTCAAACCCAGCACGCACATGTGGCCACAGCAATTCAACGAAAAAATAGTAGGCACACCTCCAGCAGCATCGTGGAGCCCGTGATTCGTAAACTCCTCGCGCCTCATCTTGCAGTCCTTCTCGCAGACGGCGACGATGTTGCTGTTCAGCATGAGGCAGTCTCGAATCAATCCCAAGTTCTTCCATATCGAATTGTTGAGGGCATTCCCGAGGATGCCGTCGCAGTCGACGCTGATGCCAGCGCTAGACGTGCCGTTGCATACTGCCCAGCGTCGCCACCTGTCCAACACCGTCGCGTAGTTCGCCTCGGGCAGCGGCTGCCCAGGGCTGGCCACCGTAGCAGCTGTTGTCACCGAGGGCCTCGCACGCACAGCGATCATCTTCACAACTGTCTCGCAAGAGTTGAGAACGGGAACGTGGACCATGGTGCCCATCTTCCGATGTCTCCGCAACGCCATTTGTGAGCTCTCTGGCGCCGCGGCGATAATGGTCTCGATGTCTTGGCGAGTTCGGGAAACCCACATTGATGCGTCGTCGAACGTGTTGACGAACTGCCAGCAGTCGGCGTCGGGGGCGCCGACGTCCAGCCAACTGCGCAAGCCACGTGCCTGCGCCACCGCGTGGGAAGTCAACAACCTCACGGTGTCCGCTTTTTCCGTGGGGCGTCGATCAATGCACACTGGTACCGCACAAGTATCATCTCCAGCAGCAGGCGTCGGTACCATCTGCACGCTCCTCTTGGCAGCCTCAGCGCTATGTGGAACTCCAGACATAAGATTATGAACTAGACTTTCGGCATGCAGCTGAATCCGCCTGGCAACCTCCGAGCGGGCATCATCAGCTCGCCGTCGCTGGTGTGATCCTCGCATCCGCGCGATCGTCAGATCGCTGTGCGAGAAGCCTGCCCGTCGCCCCTTGCCCTTGCCGCCTCGGCCTCGGCCGCCTCCGGCTCCTCGGCCGCGCCGACCTCGCCCGCGGCCGAGCCCTGGCCCTGGCGGCGGCGCGGCTGGCGCCTGCTCATCAGGCGCTCCTGCAGCTGGTGGCGCGACGAAAGCGCCAGCCACCAGCCCTGCAAACATGCTGAGGCTCTGCAGCAACATGCCGCGAGCCTGGGGCCAAAATGGCTTCGGATAAAGTGCGGCACAACTTCAGTGCTGAGTCAATCGTTCGCCTCGTGAGTGCCACTCTTGTTGTGGACTCTTGTCAAGGCACCCGCGAAGCACCGCGCGGCACGGCACTATGACGGACGGGGCACGGCACTGCGCGGCGCTGCGCGGCACCGCGCGACACTGCACGGCACTGCACAGCACGGCGGCACGGAACCGACTCCTCCTGAGCGGCGCGGCACTGGATATGAGGAGCGGTGGTGCGCGGGGGGGCACGGCACCCACGCGGCAACGTAAATCCGAAAGTGTGCGGATTGTTACATACATTCACACATACATGCGTACAGACATACAGACATACATACATACACGCATGCATGTAACCATGCATGTATACACATACCCACATACACGCATACAGAGATACATATATACATACATACATACTTACACACATACATGCTTACATACAATACATACGCACAATGTGTAGCATACACCTATGTAACATAAGAGGGAACAGTGCTACGCGGCACGCCACGCGATTCAGGAGCCTCAGGAGCCTCAGGAGCCTCAGGAGCCTCAGGAGCCTCAGGGTACGTCATTCCCACGCTACTCCTCTCTACTCGTTCTTTCCTCCTCTATTTCTTCGTTCCTCCTCCACTCGCTCCTTCGCCCTCTGCTCCTCTGCTTCCTATACTCACCTCCTCCACCCTCCCTCTTACTCATCCCTATTACTCCTTATATACTTCTCTTGCTGCGACCCCCTCCTCTACGTGCTTCGCTGCTCCGCATCTCCTCTTATCCTCCTTCCCGCGTTACCCTCCCCCCTTCCTCCTCCTGCCGCGCGCAGCACGCGCGGGGCAGCCTCGAACTTGTCGAGGGCGTCGCGCCGCGCGCGGCGGGCCCTCGCCCCCCCTCCTCCGCCTCCTCCCCCTCTCCTCTCCTGATCCCCCCTACTCTCGGGCCACCCCCCTCTCCTTCCTCCCGCTTATCAAGCCTGCCCCGCTCCCTTTCCTTTTCCTCCGTGCGCTTCCCCGCGCGTCGTTCCGCCCCCGTCCGCCCGAGGATGGTAGAGTAGGGGAGGGGAAGGGAGAGGGGGAGGGAGAGAACGAAAGAGAAAACAGCAAACACAAACAAGAACAGCGAGGGGTACACATTCGACCAGGTGTTTCTGCACACGTGTGGGCGGGGGTCTCGAATCTAGTACGCCCGAAATTATAAACCCACGATGGGCGCTTAAATGTTGCCTACTGCAAAGGCAACAGTGCACCATACACATACATCTACGAACATGGGACAACGAACGCTGCCAACGCGTCTAACCCACGGCATGGCGCATTTGCGCTTGTTGGCACCCTGGAGCTCTGCACACGTGCATCATCATGCGTACTAGTGCACACATACATATACACGCGTGTATATGTAAGTATGCACGAAGATCCAGGATGCTGCACGCTCACAGTAGTACATCATGCCTAAGAAACCACGTGCAACATAATTTCGGGCAGGCGCGTTGGCAACGTCGTTTCCTCCTGATAACTATTTTTATTATATTGAACACATTTGTCTTTCAAGCCCTGGGGGCCCTGGGGGCCGTTGAAACGGCCTCTTGAGCGGCTCGGAGCGCCTCTGGGGCCATCGGGCTGGCCTCTGGAGCCACTCGGAACAATCTTGGGGTCGTCGGGGCGCCCTCTTGAGCGGTATCCTGGGGGTCGGGTGGCCGTCTTGGGCTGTCTGGCAAGCCTTACGGCCTTCAGAGAAAGCCGCCACCGTGGGGTCGTCTAGGAAGCCTCAAAGCTCCTCTTGGGCCTGGCGTGGGGTCCTACGGGGCCGTCTTGGGCGCCTCTTGGGCCATCTTGGGGCTCCCTGGGCCGTCTGGTGACGCGCCGCTTGTACCGCTTTTTGGCTGACCTGGGGCGGTCTTGTGGGTCTCTGCGGCCGTCTTGGAGCGTCGGCTAGCCGAGAAGGCGAGCAGGCAAAACTCCTTCAGATACCATGGGCAAATGGAAGATTTTGGCCTCTTGGGACATGTTTCGGATGACTGTTGGAGGCTCTTAAAGGCGTCTAAGGCCTTGGTGGGGGCCTCTAGGGGGCCTCTTGGGCTTGGTGGGCCTTTAGAGGGCCTCTTGGAGGCTCCTTGGAGCTTCTTATGACAACTTCGGCGCGTCTTTGGGCGGAGGGCTCGATTTGGGACGCTCGGGAGCCAGGATCTTCGTGAGGGGTGTCGAAAAATGGCCCTCCAGGGGACGCATTGGTCCACATGCGCTGTTTTGACTTTCTGGCAGGCGCTGATGTCCGCCATAAAGAAGAGATGACGTCTGGCTCCAGCTTCGCCTCCCGCATGTCACGCAGCAGCACCAGCGCCCGCTGCCACTGCTCGCCCTTCTCGCACGCGCTGATCCCAGCGTTGTAGCTGACTAGGGCAGACCTGTGGACTCCGTCCACGACATCAGCTCGACGTGGCGAGGGGTCTCTGGGCAAGCGCGGGGGGGGGCGGCTGCAGGGCCGAAAGGCAATCATGATGGCGTCGGGCTCTAGCTTGGCTTTCCACATCTCGTAGTGCAGCGCCAGGCCCCTTCTCCTCCTCCTTCTCCTCCTCCTCTTCCACCTTCTCCTCCTCTTTCGTTGGATTCTCCATGCCCTCGGTCGGCAATCGTCGATCCTACGACGACTCTCCCCAACAGAGAAACATCGAAGGCCCTCGGAGCGTCCAACATTGTTCTTTTGTGCCTTCGATATGCCGGTCGCCTCTCGTCCGCTCCCCCCCTCCTGGAAGCAATTCTGAGGCCACTTAGGGCTTCGTGGGGGCCGTTTGGGGATCTCTTGGGGCGTTTTTGCATGCGATATGCCTGTCGCCTCTCGTCCGCTCCCCCGCTCCTGGAGGGAATTCTGAAGCCACTGAAGGCTTCGTGGGGGCCGTTTCGGAGCCTCTTCGGGCTTCTTTTGGGCCTCCCGGGGGGGCTCTTAGGGCCCTCTCGGGCCGTCTTGGGTGCCTCTTGGGCCGTTTTGGGGCCCTGAAGCCCGCCTCGGCGCCTCTTGGGCTGTCTTGGGCCGTCTTGGGCCGTTCCTGGGGCCGTCTTGGTTGCCTCTTGAGCCGTCTTGGGCGCCTCCTTGGCCGTCCCGGGGCCGTCCTGGGGCGTCTCGGGACCGTCTTGGGGCCCTCCTGGCCCGTCTTGGGGCTCTCTTGGGGTCCTCTTCGGCCGTCTTGGAGCGGTCTGGAAGACTTCTTGGGCCGTCTTGGAGCGTCGGGAAGCCGAAGAGGCGAGAAGGCCGAAAACATTGAAAAACACAACAGAAATCTACTATTTCTGTCGCTCGGGGCCCTCTTGGGAGGCCTCTTGGGAGGCCTCTTCGGGCGTCTTGGACGCCTCTTGGGCCGTCTGGGGCGAATCTCGGGCGTATTGGGCCCATCTTTAAGCGTTCCGGGGCTCTCCGGGGCCGTCTTGGGGGCCTCTTGGGGCTTCCTTGGCGCGTCTTGGGGCCTCCCGGGGCGGCCCGGGGCGGCCCGGGGCCAGCCCGGGGCGATTATGAGTTAATGGAGCCTGCGCCCTTCTGGCACGCACTGGGCCCTGCAATGTAGTAGAGACTAGTGTGAACCCGTGGCTTAAATCCACGGCGTGCTGAGCCTGGACTCGCACACCGTAGTAGATGACCAGCTCGTCGAAGTTGAACAGATCGGGCGTCCCTCGGGCGGCAAGGGCGACCTTCGGAGGCACGTGTGACGGTCACGCTTAGGGCAATGGTTGGTTTGAGTGTGTGTGTGTGTGGGTGGGTGGGTGTGGGTGTTTGTGTGTGCTTGTGTGTGATTGTATGTGTATGTGTGTATGTGTATAAGTGTGTATAAGTGTGTATATATATATATATATATGTGTGTATGTGTGTATGTGCGTGTATGTGTGTGTATGTGTGTGTGTGCGTGTGTGCGTGTGTGTGTGTGTGCGTGTGTGTGTGTGTGTGTGTGTGTGTGTGTGTGTGTGTGTGTGCGTGTGCGTGTGCGTGTGCGTGTGCGTGTGCGTGTGCGTGTGCGTGTGCGTGTGCGTGTGCGTGTGCGTGTGCGTGTGCGTGTGCGTGTGCGTGTGTGTGTGTGTGTGCGTGTGCGTGTGCGTGTGCGTGTGCGTGTGCGTGTGCGTGTGCGTGTGCGTGTGCGTGTGCGTGTGCGCGCGCGCTTGCGTGCGTGCGTGCGTGCGTGCGTGCGTGCGTGCGTGCGTGCGTGCGTGTGTGTGCTTGTGTGTTGTGTGTTGTGTGTTGTGTTTGTTTGTGTATGTTGTGTGTGTTGTGTGTGTGTGTGCGTGTGTGTGTGGTGTGTGGTGGGAGGGGAGGGTGGGGGGAGGGGGGGGCGCACGTTTGGGGGCGCCTAGGGGCTACGCGTGTGGGTGACGTTCGGGGGCCTCGCTTACTGGGGCGGTAGGGGCGACCTTTGGAAACTTTGTGTGGGGGCCGCCTGTGGGGGTCCCGTTTGGGGGCCACGTGTGGGGCCGACGTTTAAGGGGCCACGTCTGGGGGCCGCCCTGGAAAGCAGTCGGGGAACCCCGGGAGCACTGCCCTGGAAGCGTGAAAAGATAGATTTTTCTGCTAGTCGCGCCAGGTCTAGGCGCGATGAGCAAAAACATAATGGTTTTCAGCCACAGTCAGAGTGAGGGGAGCACGTTTGCGGGCCTGTGTTGGGGGCCGCGCAGGGAGGTCTTGAGGCCATCTTGGGGGTCTCGTGCCGTCTCGGAGGTCGCTTCGGGCCCTCTTGGGCGGCATCTTGGGCCCTTCTTGGGGCGTCCTGGGGCCATCTTGGCTGTCTCGGGCCGTTTCGGAGGTCGCTTTGCTGGGGCCCGGTTGGGGCTGACTTGGGAGTCACTTGAAGCTCCCTGGGCCGTCTTGGGGCCCTCTTGGGCCGTCTGCCGGCCTTCTTGGGCCGTCTGGGGCCCTCCTGGAGCCCTCTTGGACAGTGCAGGGGCGATGTGGGAAGTCCCCAGGGCCATCCTGGGCCGTTGTGGGCCCGAAATGGCGGGAACAAGAAAACCCTCGAAGCCTCGGGAAAACGCTCAAGCTTTGCCCCTTGGCGCGCGCCGTCCAGGCGGCCCTCGGGGGCCGTCTCTGAGGCCTTTTAGGCCGCCAGGGGGCTCCGGTCGGGTCGGCTTCGGCGATCTGGGTGTCCTGGAGCCGTTGGCGAGCGCTCCCGGGGCTTCCTGAGGCCGTCGAGGAGCGCCCCAGAGGCTCTCTGGGCGGCCCGCGGGCTTTCTGCGCGGCCCGCCGCAGCGGTTCCGGGAACGCCGGCGACGGACCAGGGCCCCGGGAGCGCCGGGAGCGGCCCCGAGCCACTGCCGGTCACCTCGCACGCGCTGCGACCGGCATTGTCGTATAGACTAGAGCTGACCCGTGGACTCCGTCCACGTCATCTTGCTGAAGAGGGCCCTGCATGTCCAGCGCCTCTTGCAGCATGCATCGTTCGCTCTTGGGAGCCTTGGATTGAAGAGCTTTTTACCGTACCGATCGCTCATTTATTTGGCGTCTGTGCTCCTTCTCAGTAAGTGGTCCTTGTGGGGGACTTTCTGGGGCCCTTAAAGGGCCCTTTTGGGCCGTTCTGCGTCTTGGAGGCCTTGGACCGTCTTGGGGCTCTCTGGAGGGCTTCCCGGGGCCCTCTTGGGAGCCTCGTCGGGCCCTCTTGGAGCCCTCTTGGAGCCGTCTTGGGTCCCTCTCAGGCCGTTTGAGGGCCCCCTTTGGCCGTTTTTGGGCCCTCTTGGACCGTCTTGGGGCCCTCTTGGGGGCCGCCTGAGGTCGTCTTGGGGGTTTAGGGGGGGCCTCTTGGTTTGTCCTGGACCGTGTAACAATGCAAAAAGCGGATATGCTGAAAATGCACGTTTTCCCATAGGAATGTGACGATGCTTGCCTCTTTGGCATCCTCTCGGGGCCCTCTCGGAGCGTCTTTGGAGCCTCTTAGACCGTCTTGGAGCCACCCTCTGAATTCTTTGGGGCTTCGAGGCTCGTCTCGGGAACAACTGAAGCCGTCTTGGAGCGCTCTTGGACCGTCGTGCAACCCCTCTGGGGCGCCTCTTGGGCCCTCGTGTGCGATTCGACCACGTGGTGGGGCCGTAGAGGGGCGATTTCAGCCACTTGACCACCTGCCCTTCGGGCGCGCGCTCCTGCCCGCCATGCAGGAGAGACTAGGGCGAACCCGTGGACAACGCCCACGACCTTCGGGTCCCCCCCCGTGCGCCTCGCGGGCTCTGGAAACGTGTTTCTGCTTGTCCTGTAGAAACCTTGAGGCGGGCGCTGCCTTCTCCAAGGGATCCTTTGGGAGCTTCTCGGAGCTTCTTTTCGGCCTCCTGGACGCCTCCTGCTGCGCCCCTGGGGCGTCGTTCGGCCTCCTGGGGGCCTCCTGGGGCTCTCTTGGGCCGTCTTGGGTGCCGCTGGGGCTTTTGGGACCGCCCGGGGCCGCCTTGGCGCCGTCTTGGGCTGTCTTGGGCAGCTCTTGAGGCTGTCTTGAATGCCTCTTGGGCTGTCAGTGGCGCCTCAGGAGACGTCCAGATGCTGGATTGGGCTGTCTTGGGGCTGTCCTGAGGGGTCTTGAAGCACTCTTGGGAGCCTGTACGGCCGTCGTGGAAACGTCGGAGGCGACGAACAGCACGGGAATTGCAAAAATGTCAGTTTACCCCAAGGATTGTGACGATGTTGTCTTGTTCGGGCCCTCTCAGGGCCCTTCTCGGTGCCCCGTCGGGACGTTCCGGAGGCGTCTGAAGCCGTGTAGCAGGAATCTTGGGCGCCTTGGAGTCTCTCTTGGACGGTCTTGGGCCCCCTTGGGGCCTTCTTGGGGGCCTCCGGGGCCGTCTCGGAGCGCTCTTTCGCCATCCTCGAAGCACACCAGGGCCTGCTGGGTCATGCAGGGGCCGCGGGGGCCCAGAAAAAGCCTGTCGGACCCCCGTCTCAAACGCACCTGCCCCTGCATGGCAATAGAGATGATGACGTCGGGTTCCACGCTCGCCTCCGACATCTCGTCGAGCAACACTGACGCCCGCTGCCACTGCTCGCCTTTCTCGCACGCGCTGATCCCAGCGTTGTAACAGATTTTGCCCCCGTTGATCCTGCGGCGTTCTGGCTTGCTTACGGGGAGGTAGTTCGGGCGCGAAGCGCCTTTGCGCGATGATCCCACGGTTAGCCACTGAGGGTCTGGTAGGGGTCATGTGGGGGCCTCTTGGAGCTTCTTTGGGCTTCGAGGAGGCCTCTGGAGGCCCTCGTGGGCTCTCGTCGGAGCCGTTTGGGCCGTCTCGGAACCGTCCTGGGCCGTTTTGAGCGCCTCTTGGGCCGTCTGGGAGCCGTCTTGGACCGTCTTGGCGGCTCTTGGGGCCGTCTTGCGTGCCTTCGGGGCCGTGTTGAAGCCGTCGTGGGCCGTCTTGGGCGGGCTGTCTTGGGTCCAAGAAAGCTCCAAAAGGGCCCCAGGACTCAGCAGGGCGCGTGCCCACCATTCTGCCACGAGAGGCCTTTCTGTGGCAGAATGCGCCGGGCCCTGTCTTGGAGGGGCCCGAAGACTTCAAGAGGGCGGCAAGAGCGCCCCAAGGGGGCCCGAAGAGGTCCCCAAACCGCATGTACTTGGTATGCTTCTTGGGCTTGCGAGTTGGGCACCCACACGTACATGCGTCTTGGGGCCTTGTCGGGTCCATCTTGGGGCCCCCCTGGCCCCCTCTTGGGGCCCCTCGGGAGCGCTCCCACCCTGTCCTGCCCTCCGCTTGGGGCCGCCATGGGCGCCTGAGGAACCGTCCTGGCGCAGTCTTGAACCGTCTTCGGGCCCTCCTGGCAGCCTCCTGAGGCGTCTTGGGACGATCTTGAAGGCCCCTGTGGCCGTCTTGAACGCTGCGAAGACGAAAAGCACGGGAACTCCCGAAATGTGCGTTGTCCCTTGGGATTGGGACGACTGTTCCTTGTTCGGGCTCTCCTGGGCTCTCTATGGAGCCCACTTGGAGTGGGGGCCTCTTGGGCCGTCGGGCGGCTGTCTTGGGCGTCTTCGAGCGCTCGGGGCCCGTCTCGGAGGCCCTTGGAGGCGCGCCCGGGCCCAGGGGCCCTCTGGGGAAGGTTCTGGGGACGTCTCATGGAGCACCTTGGAAGCCTCTCGGGCCGGCTTGGGTCAATCTTGGGCCAATCTCGAGCGTCCGGGGCCCACCTGGGGGCCTGTTGAGCCGACTTGGGGGCCCTTTGGGCCCGTCTTTGGGCTCTCTTGGGGGCCTCTTCGGCCGGCTTGGGGCCGCCTTGGGGACGTCTTGGGCGGCCGTGGCTCGTGTGGAAGCCGACAAGGCGAGAACGGCAAACACCTGGCACTGGCAGAAAAAAAAGGAAATCTGTTTTTTCTTGCTCGGGGCCCTCTGGCAGAGATTCTGGTGAGGTCTCATGGAGCACCTTGGAGACCTCTCGGGCCGACTTGGGCCTGGGCGTCCCTGGGCGGCCCGGGGCGGTTTTGACTTCATTGATCCTGCGGCATTCTCTGGCACGCACGACCCCCGTTGGGCCGACTTGGAGGCCCTTTGGGCCCGTCTTGGGGCTCTCTTGGGGGCCTCTTCGGCCGTCTTGGAGGTGTCTTGGGAACGTCTTGGGCCAAAGTGGATCGTGTGGAAGCCGACAAGGCGAGAACGGCAAACACCTGACAAAAAACAACAAGGACAGAACAACAAATAATGTTTTTTCCTGCTCGGGGCCCTCTGGGGAAGCTTCTGGGGAGGTCTCACGAAGCACATTAGAGACCTGTCGGGCCGACTTGGGCCTCTGGGGCTCTCTTGGCGTGTCTTCGAGCCTCTCTGGGCGGCCCGGGGCGGCCCATGGCCAGCCCGGAGAGATTTGGCCCCAGTTGATCCTGCGGCAATCTGGCACGCTCGGCCCCCGGCATTAGAATATAGACTAGGCAGGGCTGACCCGCGGCCTTCCAACCGCGGAGTCTGCCCGCCATGGTGTGGACGTGGAAATGGAGCGTCTCCGGGGCCTCGCGAGGGGGGAGGTTGGAAGGGACGGTGTGGATGGATGAGGTGGCCGCGGGACCCTGGAGAATGGCCTCCGTTCGTGGGCGTCGTTGATGCACGAACGATCCGTGCGAGACGTCTGTGCCCCATCCGGAGCCTGGGAGGGAGACTTTGAAGGAGGTGCTGGCACTCCGTGGACGTGGCGAGTCGACGAACGTCCTGGGCGACGGTTGATTGCTCCGCCCCAAGGGCGTCGGAAAATAAACATCGAAATCGTGGTTTATTTTCCGCGGGTGTGGCCGCGCCCCGAGGCTTCTGTTCTGCCTTGTATAGGAAGAACCTCTCGGGGCCCTGTTGGGCCGTCTGGCGGCCTCCTGGGAGCCTCGTGGGGCCCTGTTGGGCCATCTTGGGTGCCCCTTGGCCCGTCTTGGGGCCGTCTGGGACCGTCTTGGGCGGCTCCGGGGCTGTCCTCGGACCGCCTTGGGCCGTCTTGGGTCGTCTTTGGCTTCTCTTGGGGCTGTCATGGGAGCCTCTTGCGCCGTCATGGGCGCCTCAAGAGCCGTCCTCGGACCGCCTTAGGCCGTCCTGGGGCCCTCCCGGGAGCCTCCTGGGCGCTCTGGTGACGACCTTGGGAGACAGTATTGTCGCCTTGGGCGCTTTCAAAACGAAAAGCACGGGAATTGCCAAAATGGACGCTTGCCTTGGGGATTAGGATTTTTTTTTCTCGCTCGGGCTCTCTCGGGGCTCTTCTTGGAGCCCTGGCGGCCTCCTGGGAGCCTCTTGGGGCCCTGTTGGGCCATCTTGGGTGCCCCTTGGCCCGTCTTGGGGCCGTCTGGGACCGTCTTGGGCGGCTCCGGGGCTGTCCTCGGACCGCCTTGGGACTATCTCGGGTCGTCGTTGGCTTCTCTTGGGGCTGTCATGGGAGCCTCTTGGGCCGTCATGGGCGCTTCAGGAGCCGTCCTGGGACCGCCTTAGGCCGTCTTGGGGCTCTCCTGGGAGCCTCCTGGGCGCTCTGGTTACGACCTTGGGAGACAGTATTGTGGTCTTTGGCGCTGTCAAAACGCAAAGCACGGGAATTACCAAAATGGGTGTTTTCCTTAGGGATTTTGATTTTTGTTCCTCGTTCGGGTTCTCTCGGGGCTCTTTTTGGAGCCCACTTGGAGCAATTTGGGCCCCCTCTGGGGCCGCCTGGAGGCTATCTTGGGCGTCTTCGAGCGCTCTTGGACCACCTCGGAGGCCTTCGTGGACCGTCTTGGGGCGTCTTCTGGGGGTCCTCTCGGGGAGTTCGGAGAGGGTCTCGCAGCGCTCTTGGGCCTCCCTGGAAGCGCGGTGAGGCCAGCTGGGGCTCGCGGGAGGAGCCCGCCGGGCACGCAGGCGGCGCGTCGGAGCCCCGCACTTCTCGACAGCGCGCGGGTGCCTGCAGTGTAGTAGAGGTGCGGTTGGGTTCCAGCTTCACCTCCCACATCCCGCTCAGCAGCACCAGCGCCTGCTGCCACTGCCGGCCCTGCCCGCACGCGCTGATCCCAGCGCTGTAGCTGACTAGTGTGAACCCGTGTATTAAATCCACAACGTGCTGAGCCTTGGACTCGCACGCCATAGGTGACCAGCTCGTCGAAGTTGAACAGCTCGGGCGTCCCTGGGGCGGGCGGTAGGGGCGACCTTCGGAGGCAGATGTGTGGTCACGTTTGAGGGCAATGGTAGGGGGCTATGTGTGGGGGGCCAGGTTTTGAGGCGCCTGGGGGCTACTCGAAGGAGCGACGTTCGGGGGCTACGCTTACTGGGGCGGTAGGGGCGACCTTCGGAGGCTTTGTGTGGGGGCCGCCTTTGGGGGTCCCGTTTGGGGGCCACGTGGGGCCCGGTTGGGGCTGACTTGGGGGTCACTTGAAGCTCTCTTGGGCTGTCTTGGGGCCCTCGTGGGCCGTCTACGGGCCTTCTTGGGCCGTCTGCAGGCCCTGCTGGGGCCCTCTTGAAACCGTGCAGGGGCAATCTGGGAAGCCCGCGGGGCCATCCTGGCCGTTGTACGCCCGAAGTGGCGGGAACAGGAAAACCCTCGAAATCTTTGGAAAACGTACACGTGTTGCCTCTTGGCACCGTCCACGCGGTCCTCGGGGGCCGTCTCTGAAGCATTTTTGTGCCGTCATGGGGCTCCGGTCAGGTCGGTTTCGGCCATCTTGGGCGTCTGTGAGGCCGCCTCGGGGCGATCTTAGGGTCCTGGAGCCGTCGGCGAGCGCTCCAGGGGCCTCCTGGGGCCGTCCAGGAGCGCCCCGGAGGCTCTCTAGCCCGCGGGCTCTCTGGGCGGCCCGGGGCGCTGCCACTGCTTCTGATAATTACTCGCGCGCGCGACCGCGCGGCCAGGAAAGCGCGACCACCCGGCCGCGCCGAGGCTCCCAGGAGGCGCGACGCTTCGGCCACCGAGGCCCAGTCAGGGGTCCTCGTGGGGCCCTTTGGGCCCATCTTCGTGCCCTTTTGGTCTCTGTGAGGTCTGTCTTGGGGATCCGGGCCACCTGGGGCTGTCTGGGGGGCCTGGGCATTAATTATTGTGGCCTTCTTGGGGCTCTCTTGGGGCTCTCCTGGGGGCCTCTTGGGGCACTCTTGGGCCGCCTTGGAGCCCTCTAGGGCCGTCTTGGGGCCCTCTTGGGCCGTCCTGGGGCTCTCGTGGGGGCCCTCGTGGGAGCGTCGCGGGGGCCTCAAGGGCTCTCTTCAGCTATTCGTGCTTAAAAGCCCGTACCGAAAAAACCTTCAGAAATCATTGGAAAATCAATGTTTTTGTTGGCTCCTGGGGGCGTCCTCGGAGTCGTCTGAAGTGCCTCCGGGGCCATGCGGCTCCTTAAAGAACCCTGGGGGGGCCAGTTTGGGGCTCGCTCGGAGCTCTCGTGAACACGTCATGGGCGGCCCAGGGCCCTTGCGGGACCGCCGCAACGGTTCCAGAAACGCCGGCGACAGACCAGGGCCCCGGGAGCGCCGGGAGAGTCCCCGAGCCACTGCCGGTCACCTCGCACTCGCTGCGACCGGCATTGTAGTATAGATGACGCCGGGCTCCAGCTTCGCCTTCCACATTTCACTGAGCACTGACAACGCGTGTTGCCATTGCCCGCCTTTTCTGCATGCGGTGACGGTCGCAACGTAGTGGCTTGGGACGAGTTGCACACCCAATTGGATTCTTTCGCGGAGCATCCGCAGTGCGGCGCTCCATTGTTTTGTCAGGCCGCAGTTCTTGATCGACGCTTCGAGGGACATAACGACTTCTTGAGACTATCCAGAACGACATGGCACCTTGGCTTGAGCCAAAATGTCTTGAGCTAATGATGTGTGTGTGTGTCTCTGTGTTTTGTGCGTGTGTCTGTGTGTCTGTGTGTGAGTCCGCGTGTGTGTGTGTGTGTGTGTGTGCGTGAATTGTTCAAGTTCGCGCGCGCAGGGCCGCCCCTGGGGATCCCTGGATCCAAAGTAACCTGGCTGATTCCCGGCGAACCTTTACTCGGAGATAGTTTTCCTCCTGGGTGCGGCCTCTCAGGCCCCCCAGAGCGCGCCAAGAAAGCACCAAGAGGCCCGCAAAACGGTCCAAGAGGGCTCTGAGTCACGGAACAACCAATCCAATACCCCAAGATGGCCTCCAGACAGCCCAAGAAGCCTGCAAGACGCCCCAAGCATCCTTCAAGAGACCTCCCAAAAGGACCCCCAGAAGCACAAATTAGTGATTTGACATCCGTTTTTGAGGGATTTCGGCGTTCTCGCCTTTTCGGCTTTCCGACGTTCCAAGATGGCCCCAGAGGCCCGCAAGACCGCCCCAAGACGGCCCGAGAGGCCCCCAAGAGAGCCCCCAGACGGTCCAAGACAGAGGCGCCCAAGATCGCCCAAGTGGGCCCCAAGACGGTTTCAAGAGAGGCCCAAGAGGGGGAACACGAACCACCGATTCGGGCCTTCCGCCCCAAGAGGCACCCAGGAAGCCCCAGAGACCCCCAAGAGAGCCCAGGAGGCCCCCTGGAGGCCCCGCGAGACCCCAAGAGGCCACGATCGCGCAGGCAACCGCCTGCGATGGCACAATACGGGCCAGCGGAGTGAGCGAAGCGATTCAATCCGCCGGCCCCCTGGTGGGGCCACCAGGCTGTAGGACGAAGGTGTGCTGTTCCCTGCACCAGTTCCAGCTTCCAGTTTCCACTGTTACAGTTATGCTTCTTGCTGCTTACTGTTCCTTCTTGATGGACCGGTCGAGGGGGGGGGAGCCGAGAAGAAACCTAGTTACCGCGCCCGAATCGAGTGCTCTGAATTCCTGGTGGGGGCGTGGGACACGTGAAAATATATGAAATTCGCGCCCCCGAGGCCATACACCCTCATGAATTACGACGTATTCGCGTCCCCGAGGCCATAGGCCCTCTTGAATTACGCAATACTCGCATCCCCGAAACCACAAACCTTCGCAGAATACGCCATGTTCGTGTCCCCGAAGCCATACACCCTTTATAAATTACGCGATGTTTGCGTCCCTTAGGCCGCAAACGTTGTACATCACGCAATATTGGCGTCCCCGAGCCTATAACCCCTAATCCATTACACAGTATTCGCGTCTCCGAAACCATACACCTACGTAAATCACGCAATAGTTGCGACCCCGAAGCCATAAACCTTTCGTAATTTACGCAAGAATCGCGTGTCCGAAGCCATACACCCTCGCAACGTACACAATAATTGCGTCTCCGAAGCCAGAAACCTGAGAAAATACGCTATATTTGTGAGCCCGAAGCCGTACACCCTTGGAAAGTACGCGCTACTCGCGTATCCGAAGCCATAAACCCTCGAAATACAAGACCGGATTCAACCATACCATCAGAATCTCAATATGTCTTGCCGATTACTCATCGTCTTCGCGTGACGTCCCGACGCTGCTTCACGGCGGCGCCGAGGCCTCATGATTTCGCTCTTGCATTCCCCATTATCTGAGAGAGGGGGCTGGCGGCAGGGGGCGAAGCCCTTACGGATAATGTGTGTCTGTGTGTGTGCGTCTGTGCGTGTCTTTGTGTGTCTGCCTGTATGTGTGCCTGTGTGTATTTGTATGTGCGTCTGAATGTGTGCGGCAGTGTGTCTGCGTCTGCGTGTGTCTGTGTGTCTGTGTGTGTGTGTCTGTGTGTGTCTGTGTGTGTCGGTGTGTATGTGTGTGTGTGTGTGTGTGTCTGCATGTCTGTATGTGTCAGTGTCTGTGTGTGTGTCTGTGTGTGTGTCCTGTGTGTCCTGTGTGTCCTTTGTGTTAGGGTGTGTCATGTATGTCCTGTGTCTTGTGTGTCCTGTGTGTGTTGTGTCTATGTGTGTCTTGTGTGTTCTGTGTGTCGTGTGTGTCCTGTGTGGCATTTGTCCAATGTGTCCTGTGTGTCTTGTGTGTCCTGTGTGTCCTGTGTGTCCTGTGTGTCTGTGTGTGCGTGCGTGCGCGCGTGCGCGCGTGCGCGCGTGCGCGCGTGTGCGTGTGCGTGTGCGTGCGCGTGTGCATGCGCGTGTGTGTGCGCATGTGTGTGCGCGTGTGGCTGTGCGCGTGTGGCTGTGGCTGTGGCTGTAGCTGTAGCGGTGGCTGTGGCTGGGCTGAGGCTGTGGCTGTGGCTGAGAGTGAGCGTTGTGTTGCGCTCTGTTGTGCTGGGCTGTGCTGTGCTGTGTTGTGTCGTGTTGTGATGAGTTGTGCTGTGCTGTACTGTGGTGTGTGATGTTGTGCAGTGTTGTGTTGTGTCGTGTCGTGTTGTGCTGTGTCGTGTGCGGCTTGCAAAGGAAGCAAGGCGTCGTCTGCCCGCCTCCAGGCCGCCCTCCCGGCGGCGCGCCCTGGGGGGAGGGGGAACCGAGCAGCGCCTGTGGGGGCCCGCCTGTCGGCCTCTCCTGGGCCGCCAAGGACAGACCTGGTGCGACAGCCTGCCCCCAGCACATACACCCGCACATACACAATGCACATACACATACACATGCACATACACAGACACAGACACAGACACATACAATACACATGTTCATACACACACATAGACATCCAAACATCCATTATGCATACACATCCGAAAGTACACGCACAGCTACATAAGCATGTACACGCACTTACCCATACAATACATATACATATACATACACATGTACACTCACCTTTACACATACATAGCCATGTGTACCTACCAACACAAGCGCATACACATACGTATACGTATACATACGTCTGTACATATATAGATACGCCTACACATACAGACGCGTAAATAATGGGGCAGCATGCGTTGGTATACACAACGACCGAAGCACAAACATGTATGTATATATACGTGTACATGTACATGTACATATACGTACTAGAGCCACGCGCGCGCTACTCGCACGACTAGGTTCTAGTCGCAAATGGGCCACGGGTGCCGCTGTAAGCCCCGCTGTGGCCACAACGACGATTTCCACCGTTCTCGGGCCCATGCCATCGACGCAAAGAAACGCGTAGTCAGATCGTGGGGCGCAACGTTCTCGCGTATCTCACAATCTCGCTGCCGCCTTTGCTTGGTTAATCGAACCGCGTTTGTTTCCTCACTTTCACTTCCGCGCTGACCCGTCGTGACACTCACTGTTTTTTGCGCATGCGTTCGGTCTCCCCCTGCCCGATCACGCAAACATCCGCCGGCTCCTGATGTTGGGGTTGGCTCGCTACCTCATTGCGCGCGCGGAAGCGCGTTGCTTTCTTTCCTGTTCCTTGTGTTCCAGGCTTCTCGTTTTCGGCGGTCGTTCAACTGTCGGGTATCTGATGAGGGCGCGCGCAAATGCCCCAGTCATCGGTGCCCTTCTCTGCAATCACTTGTTGAATGTTCACGGGAGTGGGGAAGCTTCTTTGTGCTGGACGCCGAACCTCATGCTGGCGATAATCGCACCCGTGGGATCAGAAGGGTCGGGCACGCGGGGGGTGCTCAATGACTTGCCTGGCAAGTCCCATGTATGGGGCTTCCTGGAGCTCTGACGGGGCCTCTGGCGGTACCTTCTTGGCGCGCAGACGAGGCCTTTTTCAGACGGTGAAGGATGGGCACGGCACCTGAGAAATTGTATAGTACAGCAACACCCCGCTCACTCGGGCGGGTCCGCCCTGCAAGGGTGAGAGGAGCAAGAACCGCGTGAAAGAGTATGGTGTAGGGATGCCCTGCTCTCTCTGACGGGGGTTTCCCTGGCTTTCTGCTGGGGCTTCCCAAGAGGGGGGGGAGGAACACGAAACCGGATGAATAGTATGGTATAACCACACCTCGTGCGCTTTGACGGGGCTACCTCGGGTGCGGTGGGCGGAGCAACAAAAAACAGGGACTGTATATGGTATAGCAACACCCCTCTCGCTCTGCTGGGGCCGCCCTTGAGGGGAGGGAGGGGCAAAGCAACTTGTGAAATTCGCTTCCCCGGTAACTACTTGACAATATGTCTAGTTCGCACGCGCGGGGCGGCCCCTGGGGGGCCCCGGACGAAAAGTACCCCGGCCGATCCCCGGCTGACCCCCAGGCGATCCCCAGGGGGGAGGCTATTTTTCGCCACCCCTCACGAGGATCGTGGCCTCCGAGGCGGGGCTGCCAACGACTGCCCCCCCTCCCGCCCCAATGGGCCCCCAAGAGCCCCCCCAAGAGGCCCCAGGGGAGCCCAATACGCCGCCAAGGCGCCCCAAGACGCTCCCAAGACACCCCCAAAAGGCCCCCAAGACGGCCCCACGAGGCCCCAAATAGCGCTCCAGGGCCAGCGGAATGAGCGAAGCGATTAAATAATAATGTGTACCGATGCCCCCCCGCTCGCTCTGGCGGGGCCTGCCTGGCGCTCTGGCTGGGCCGTCCCAGGAGAGGAGGGAGAAGCACGAAAGCTGAGGGGTGAGGGGAGGAAGAGGAGAGACAGGAGGGAATGGAGGCAAGGGGAGGGGGCGGGGGGAGGCCCAGGCCATCTGGGCCGTCTTCGAGCGCCCTGGGGCCTCCCGCTCCTGCTCTGTGGCCCATCTTGGGCCTGTCCTGGGGCCTGTTGGGCCGTCCGGGGTTTCTCCTGGGCAAGTTTCGGGCTCTCTGGGGCCGTCTTAGGGCTCTTTTGGGAGCCTCTTCGGCGGTCCTGGGGCAGTCTTGGGGGCGTCTTCGGCCGTCTCGGAGCGTTGGAAGCGCGAGAACGCGAGAGAACGGAAAACATGGAACAATCAAACGGGAATCAAGGATTTGGGCCTCTTCGGGCTCTCTCGGGACGTCTTTCGGAGCTCGCTTGGGGCATCTTGGAGGCCTCCTGGGCCGTGTGTTTGCCGTATTGAGTTTATCTTGGGCCACGTTGGGATCATCTGCGCCGTCCTGGGGCGCCTTGGGGCCTCCCGCTCCCGCTCTGGAGCCCATCTTGGGCCTCTCCTGGGATTCTCTTGGGCAGTTTTGGGCTGCTCATGGGCAGGTATTCAAGCTCTGCGGGGCCGTCTTGGGGCTCTTTTGGGGGCCTTTTCGGCGGTCATCGGGCGATCTTCGGGGCGTCTTCGGCCGTCTTGTAGCATTGGAAGCTCGAGATCCCGAGAAAGCGGGACACACTGAATGACACCAACGGGGATACCCACATACATATTTTATGGTGTATGTGCGCGCCTAGCAACGAGCAGCTGCGGCCTTCGGTTGGGTACTCTGGCGCTCCGAGCCGGCTTGCGCCAGTGTTTACAAATCTAGATGCTGCGCAAACCCCTTCCAGTACAACTGATGAACTGCAACGGCGAAATCTGCCCCCATGCGCACCCCCTCTGGTGTCGAGAAAGTGCCACGCCTGCCACGCCCAGCAACCCTGGGACGGATCGAACCTGCGGTGAGGGACCACCCCCTCGCCCCCCCTCTGGTGTCGAGAAGTGCCACACCCGCCACTCCACGCGACCTTCGGACGGATAGAGATCGCGGTGAGGGACCACCCCCTGCGCACCCCCTCTGGTGTCGAGAAAGTGCCACGCCTGCCACGCCCCGCGACCCTTGGACGGATAGAGGCCGAGGTGGGGGGCCACCCCCTGCACTGCGCACCCCCTCTGGTGTCGACAAAGTGCCACGCCTGCCACGCCCCGCGACCTTCGGACGGATAGAGACCGCGGTGAGGGACCACCCCCTGCGCACCCCCTCTGGTGTCGAGAAGTGCCACGCCTAGCACACCCCGCGACCCTGGGACGGAAAGAGACCGCGGTGAGAGGGACCACCCCCTGCGCAGCCCTCTGGTGTCGAGAAAGTGCCACGCCCGTCACTCCACGCGACCCGAAGACGGATAGAAACCGCGGTGAGGGACCACCCCCTGCGCCCCTCCTCTGGTGTCGACAAAGTGCCACGCCTGCCACGCCCCGCGACCCTGAGACGGATAGAGGCCGAGGTGAGGGACCACCCCCTGCACTGCGCACCCCCTCTGGTGTCGAGAAAGTGCCACGCCTGCCACACCCAGCGACCCTGGGACGGATAGGGGTCGAGGTGAGGGACCACCCCCTGCGCACCCCCTCTGGTGTCGACAAAGTGCCACGCCTGCCACGCTCCGCGACCCTGGGACGGATAGAGACGGCGGTGAGGGACCACCCCCTGCGCACCCCCTCTGGTGTCGAGAACGTTTCGGGAATATAGATATACATTTATTTATATATATATATATATATATAGATATAAATATTCAAGACTGCAGTGGCGCTTCGCACCATACACCTTGGTCCTTGAAGTGTGGCAGGCAATCGGAATAGCAGGAAGGTCAAGCCGACAATTTAGCGATAATTCCTTGTTGCCTTTTCCAGCATCGTCGCTATAGTAATGTTATTCGTTATCCTTCCTCTATGTTTGTTTCATCATTTTCGCCATACCCTGCGCATTCTCCCCATCCTCCTCAGCTCTTTTTTTGCGGGAGCCTCTGCGGGCCTCACAAAAGTTGTTTCAGGCTTTCTTAAGGCCTTTTGGAGGCCTCCTGGGTGTATTCTGGGGGCCTCTGGGGGCTTGCTCGGGCCACCCTGCCTCCAACCGCGGTCTCCCTGAACGACCGGGTCACGATTTGGAATGCCTCGGAGGGTGTCTTGGGGCCATCTTGGGCCGCCATAGGGCTCTCTGTGGGCCATCTTGGACCCGTGTTGTGCCGTTTTGGGGCTCTCTTGGACTGCCTGGAAGCCCTTTCGGATGGTTACGGGGCGAGTTTGGAGCCTCCCAGGCAGCTTCGGACGCCCAAAAGACCGCCGACTTGGAGCGTCGGGAAGCCGAAAAGAGGAAAACCCCAAAATTCACAAAAAACGAACAAAAAATCAATGATTGTTGCCTCTTGGGGCCTTCTTGGGAGTGCTCTTGGAGGCCTCTGTGGGGCCGTCCTGGAGGCCTCTTGGGCCATCTTGAGGTCACGTCGGTCACTCTTGGAGCGCTCTTGTGCTGTCTTTGGGGTCTCTGGGACGTCTCCGATGACCCCCCTGATCGCCCTAGGTGTGCTGGGGAGGCTTGGCAAAACGCCCTGCGAGGCCCGGGGGGGGGGGCCGCTTCAAATCCCGTCCGGAGGGTCCCAAAGTCCCAGATCCCTGGAGTCCGGTTTTGGTGTGTGTGTGTGTGCGTGCGTGGGGGGGAGCCACCTGGGCTTATCAAAATATAGGAAAAGGAATATGTGTGTGCGTGTGCGTGTGTGTAGGTGCAAGTGTAAGTGTAAGTGTAAGTGTAATTGTTAGTGTAAGTGTAAGTGTAAATGTAAGTGTAAGTGTAAGTGTAAATTTAAGTGCAAGTGCAAGTGCAAGTGCAAGTGCAAGTGCAAGTGCAAGTGCAAGTGCAAGTGCAAGTGTAAGTGTAAATGTAAGTGTAAGTTTAAGTGTAAGTGAAATTGTAAGTGTAAGTGTAAGTGTAAGTGCAAGTGTAAGTGTAAGTGTAAGTGTAAGTGTAAGTGTGAGTGTAAGTGTAAGTGCGTGTGTGTGTGTGTGTGTGTGTGTGCGTGCGTGCGTGCGTGTGTGTGTGTGTGTGTGTGTGTGTTGGTGTGTCAGTGTGTGCGTGCCGTGCATGTGTTGCACGTGGGCCAGGCGAGACAGGAAGAGTAGGTGAGCAGGGAGGAGGGATGGAGGTGAGTGTGTGTGTATGTGTGTGCGTGAGTGAGACGCGGATGCGCCGCGGGTGGGAAGGAAAAAAGAACCCGAGTAAGCATGTGGGGAAACACTGCGGAAAATCAAAGATTTGGGCCTCTTCTGGCTCTCTCGGGACGCCTCGCAGAGCTTTCTCGGGGCCTCTTGGAGGCCTCTTGAGCTGTGTATTTGCCGTGTTGGGCTCATCTGCGGCCACGTTGGGGCCATTGGGGCCATCTGGACCCCCTTGGAGCACCCTGGGGCCTCCTGCTCCAGCTCTGTGACCCAACTTGGGCCTGTCCTGGGGCTCTCTTGGGCCGTCTGGGGCTCTGTTGGGGCCTCTTCGGCGGTCTTGGGGCGGTCTTGGGGGCGTCGTCTTGGAGCGTTGGAAGCTCGAAAACGCTTGAAATCGAACACACGTCACATATGGAACAATCAATGAAAATCAAGCATTTGGACCTCTTCGGGCTCTCTCGGGACGCCTCTCCGAGCTCGCTTGAGGCCTCTTGGAGGCCTCTTGGGCTGTGTAATTGTTCGCGGTCTGGAGCCCATCTTGGGCCACGTTGGGGCTATCTGGGCTGTTTTGGAAGGGTTTGTCGAAGCCCCCCCGGGGCTTCTGGGAGCGTCTTGGAGCTCTCTGGGGCAGTCTAGAGGCTCCACGGCCGCTCCGGGGTGCTCTGGCAGCGGTCTCGAAAGCCCCGGTCCTCCCATGCGCGCTCGGGGCCCGGGCCCCAGGCGCCCGGGCCTCCCGCTCCCGCTCTGTGGCCCAACTTGGGCCTGCCCTGGGGCTCTCTTGTGCCTGTCCTGGGGCTCTCTTGGGCCGTCTTGGGGCTCTGTTGGGGGCCTCTTCGGCGGTCTTGGGGCAGTCTTGGGGGTGTCGTCGGCCGTCTTGGAGCGTCGGAAAGTCAAACATGCGAGAAACCGAAAAACATATACAAAAACCAACGGAAATCAAGGATTTGGGCCTCTGCGGGCTCTCTCGGGACGCCTCTCGTAGGTCTCTTGAGGCCTCTTGGGCGGTGCATTTGCGGTCTGGAGCCCATCCTGGGCCACGTTGGGGCCACCTCCATGGGCTGTCTTGGAGGGGCTTGGCGAAGCCCCCCGGGGGCTTCTGGGAGCGTCTCGGAGCTCTCAGGGACAGTCTCGGGGCTCCACGGCCCTTCCGGGGTGCTCTTGGAGCGGTCTCGGAGGCCCGGGTCCTCCCATGCGCGCTCGAGGCCCGGGCCCTGGGCGCCAGGGCCTCGAGGCATCACATCGGAGGCATCGGAAACAACAGAGAACTCTTCACAGGAGCTGAAGTTTGACACCCCCGCCTCCCAGCGCCCACCTGAATGATCCACCCATCGGGGCTCCAGCCCCAGTCCCGAAAGTGCCACAATCTCTGACGTGGAGCCATCGTTGGCTCCATGGGGCTAGGGCGAGCGTAGGCAGCACACCGCGCGCGCTCGAGCCTCTTCAGATCGGCAGGGACAGGATGATTTCGCTGAGAGGCTCCAGCGCTGCGACCGCAGCAGAGTCAGTTGAGCAGGACTGCAGGGCAAGTAGCGCAGTAATGCATCTCCCCTGGCGCTGGGACCCAAGAGCCCGTCCTGCAGACTGCTGGAGCTGAGAGGCTCGACTCGGAGGTGTGCCAACAAAAACTTGGTTAGATTCATTCAAAAAACTGGGAACAACACTTGTTAAGAGAAGCTTCCTACGCACACGCCTTCCCAAAACGCAGAACTGCGAGATACGTCTCGCGCGCCGAAGCCCTTTCTTCCACATGCGATGGCCTTGATGCTTGCACTACTGGACTCGGCCCCCTCGGTTCACGCCGAAGTCGATCGAGGAGGAAAGAGGAAGAGGAAGATGAGGAGGAGGAGCGCACGTAGCCGAATCTGCGGGGCTTAGGGCCTAGCTCTGGGCAGACTGGGCCTTGCCATCAGCGCGTGACTATGAAGGCTGCCGACCATATTTCGCAATGCCATGGGGGATAAGGCAGACGACCAGGGCTGGCCTAAAGATCGTTCTCCAAAGTGTGGTGTGAGTATGCATATGCAGATGCAACATCGGGCACCATGCGGAACAAGAGCTGCAAAGGACAAAATGACCACTTCTGGCGGTTGGCTTAGCCATCCGCCGCAGGGCGATTTGGTGCGTGGCAGTACTCGGGAGCACTGCCAGGGAGGCCAGATACCCCTCACAAGCCTTCCCTTGCTCGCGGAACTCAAGTCCGCGAGGTGTGCCGATCAGGATACACCCAATGACAGCCTTCCAAATAGGAGTCGTGACCGCACCCCCCGATGCGCGAGGACTATAAAGTCAGGGCACTAGGCCTACACGCCCTGGGTCGGCTAACACGGACCGCCGTCACGGCACACTTGCGTCTGTTGGAGGCCCCCTCTACCTGACTTCTATGGGATGGGACCATGCGCACGTCATGCTCTATCTGACTTCTACGGGATGGGACACGTGGACACGGGTGCCAATGGTAAAACCCCGCATCCAGGGCCCTGCATGAGAGAAAACGAAACCATCGCCCAAACTATACGTGTGCAGCACTGTACACTCCCGCCGCCGAACAAACGTAGTACGCCTTCGCAACATTGGCAGCAACTGAGCTCGCAAGGACTCTTAGTGGGTCCCAACAACAAAGCACGACCTTATCTTCACAACCTGTGCACGCGCCGGCGGGTAGCACTTGGCGGCGAGCGCGGGGGAGAAGTGAGAGGGGGCAGGTCTTATCCGAAGGCGGCGGTGCTTCTCGGAAGCTCTCCAGTCTTCCCAGCCTTCTCCGACGAAGCAGGCGGCTCCCCAGAAGGCGTGAGGGCTTCTGAGAAGCCCAGCTAGAGGAAAGAGAACTATGCACATGCACCGATTCTGGCCAGGCCCATCCTGAGCCCAGGATCGGTGCATACGCCCTCCTACCTTGGCCAGGAAGGCATATGCACTGATCCTGGGCTCAGGATGGGCCTTGCCAGGATCGGTGCATGTGCATAGTTCTCTTCGCCCGACCAGCAGCCCTCTCAGAAGACCTGCGCCTCGCCGCCGAATCACCGCAACGCCCCGCCCGCGACCCCGCGCACGCGCGCCCCCGCTGGCGTGACCCGCGACCTCCGCGCGCCCGCGACCTCCGCGCCGACCCTACAGACGACGGCGGCGACGACGACGACGACGACGACGACGACGACGACGGCGACGACGACAGCGACAGCGACGACGACGACGACGACGACGACGACGACGCAACGCACCGCGCGCCCGCGACCTCCGCGACCAGCCGAGCGCCAGCCCAGACAGCGAAGCGCGCCCTTCGCGCGCGCCGCCCCCGGGGGCCTGCGGGGGCCGTGGCGCCCCCGTTCGACGACCGTGCGGGGGCGCGGCCCGAGTCGGCATGGGGCCCACTCCTCCTCCTCCTCCTCCTCCCCCTCCTCCTCCTCCTCCTCCTCCTCCTCCTCCTCCTCCTCTTCCTCCTCCTCCTCCTCCCTCCTCCTCCCTCCAAGGACGGAGCCGAAGCCGCAGCCGAAGCGAAGTCGGCATGGCGCTTCGCACCATACACCTTGGTCCTTGAAGTGTGGCAGGCAATCGGAATGGCAGGAAGGTCAAGCCGACAATTTCAGCGATAATTCCTTGTTGCCTTTTCCAGCATCGTCTGGAAATGGGGCCCTTCAAGCCGGCATGGGGCCCACTGGCCTTGAGCCGTGCCCTTTCCTCCCCTGGGAGCCGGGAGCCGGCCCCCCCCCCCTGTCCGCACCCTTGGACCCGTATCTTACCAGCCTGGAGCATATGCCTGCCCCTGTGTTGGGCATCGCCTCCTCACGATGGCGATCTCAGGGATTGCCTCAGTTCCTGAGGGCGTATCCCTAAGATTGCCGTCTCCTTTTAGCGTGTCAATCTTAGGGATAGGGGTAAGTTCGAGGCTGGTGAAAATCGGCGGCGAGCCCTGGGGTGGAATGCGGCGGGGGCGGGTCTCCTCGGAAGGCTCGGGAGGCATCGGGCCTTCTGAGAAGCTCTTGCCTAAGCCTGCCTACCAGACGGAAGCGGCCTCTCGGCAGGCCGGAGGGCTCCCGAGAAGCCCCGCCGCCTCCTGCGAAGGCCTGCCCCCTCTCACTGAAGGGCCCCCAGGACACACACATAAATACACACAAATAAAAAGATTCCCCTATATTTTGTCATACTTTCTGGGTTTCTGTCTTCCCCCCCAACTTCCCATATTTTCCCATATTTCCCTACCTAGGCTCTGCCTAGAGGGTTCTTACTCTCTAAGCTTAAAGGGGCCGGGCAGTGGAAAGCGCCCCGGGCGGTTCCCCCGGTCCCCGCCCCGCGGTTCCCCCAGTCGCGCCCCCTTAGCTTGGCTTAGCTTATCTCGTCTCAGCTTAGCTTGGCTTAGCTTAGCTTAGCTGGGCTTACCTTAGCTTAGCTTAGCTTAGCCTAGCTTAGCCTAATGTAGCTTAGCTTAGCGTAGCATAGCATAGCATGGTATATCATGGTACATCATAGCATAACATAGCACAGTATTGCATAGCATAGCTTAGCATAGCATAGCGCCCCCTTAGCTTCAGCTTAGCTTATCTCGTCTTAGCTTAGCTTGGCTTAGTTTAGCTTAGATTTAGCTTAGCTTGGGCTTAACATTAGCTTAGCGTTAGCGTAGCTTTAGCTTAGCTTCAACTTAGATTCAACTTAGCTGTAGCTTAGCTTTAGCTTAGCGTCAGCTTAGCTTCAGCTTAGCTGTAGCTTAGCTTTAGCTTAGCTTTAGCTTAGCTTTAAGTTAGCTTCAGCTTAGCTTCAGCTTAGCTTCAGCTTAGCTTCAGCTTAGCTTTAGCTTAGCTTTAGCTCAGCTTTAGCTTGGCTTTGGCGTTAGCTTAGCTTTAGCTTAGCTAGCTTAGCGTCAGCTTAGCTTCAGCTTAGCTTCAGCTTAGCTTTAGCTTAGCTTTAGCTTAGATTTACAATTACTAATGCTGCTTTCCTAGGGGCTCCAACTCCTAGGTAGGGTCGCACTGGGATAATTTCCGGGGAGTGGACGATTAATTGTGTCTGTGTGTTTCTTTTCCTCCTGACTCACTCCCCCCCACATGCTCGCCGCCAAGCGTAGGCCAAGGAATGGGCCGCGACAGCGGACAGGGCCCACCCCCGTGGCAAGTGCGTGCCGTGCAGCCCAGGGCCGCGCAGACCCCGGGATGGGGTGCCCTCACGGCGAGTACAGCCACGTCCCCGAAGGCCGCTGTTAGCAGCCCCGTGGCCACGGGCCAAAGGGCCACCGCCCACGTCCCCCGCCACCCCCACGGCGGCGCAGTGCCCGCACAGGCCACGACCGAACGGGATCTCGTTCCCCCAGGACCCCCGGCGTGCCACCCTGACGCCCGGGGCGTGCCCAGGCCATGACCAGGGGGTGCGAGGCGTGGCGGGAGCCTCGGAGATGAACGAGGAGTGGAGGTGACGAGGGCAGGCAAGGTACTGGGAAGACTCACCGGGGGTGGATCAGACGAACAGGCACCTGCAGCGCGAAGTACCGGGAATACGCGAAGAGGTGGTCCAAGCCCCCGTCAGGGCCTTCAAGCTGGCCCGAGTCCACGACTGGGGAATACAGTCTGGGGGCTGCAATCAAGAAAGCGGGATAAGGATTACGTTGCTCCCATCGTACCTACATCCCAGACATAGTTCCGAGCACCCAGAAAAGTGTCGAAACGGTGTCGAAAGAGTATCGCCTCCCAGGGCCCGACACGTGAAACCCGTCAAATTTCGGTACTTTCCTGGTGCTCGAAATTATTTCTGGAGATCAAGGCTAAAGTACGTCGGAACATCATAAGGTGAAGCACGAAGGGGCCATAAACAGGTTCCCGACCTTCTGCGAGGGAGCGGCCCGAGAGCCAGAGCCCCTCCGGAGCCCGAAGCGGTCCCTGCTCCGGCGTCGGCGCTGTGCAGGCCGAGGCAGCACCTCCCAGCGGCTCCAGAGCGCCCAAGAAGGGGGCAAGGCTCTATTCCTCCTCCTCCTCCTCCTCCTCCTCCTCCTCCTCCTCCTCCTCCTCCTCCTCCTCCTCTATTCCTCTTCCTCTATTCCTCTATTCCTGCTCCTCCTCCTGCTCCCCTTCCTCCTCCTCCACTTCTCCTCCTCCTCCTCCTCTGCGAGGAGGAGGAGGAGGAGGAGGAGGAGGAGGAGGAGGAGGACGAGGACGAGGAGGAGGACGAGGAGGAGGAAGAGGAGGAGGAGGAGGAGGAGGGGGAGGAGGAGGAGGAGGATGAGGAGGAGGAGGCAAGACTGCGACTGCAGGGCGCCATGGGGGAGAGGCGACGCAGCAGCAGGGGCGGCCGCCCCTGCCTGGGGGAAGCAAGGGTCGAGTGCAACCGCGCAGCCAGGAGAGCACTGCAAGCTGCGGGTGTGCTCAAGTCGGGCCTGTCCCCCTACGGGGGGAGCTGCTACGAACAATTACCCTGCGACGTACCCAACCCACGTGCATCAAATGGCAAGAGGAGTATGCCAACATTCGCAGGAACAACGACAGTGTAGACGCGGCGATTTGCTGTGCAAGCTACATGGGATGCGCATGCGTTGCACGATTCACAAGACGAAGATCGAAAGAACGAGGCTTGAGGCCCCAGGATCGAAGAAGAACGGGTACGGGAACGAGGGGTAGGAGAGGGATGGAATGGAGGGCGGGGGGGGCGAAAAGGCCATCGCGGAAGCAGCAGCATGCGTGGAGAAGGTGAGGCGGGGAATACGACGAAGATGAAAGTGGCGGGAGGAGACAGAATACTGCCGCGTTTTTCAAGTGCGAGCTAAACCCGCAGCGCTGCCTGCGCCATGTCGTCGCAGAGCTCCACATGATAAAACTTGTTTAGAGTGCAAGGATCGAGCGAGGCGTAGCTCGCCCGCTAGCTTCTCCGCCTCCTTCCCGCACATTTCAGCGCGGGAGCTGAACGCTCGCAGGCGCGCCGCCAGGTCTGCGGGCGGCCCGCGGGAAAGAAACTCAAGGCCGGGGTCGCGTATCATCAATCGGTTGTCCATCGTCCAAAGTTGCACTGGCGACGTACTGGTTGAACGCGGAGCGAGCAGCATCACGCGCGTGCCTGAACGCCACGCAGGTACAGTGCACGCGCGATTGGGACTTCAGGTCGATCACGCGCGTCTCCACCAGGCTTGGCAACACCACGCGACTGAGGATCTCACTGCGGTCTGCCATGCTGCTGTCCGCGAATGCAATGCGCTGCCTGCAAGTAAGGCGGCGGCGTCCACTTGTCTCAGAAGATGTTCCCGCGGGCCCGAAGGGCGACCGCCAGCTCGAGCCGCGGCGCCGGCAGGCCAGATAAGGATCATGCAACAGCAAAGACGATGACAGAGCAACGAGGTATCGGCGAGTGCATGACCGGCCTCCGTTTCCTGCACTTCTTTCCTGTAGTTCCCCTAGCTCATCGAGCTCAGCAGATGTTTCTGCGGGTCCGAAGGACGACCGCCAGCTCGAGTCGCAGCGCCACGTGGCACGAACCGCAGAGCAAGGGCACGCGAGCATTGCTCGTGGTCAGAATCTGAATCCCCGTGGTGCCTCACTCCGCTGGCCACCCACCAGCAGCCCTCGAAAGTGGCGACAGTTTCACAGATCGCAGCCGCCCAGGGGTGGCGAGGTCTAATCTGAGTCCCCGTGGTGCCTCACTCCGCTGGACCCACCAGCAGCCTCGAAAGTGGCGACAGTTTCACACAGGGATGGCGAGGTCTAATCTGAGTCCCCGTGGTGCCTCACTCCGCTGGACCCACCAGCAACCCTCGAAAGTGGTGACAGTTTCACAGATCGCAGCCCCCCAGAGATGGCGAGGTCTAATCTGAATCCCCGTGGTGCCTCACTCCGCTGGACCCACCAGCAGCCCTCGAAAGTGGCGACAGTTTCACAGATCGCAGCCCCCCAGAGATGGCGAGGTCTAATCTGAGTCCCCGTGGTGCCTCACTCCGCTGGACCCACCAGCAGCCCTCGAAAGTGGTGACAGTTTCACAGATCGCAGCCCCCCCCAGAGATGGCGAGGTCTAATCTGAGTCCCCGTGGTGCCTCACTCCGCTGGACCCACCAGCAGCCCTCGAAAGTGGCGACAGTTTCACAGATCGCAGCCCCCCCCCCAGAGATGGCGAGGTCTAATCTGAGTCCCCGTGGTGCCTCACTCCGCTGGACCCACCAGCAGCCCTCGAAAGTGGTGACAGTTCCGCAGATCGCAGCCCGCCAGGGATGACGTGAAAAGCAAGAGAAGAGAAGAGGAGGAGCGAAGAGAGGAGGAGAAGGCAAGCAAGAGAGGAGAGGAGGAGGGAAGAGAGGGGGGGGGGCGGGAGGAGGAGAACGGAGACCGCAGTGCTCTATTCAAAACGAGTACCCAACGCAGGAGGGTTGGGAATAAGAACTACGGACAAAACCGCCCAGAACATATGCAAAATCGTCAAAACATGGGCCCCAGACTATGCTTGGACTGCTTTTGAACATTCCTCCTGTAGAAGACAGGCCCGACCTAAGGGTAGGCAGTGCATCCCTGCCTGCAGCTTGCGCCTCCTCTCTGCCTCCTCCGCCTGCCCCTGGTTCGCGCCCCAGGCGTCCGTCTGTGCAGGCGGATATTGGGGGCAACGTTCTTAGGTGGCCACATGCGAACCCTACCCCTACCCCCCACGATTTCTGAGGGGGAGGGTGGGGGTCACAACCGAACGAAGTGAACCCCTCCCTCCGACTCAGAAATCGTGGGGGGTAGGGATAGAGTTCGCATGTGGCCCCCTAGCTGTGCTGTCGATGTTTTGTATCTCGCGCGTCTCTAATTCGGGCCGGAAGGGCGCATTAGATGTGGCGGATTCTCGGGACATCTGCTCAGGGCCGCCCCCTGAGAGCCGCTGAGGGCTCCATCCCAGAGACCGGCGGGAACAGGGAGGACAGGATGATGGACATCCCCGAGACCGGCGGGAACAGGGAGGACAGGACGATGAGGACTGAGCAGAAAGGAGGAGGAGGAGGAGGAGACCCCCCGCCCCTGGCCACCCTCTCCCTCTCCGCCCCCTACCCCCTCCGAACAGAACGACCGAACGAACGGGATGCGAAGATCGGGGCGCAACTGGCTGGCCAAGCAGGATCAAAAACATGAGACCGCCGAACAACCACAGATCCCCCCTTGGGACCCGCTGGCCTGATGGCGAGGCATCGCATCGCCGGGAACTCGGCGACGAATCAGGTGGAGCCGGCCACAGTCGATAAGAGCGTCGTCTTGTCGGAAGGAGGACCAGTCTGTCGAGGCAACGACTGCCCTCCGGCCCAGCCCAGGTCCGCTGAGAATCGCTCCCCGTACCCCTCCCGGGGTCCACCCTGGCCCGTCTTTCAAGGCGGATCCAGCCGCGGCGACCACGAAGCCCCGCGGGAGGAGGCACCAGGAGGCCCTCCCAAAACGGCAGGAACGGCCGGCAATGCCTCCGCTGGTGGGCTGGTTTTCGGGCCACCACTCCGGCCTCCGACGGCCGTTCGGGACGATCCTTGCACCCCCGGAAAGCTCTCGGGGAGGCGCAGCTGCTGGAGAGTCTCGCGAGGCTCTACAACCCACCGAAGGCCAGCGAGCAAACATACAAACCTCGGATCTCGAATCCCAGGAGGACCGCCGTCGTCTCGACTGGCCCTCCGAGGATCGAGTCGGATCCAGGTGGGCCCTGCTGGGGGCCGGAGCCCCGGCGACGTCCGCCTCCTCGATGTCAGGCTCCCATCCCTCGAGCAGCAGCGGCGGGCCGTCCTGTCGTGGGCCCCGGCAGCCCGCTGCTGCCGCCGCGGCTGCTCCCTCGTCCTTTCTCCTCTTCTCGACCTCGACCGCCTTCTCGACCTCCTCCCCTTCACGCTTCCCGTTCGTTCTCCTCTTCTCGACCTCCCCCTCTTCCTCTCCACTCCTCATGCGCAAGTCCCACCCACTCTCCTCTCTTCTCGACCTCCTTCTCGTGGTCCTGCCCCTCCTTATCCTGCTCATGCACCTCCTCAACCTCCTCCTCCTCCTCGTACTCCTCACCACCCTCACCGTTCTCCTACTGGTTTTCCTCCTCTCCTTCTCATCCCCCGTCCTCCTCATCTTCCACCAGGCCCTGAGCATCGTCCATGATCTCATGCTTCCTATCCCCCATGCCTTCTCCTCATCCTGCTGGACGTGCTCTGCGTTGTCACGCGCCGAGTCCATCTCCTCCACACAGCCGCCCTCGTTCCGCCTCAATCGCCCCCCTCGGCAATCCTCGACCTCCACCTTTTCTGTTTTATCTGTCGCCCCTCTCCTCCACCCCTTCCCTCTCTGCCAACCCTCCGCTCATCCACCCCTTCTCCCTACTCCCTGCCACCTCTTCCCCGCCTCCCCTCCCCATTCCCTACGATCCTTCCACACGATATAATTGAAGCACATGGCATTTGCTGCGCCTGTTTTTCCTGAAACAGCGCTGCGGCACTGGCTGCCAGCGGCGGTGGCACCCGCTGCGGGAGGGAGGTAGGAGAACACGAACTATAGACCTACATCGATCCAGGCCAGGCCAATCCTGGGCAAACATTGGTGTATGAGCCACCTTCGCTCGGCCAGGAATTCATCAACACCGGTCTTGGCACCCTGGGCACACGATTGGCCTGGCCCGGATCGAAGTAGGTGTATAGGTGGCGTCCTCCGATGAGGACTGGGCGGACAAGCGCGACAACTTTGCGCCGGACTCGCGCGGCGAGCCGAACTCCGTACCTAAGACCGCGCCGCGTCCGTCACGGCGTCGAAGCAGTCCATGAGGTTGCCGATCTCTGCCTGGGACAGCACGACGCCCCCGCCTCGCCCCTCGGTGTCCGCGTCCTCGGCCTTGGCCTTGGACCACCAGCTGGACCTGCCGTCTCGCTCGTGGGCGTTGCCAGCCCTCGGGTCTGGCTCGCGAGGCTCTCGACACTGCGCTTCCAGGAGGAGGCCACTCTGGACCACGTGAATCCTCTCCCTCAGCGTGTGAAACGCGCTCGCCTGCGGCAGCAGCATCGCGAGGCCGAGCAGGCATCTGAGGAGCTCAGGATGTCTTTTGGGCTCCAGCAGCTTCAGCCTCAGGCTCGAGAAAACGGGCGACTCCAATCCGCAGCCGCTTCCACATGCGGGGGGTGCTGAGGCATGTGATGTGTTTGGCTGCTCCCCTCCCCGCGTGTTCCTTCCTCTCCGGTGGTCCGCAATCCCACGCGGAGGGGGGAGAGCAGGAGGAGGAGGAGCAGGAGTCGGAGGAGCAGGAGGAGGAGGAGCAGGAGGAGCAGGAGCAGGAGGAGCAGGAGGAGGAGGAGCAGGAGGAGGAGGAGCAGGAGGAGCAGGAGCAGGAGGAGGAGCAGGAGGAGGAGCAGTGGAGGGCGCGGGCGAGCTCCCCAACACCCCCTGTGGAGACGGCGCGCGGACGCGCTGCCGCCGGATCCGAACATCCCTGCATCCAAGGCAGCGCGGGAGGGCGCCGGCCCAGGGACGGGGAATACTTGTTTGATTCGCGGGTCGAGAGCGAGCCTCTTCCGATCGAAGCTAAGCGGGCCGCGCACAGCTTTAATTGACAGAGGAAGGGAAAAAGAAGGCGGGGCCTCACGTCAAGGCCGAGAGAGGGCAAAGTCCGGGGATCGGGCGGTGCTGAAAGCGGAGTGCATGAAAAGGAACGCCTTGCACAGGAGGGACGGGAAAGACACGTACAGCACAGCGCCAGCACGGTGCACGACAGCAGGAGGGGGGGCACTGGACGACAACCGAACTGCATGAGCATCAGCCTTCGCATGCTGTGGCGGAGTCATCCGGTCGGCGCTGGACCTCCGAGCTGGCGCGCCCCGGGGGCACCGCCAGGGGGGGCATCGCCGATATTAGGGGGAAAACAAACCTACCTCGCTTTTGACCACCCTCGCTTCCAAGAGATACCAAACGATGCCAAATTGCAGCCTGTACTGGTCAGGCCGCTTGACGAGGAGGCGTATGGTATGACTTGGTTTTGCCTGGAAGCGAAAGCGGGGTAGGTAATTCACGCTCTGAGATATGACAGTAATGTTTGTATCATGCAGTTTGTTCTTCGAGCAGCTCGAGCATGGCGCCCTGTATGCAGGAAGGGGCCACGCACCACACACGGCGAACGCCATCCAATGCACAAATGCAAATCCTGGCGGAGCCCAGTCCCAAGCCCAGAGGCTATCCACTCATGATCGGCGCTCCCCGACCACAGTCTGGTTGACGCAAGTGGAAATCCAGCTGCAAGGGGGTGGTGCAATAGATTTAATGCGACCAGTTTTTGGGCTTGCAGCAGATTTGGGTCGTGCAATACATTCTGGGGCGCCAATGTATTGCTGGACTGTTGCAAGCAAGGCGCTAGTTGCAACACACTGTAGTACAACTCTCTGGCGCAACGCAAACGCAGCACAATTCTCCACAATCCATTGCACCACCACCACCACCCCATTTCACCAGGACCCACTCTTGGGCCAACCAAACACAAGCAAAACGACACACTCATGTGTATAGATTTATGTGTATAAATATATGCATACATATATATATATATATATGCGTGTGTGAGTGATTATTTCGGCTCCTGTATCATGTACAGATAAGTGCAGGCGTGTACCCGTCACCGTGCCCTCGAGGCACGAGCTGGAATGCCCTCAAGTGCCTTCTTGGAGTTCCCGGGGAGCCTCAGCCCCCCAATCCTGAGCACCCTTCCCGGACCCGACATGGCCAACTCTTCGGGGGCGCGCCGCGTGCCTGCTGGGACCCAGAGCACCTTCTCGCGCGACCTTTTCGGGCCCACGATGGCCCCCAAGACGGGCCCAAAAAGGCCTCCAGAGGCTGCAACAGACGGTCCGAGAGGGCCCCGAGTCGCCGAAAGATCGCTCCAAGACGCTCGAGATGGCCTCAAGACGGTCCGAGATACCCCCAAGACGCCTCGAGACGCCTCCAAGAGGCCCCCCAAGAGGGCTCCAGGAGGCACGCATAATTGATCTGGCGCTCTGATGGTATTGCAGGATTTTGGCGTTCTCGTCTTTTCGGCTTCCCGACGCTCCAAGACAGCCCAAGAGGCCCCCAAGATCGTCCCAAGACGGCCCAGAAGGCCCTCACCTCAAGACAGCTCGAAAAGGGGGGCCAGATGAGGGACCCGAAAGGATATTTCGAGTCCTCGGCCCCGAGAGGCCCCCCAGGAGGCCCCAAGAGACCCGCCAAGAGGCTCCCAAGAGGCCCGAAGAGGCCCCCAGGAAGCCCTTAGAGGCCCTCAAGAGGCTCCCAAGAGGCCCCCCAGAGGCACCCAGGAGGCCCCCGAGAGCGCTCCCAAGAGACCCCAAGAAGCATCCCTGAGGACTCTGACCCACAACCTAGGTACGATGGCGGGATGGGCCGAATGCCATTACCCCTCTCTCTATATGTGTAAACCTATACACATACATACATACATACATACATACATACATACATACATACATACATACATACATACATACATACATACATACATACATACATACATACATACATGCATACATACGTACGTGCGTGCGTGCGTGCGTGCGTGGGTACGTACGTACGTACGTACATACATACATACATACACACATGCATACATACATACATACATACATACATACATACATACATTCATCAATCCATCCATCCATCCATCCATCCATCCATCCATCCATCCATCCATCCATCCGTACGTACATACATACATACATACATACATACATACATACACACACATACATACATACATACATACATGCATACATACATACACACACATACATACATACATACATACACACATACATACATACATACATACATACACATATACCAACATACTTACATGCGTACATACATACATACCTACAAGCACATACATACCTACATCTATACATATACACATACATACATACATACGTACGTACGTACATACATACATACATACATACATACATACATACATACACAAATTTACACACAAGTGCATACATACACACATACATCCATACATACATACATACATACATGTATGCACGCATACATACACACATGCATGCCTACATACACACACATATACTCAAACACATAAACACACACATACATACATACATACATACATACATACATACATACATACATACATACATACATACATACATACAAAGCTGCATTGGGGCTCGCGCCATGCGCCTTGGTCCTCGACGTCTAACATGCAGGCATAATGAGAGAGAGAAGTCGATCCATCAAAACAGCGATCGTTGTCGGTTGCAATTTTCGCCATCAACTTTTTAAGATTGCTGTTCTTCCTCCTTCCCTCCTGTGTCCTCTTCCTCTCCCTCGTTCTCGCCTTATTTGCCCCGCGAGACCCTTCCCGTCCTCCTCAGATTTGTTTGCGGATGCTCCTCCAAGGCGAGCTTCTGGAGGACCTCGCGAAAGGTTTTTACGGGCTCCTCGGGCGCCTGAAGAGACGTCCCTGGCGCCTTTTGGCAGCCTCTGGGGGAGTCCTCGGGCCACCATGCAGCGAACCGTGGTCTCGGGTCACGGTTTGCATGCTTGCAAAAGGCTTTTTGGAGCAATTTTGGGTCGTCATGGGCCCTCCGTGGGCAACTTCTGAGCCCTCTTGGGCCGTCTTGGGGCTCTCTTGGAATGTCACGAAGCATTTTTGGCTATCTTGGACGGGTTTTCGGTGCCTCACGAGCGTTCTCAGACGCCCGGAAGACCAAATTACGGAATGGCCCAACATCATGAACAAAAACGATGGACAACGTCCCCGAAGCATCGTGGGAGTGATATTTGGGCCGTCTTCGGGCGTCTGGCGGGGGTCCGGGGCCGCTGGAAGCCATCTTGGACAGTCTTGGGGGTCTCTTGGGACCGCCGCCGACCCGTTTGCACGGCTTGGCAGGGACGTCCAGAGGCTCGGAAATCTCGTGGAACCCGCTGAACCCTGAAAATCCGCGCGCAAGGCGCAACCAGGGAGACGTCCAGAGCACCCCGAGCGCAGCAGCTTTTTCAGCCGCCGCGGGAAGCCGCTGCGCAGCGCGCAAATCGAAGATACCCGAGGTACCCTGACGAGACTAGAAGAACACACAACTGCATAAACATTAAACTGCCGGAGGCCCGCGCGGATACCTTTTCAGAGGTCCGCGCGGATGTGGATCTGCGCTGCACCCCTCTCCCTGGCGCGTGGAACGCGTCGCCGATCCTCCGACTGTCGATGTTTATGCAGTTTGCTCGTCTTCCACGAAGTGAAATCCGATTCGTTTGGTGCGCGTCCCCGCTGTGCTCCAGTCGCGCCCGCCTCTGCGCCAAGCGCTGGCCCGATCGGGCTGGCAGTTGCCCCGGCGGGGCGGCGGAGGCCTGCCGGTACAGGTGCACGAGCTGGTCCAGCTGCTTCAGCAGGTCCAGCGTCGGCTCCAGAGCCGCGAAGCGCGCGGTCAGCTGGGCTGGAGGCAGGAAGGATGCTCCTGCCACTCTCTCCCTGGATGGAAGTGGACGCCCGGAGCTCTCCCTGGACTCCGGCCCTGCTGGGACCCGTGTCTCGTTCCGGGCCGTTCGTCCGATGCCGGGGCCAGGGGGTGGGCCTCCAGAGGGTCCAGAGCGTGGAACGAAATCTCGTCGCAGTATTGCTCGTGAAGCTGGATGTCTGGGGGTCCCGACGCGACTCTTCTTTAATCGGCTTGCGGGGTCCAGCTGGGTGGTTCGACGGGGATGTACGCAGGTCGGTGTGAGTCCTCACAGAGATGCCCAGATCCGTCTGGAGCAAGCCATGGGAACTCCAGCGCGAGCCGAGGGAAAGCAGAAACCGTTGAGCCCTTAACTCCCAAGGCCGCCAATTGAGATAACGGCGGCTCTCCCAGCTGGCCCACATCCGCCAAAAGCCGTGTCTCTGGGGCCCACCCGACTCCGTTGTTCAGGGCGGGTCCAGCTGCGGCGACGGCAAGCCTCCAGGAGGCCCAGAGAAGGCGAAAGACGCCATGGAATGCCGCCGTTGTCTCGAGTGGCCATTTTCCGGCTTGCCCGTCGGTTGGCTTCCGGGTCACAGCTCGGGTTTGCAACGGGCGTCAAGGATGATCCTGGGATCCCCCAAGCGCCGCTGGCGAGGCGCAACCGTATGAAAACATCCCGAGGCTGGAAAAATACCATAGACAACCAAAAACAATTAGCCAGACGAAGGACCCAACCATATGCAGCTGCGAGTGCCGCATTGCGGGTACCGCTTTCGGTGGCGTTCCCTATGGGGCCACGAAGCGAGGGGTGCGCCAACATCGGTGGCGCGGACGCATGTGGACACCGCAACTGGGGCCTTCGGCCTTCGGTGGAGCTCCCTATGGGGCCACGAAGCGCTGTCCTGGGTGGCGTTGAAGTGTGCGGACCCTGCCACTGGAGCGCTCGGTGGAGCTCCCTATAGGGCCACGTAGCGCTGTCTTGTGGAGCTCCCTGTAGGGCCATGTAGCCGCGCACCATGAGGCGTTTGTCGAGTGTGCCGCTGCATCTCTGCGAACGTGATGATGGTGATGATGAAGGCGGTGATGCTGACGACGACCATGGCGCACGCGTGCATGCATGCCCCTCGAGAAGCTCGGCCCTGAGCAAATCTCAGGGGACTGCGACGCCACGGGCAACTGCAACTCGCGAGAGACGCGCACGCGAGCGCCGCTAAGCTACCGCGCTTCAGCGACGTAGCCAATGCTCAATCATCTGGGCCACAACGTTGCAGGAGAGGTGTAGAAAACGCAAGAAAATGGAGGGCCCGCGGGCTGAAGCAGGAAGTGGCTCGCACGCTCAGGAGTGCACGGTGGCCTGCCCAACGAGGCTGCATCTGCGCGAAACATTCGTCCCAATCAAGCATGCGCGTATGCATTGTGATTTTGTGGCCGCGTTGACCTTTGCGTATATGCGAAGCTTTATCGCATCCCGCCCCAAGGCTCGCGTTTCTCTTTTTGTTCGAAAACCGATGGAGGGTCCGCGCGTGGAATCCCGGGGGCCTCTGAGCTCG
Source organism: Prorocentrum cordatum (assembly GCA_963575745.1). Lineage (NCBI taxonomy): Eukaryota > Dinophyceae > Prorocentrales > Prorocentraceae > Prorocentrum > Prorocentrum cordatum. Next base: position 98,891 of record CAUYUJ010022503.1, read on the forward strand.
AAGACCTTTCTGAGAGTCCACTTCTTGGCACCCAGAACGAGCCGTTTCTCGCTGCGCTGTCGCGCAGGGGCGGCCGCTTCTCGAGCGGCGCGCAGCGCTGGCAAAGACTGGACGCCAACGGAGACGCGTCTCCCAAGCCCGGGACATTCGGCGCCCCATCGCCGTCTCGTCGCGCCCGTCCAATGGGATTATCGCACCTGACACCTTGGCGCCCTCCTGCCTCGGAGCCTTCGCGACGCCGCGGCCCCGGGCGCTTGCGGTCTCGCCCCGACGGGCGGCCTCGGGAAATGGCGCGCTAGACCGCAGGCGTTCACTAAGGTCTACCTCGACTTCGCATTTACTCAGAATCTGCAGTCCGTTTCCGGCCACGATTCCCACCCCCGGTCTGGGCCTGCCCCTGGATCCAAACGCCGACTGCGAAACAGTGACAGCGCGGGCGCAGTCGGCGGATACTTGAAGGCGGAAGTCCCGGCCATATCTCTCGCGCCCCCCGACGAACAGGCGCGTCGAGGCGCCGCGCATGAGGGCGAGCAACAGAAGCGCCGCGGGCCCCCCCTGCGCCCAGGAACGCGCTCTTCCCGCGAGAGCTGCGCTCGCGATGTCGCCCGGCGAGACGGTCGCCAGCATGCCCCGCCGATTTCTCGCAGCCGCCCCGCGAAGAGTAGATTCGAGACCCCGCATTTCTAACCGGCCTGGGCCAGGGCACCGCGCTCCGCATAATCGCGGGCTCGGAGGGCACCTCCAGCGAAGATGGAGAGCGCGTTCGCGGGGCCCGTCTCGTCGCATTTTTCAAACAACTAAAATATCACCTCCCCTGCCCGAGAATCTTTCCGCAACGCAGACGCATGCTTCCACATGATTGCGCTGTTCAGGGGCGCGCGGGGTGGCGGTGCTGAGCGGCGGCGCCACTTGTCGACTGCCCGACATCGCGAGAAGGTCAATCGCACGCGCCCCCCGGTCGTCGCCCTGCGGCCCCCCGCGAGAAATCAGCAGGCGGCGTTTTTAAAAGTCGGCTGCGCAGTCGTGCGCCCCCTCCCCGGCAGCAGGGCAAGCATCTCCTCCGCCGCCCCGTTGCGCCTAGACCGCGCCCCCCCCGCCTTCGCGCCCAGCTTCGAACTATAACCCGAGAAACCTCGAAAGCCGATGGGCCGCAGTGGCGATGCAACCACAGCGGGAACTTCGCCCTCCTCCATCGCCCTCCTAGCGGATCGCCCCGAAAGAAAACCTGCGTCGCGGGTCGTCCGCAACGGGCCCGCGGGCGCGCAGCGCTGCCTGGGCCCTGTCGGCTGGGGCGTCGCATCCCTGAGAAGGCGCGGCGATGCCCCGGCCAGCTTTTGGGCCCGTGCGTCTTGGACGCCGTAGGCCCGCGGCGAAACCCCCGCTGGCCCACTTGCGACGAGCCCAGGGCCCGTCGCAGATCCTGCGCGGATGCCGTGCGTCATGCGTCCTCTAGCCTCGAGCCGATCGCGCTGATCGGAACATCCCGCGCGGCCGCTGGACCTTGGAATCTTTCGGCGCGAGGCAGATGCGTCCATGATCAGACGCCTTTGCCGAGGGCGCAAGCAGTGCAACTTCGCACCCGGTTCGATGGTTCAGGAGGCTCCGAGACGCCCCGACGCGACCAGCCGGGCGAAGCGCGCAACGACACTTATAATCGCACTGGCAAGCCCATCAATCGCGGATGGGAAGGATCCACGGCGCGGGGGGCGGAGAGGTCGCGAGCCTCAATGGGGGGGGCCAGGAAGTGCGGCGCGACGAAGTCCCGATAGGAGGTAGCACTGGTTTCCAACAGTGGCTTCGACATCCACCCCAATCGCTCAGGCGCCATGTGTGCGACCGTTGATTGTTTCGCAGGCGCCGCCGACGCTCGCGCTGCATCCCGCGACGTAGGCGGGGGGGGGCACAGGCGAGGAGGGCGCTCTTTGAAATCCACCTGGGCCCCGCGGATATGGCTTCTCCACTCTGTCTGAGGTCGGCTTTCATACCCTCCGCAGATATCAAGTGGATGCATGATGATTACCGGTCTTCTACGCCCCTCATGAGATATCGAGACAAACGAATATGGCCGCCGTCCGCTCCGCTGGTCTGGGAGCGTTCCGAGCACGCAGCCTCCTGGAGCCATGGGACATCCCAGTGCTCTCCCCCGTCCAGTTCTGCGTAGAATCCATTTAATTCATGCTCGATGCTTCTCACATCCCACGAGATGACTCGCAATGTCAAGCACCGCCCCTCGGCCACCGCAGCCGCCCCCCCATTCCAACGAACGCCGAAGTCGATGTCCTGCCAGAGCTCAGCGAATCGGCCTCAGCGCACTTTCGTTTGGACGCCTGCGCCTGACCCCATACCTCGGAGAGCCGCGCGATGCTGCATGCCTCAAACAACCAGGTGATCATGCCGCCCCCCGCCCTGTGGCGTGCGATCCCCGCGCCCCAGTCGGCATGGCATGGTATGCTGCAGGCCGTTGCGCGCCAGACTCTCCCCAAGTATCTGGTTATTTTGAAGTGCTTGATACCTCTGTTGCAAGCCACGGACGCCCTCCTGCTCATCTGCCTGTCGTCCTCGGACAGCCGATCGGGTGAAAAAGTGGGCGTCCCTCGCTCGAGGACGTCTGCCCTTCGAATGCCTTCAGGAAGGTCCACGTGTTTGGTGAAAAACGGAACGTGTTTGATGAACAACTGGACTGGGTAAAATCTCGTCCGCGAAATTGGGTCCTGCCAAATTCGGGAATTGGGGCTGACTGCCGCGATCGCCCGCAACGCACTGAGGATGCAGTTCTTTTCTGAATCGATCGGGAAGCCATCCACCACGACGGATTGGCGCCGAGTCTTGCCTGCCCATTCCGAGCCCCGACCGTAGGGATTGCCTGGATGATTACCTCTTCCTGAGTGAGCAGGCGTGCCGCCGATGTCGCCCGCTGCTGAGCTGGCCGAAGAAATCCTCCCCTCTCGAGCTGCGCGGTCCTCGACGTCACGTCGTGGACGGCCTTGTCCGTGCGATCGATCCTGGCGCTCATGGGGTCCATGCGGGTTCGCACCATATCAACTTTCAGGTCCACGACTGTTTGCTTATTGGATACATGTCCGTGTCGCTGTCTCCGATGCGAGGCGATGTGTGCCGAAGTGCCCTCCCGAGACCACCACCGACGTGGGCGCCTGTCAGAGAGCCTGGCGCGCCAGGAAACAACAGCCTGGAAATGAATATGGGGGTAAGGATTGAACTGGAGACATCGCGGAATGAAACTGAAGAAACTGATCGTACTGAGAAAGCGACGGATCGCATACAGTACGGGTCAATGCACAAGAAACTCACCGCTAGAAACCCAACCCTGAAATCCGCCGAGGTGTCTGGGTCCAGGGTTGGGTTTCTTGCATTCCGGCTGCAAATGAACAAACCCAGGGCACCCTGGCCGGAACGGTTTCTTGACTGATGGCGCCAAGCAGTTTCACATTAATAAACCCAAGGCGTGCGAAAATGCTAGCTGCGGGCCGTGCGCAAACAGAAAGGCCACGACATCTCCTCGGGTGAAAAAAAGAAACTTTGCGCCAATGTAACCCAGACCAAGGTGGCGAAGAAGCCCAGGTACACCGAATGCCCGGAAATTTCTTGGAGGTTCGGGCGCGCGCCCCGAAACTGACTGACCTCAAGAAACCCACGGTGCCCGGGCATTTTCAGTTTCTTTGAGATTGCGGCGACCTTCCGCGCCGAAAGCCAGCCAAAGAAACCCAAGGAACCCTGACGAAGCGTAGGGTGTTATTTGTTATGCCCCCCCCACCACTGTATGGTGGAAAGGGAACCAACTGTGATTGAGCCAAATTTGACGACGATGCTAATGATAATGATTATGATGTTTATGACGGCGTTGCTGATGATATGAGGGGCGATGACGATAACGTTTATGACGATGCCGATGATGGCGATGGTAGCGGTGATGATAAGCATGCTTCAGACAATGAAGACGATGATGACGAAGATGAGGGTGATGGGCATGATGGTATTGATGTTAACGTTGATGATGGTGATGATGACGACAACGACGGCAACAATGACGATGACCAGGACGATGATAGTAATGCCAAATTTAATGGTGATGACGATGATGACGACAACGATGACGATGACGATGACGATACCGATGCCGATGATGATGCTGATGATTATGATGTTGATGATGGTGGTGACAATGACGACATCGATGACGATGCCGATGACCATGCCGATGATCATACTGATGATGATGATACGGACGATGATGAGGAAGATGGTGGCGATCGAAACCATGGAACGCCAATTGACGAGGTCGGTGCGACCTTCCCTGCCTCTCCGATGGGTGGCCAGCTCAAACTGCTGCGCCCACAAGCACAGCGCGAGGGCGCTGACTGGGTTGTGGAACCAGGGCTTCAGCAGCTCGAGGAAGAGCGGCGAGGCCTGCTCCTCCTAGTGCCTCCTCCTCGGCCCTCCTCCTTCTCCTGCTTCTCACCCTTCTTCACCTCCTCTCCCCACGATCCTTTCCCTCGTCCTCCACCTCCTCTGCCCTCCTCCCTCCTCCACCTCTTCTTCCACCCACCCGTCTCTCCCTCCTCCTCCCCCCCTCTCTCTTCTTCTCATCCTCCTCATCTCCCCTCCCTCACCTCCACCTCATCCTGATCATGCTCATCCTCATTGTCGTCCTCAGTCTCAACCTCATCCTCATCCTCACCCTCATATCGTCATCGTCATCGTCATCAGCATCGGCGTCGTAATCACCACCATCATCCTGAGCATCATCATCGTAATCGTCATCATCATCAGCCGCATCGTCATGAGCATCACCATCCGCATCAGCATCGTCATCACTGGCACCATTAGCATCATCACCATCGTAATCGTCAACACCATCATCACCATCATCACCATCATGATCATCATCACTATCATCAATTTCATGATCACCCGCCTAACCACCACCATCACCACCACCATCGCTAACGTCATCAAAATCATAAGCACCATCATCATCAACGTCGTCGTCGTCATCGGCATCTGCATCGTCATCATCATCATCATCATCCTCATTACTATCATCATGCTCAATATCATCACAATCGTCGTCATCATCAGCGCCATCATCTCGTCATCACTGTCACCAATATCATCATCGTCATCGTCGTCAATACCGTTATCACCAGCATCATCATAGCCATCATCATCCTTTTCATCATCACCCACACCACCACCATCAACATCATCACCATCTCGATCACCATCATTCTCAGCATCATAATTATTGCTATCATCATAGTCGGCGTCATCGTCATAGCGTCATCGCCATTATGCTTCTCATCGTATTCATCTCAACCTATCCTCTGGGTCACGAAACAGGGTCGAAGAGTCGTGACCTGGGTTCGAACTGCATCCTGTACCGAACGTCGAGTTCCACGCATCTGATTTGACCTCGTATATCCGTCGGGGATCGATGAAACGCAAGACGCCGCAAGGAACGCGTATCCGTCTCAGAAGCTTGCCCACAGAAGGGGAGGAAGAGAGGGAATTACAAAGAGAAACGACAAGCAAGAGGAGTAGCAGAGGGAGAGGGACCAAGAGCGACCAAGCAATACGCGTGTCCGTGGATCGGCATGGGAAGCTGGCTTGGGCAGAGAAGCCCTCGCGAGGACAAGCAAGGGAGAGAGATATTGGGTGGAGGTGGAGGAGGAGAAGGAGGGGGACGACACCATCATCATCATCATCATCATCATCATCATCATCATCATCATCATCATCATCAATGTCATCATCATCATCATCACCATCATCATCATCATAATCATCATCATCATAATCATCATCACCATCATCATCATCATCATCATTACCAGCAGTAACAGCATCATCATCACCATCATCATCACCATAATCATTGTCATCCGTCGAAAGCCATCATCGTCATCCGCGCAGAGGAGCTCAGCCTGTTGGCCGTCGCGACTCCCCGAGTCTCTTGCCAGCTCGTCTCGGAGGACCTTGGTTTCGGTCGCGGTCAACAGAATCCAGCTGAAGGTCTGCACGAGCTGCTGGGCGAATTGGATGTCGATCTCCTTATTCTTCCCATTCCCTACTCCTCTCTTCCTCATCTGACTGCTCCTCTTCTTCCTGCCCCTGCCCCTGACCATCCTTGTCTATTGCTCTGGCAACTGTCACGTAGAGCCTCCGGGGATCTAGATGTCCACATAACTGCCGGATCATGAGTCGACCTCGCGACTCGAGCATCTTTTTGTCAGAGGCGAACAGCTTGAGAAGCCTCTTGGCCACCACAGTGAAGGTGTCATCGCCTTCGCTGTCCTCTTTCTCGTCCTCCTTCTGGTCGCGCCCTTCCATGATCTGGGCCAGTACACGTAGGGCTGCCACCACAACCTCGTCATCGGGGAGCATCAAAGTGCCAAAAAGCGGTGAAAACAACCTGTGGAGCATGTCCCGCTGCAACATCTGTGCCGGATTCTGCGCCAACAGCATGCAAATCCACTGTAAGCAAGCAGTGCGCTGTGGCACAGACTGTGGTGATGCCTGCGTCTGCATGTGAGACAGAAGCCGGCACACCAGAGGCTCAACTTTCATCTCGTGTGCAAATCGGTGGGTCAACTCCAGCAATTCGTTATTGGTCTCGATGGCCATACGCTTGATCTCGTCCTCCGCGTCATCAATGCAGTGTAAGGTCCCAGCCAATAATTCGGGCAAAATGTTAACCCACGTTTCTGTGCACAACGCGTCGTTCTGGGTTTGAAATCGCACGTATTCGTGCAGCCAGCACAACGAGGTGAGTCGCTCGTAGGACTCATTGCTTTTGCAACACCCAACGACGATGACCGCCGTCTCCGAGATAATCTGCAGAGCCTTTTGCCGCTCGCTGGACGTCACGGCCCGTAGCAAGTCCGTCAGACACGCGTCGGCGTTGGCTCTGATATCACGGGACTGGTCCCCAAGCATTGTGAATACGCCCTTCAAGTACACTTGGAGGTGCACGACGACGTCCACTTCAGGCACTTTGAGCAAAAGCTGGGTCCAACACAAACACAGGTTCCGGATGAACGGGTTCTTGTATGGCATCCGCTCGGCAAGGAGATGGACAAACTCTTTGACCTGAAACATAGAGTGGTTGTTGGTCACGATATCTTTAATTAACCTGTCTAGCACCTGGACGCCGTTCTTGACGTCTGGATCTACATCCGCGAACAGCTTGCAGAGGCCCTCGAAGATGGCGTTGAAGTGCGCGAGCACGGCCTCCCGAGCAACCTTCGAGATGTTGTACAGGGCCTCGCAGGCATAGTACCGGACACGGTTGTCTTGGTCGTCGAACAGCTTCAGGACTGGGCCCACGAGCTGCTGGAGAAAATTTCCGATCTCGCTCTCTAGCCCAATCGCCACCGAGGCCAGGCCTATCAGGCCGGCCTTCTTGTTGCTGGCCTCCGTCCTGCGGTCCTGCGAGTTGTCGATGTACTCCCGCTGCAGGCAGTCGAGTATTCGCCTGACTTCGCGCCTCTCGCCAGCTGGTTGCAAGCGCTCCTTTGCCACGGCACTGCGCACCTTCTGCTCGATCTCGAGGGCAGCTTGCTTGCGATGGTCGTACTGCCTGTCGTTCAGCAGCCTCGCAATACTACCACCCAAGAAGGCCCTCCTCCCAACTCCTTTCCACACCACCCACCTCCGGTTCATGTATTGTTCATCCTCCGCACCCTCACTCCTCATCTGCCATCCCCTCGTCCTCAGCGAAAACTGCGTGCTTGAGATGCGTCATGATATTAGGATCTAAGCGACACCATGAGGAATAATGGCACGAGCGGAATGACAGGTTCCCACTGGATTCGATGTGCCAGGATATGACAATTTCGAAGACTGCTACGCGAGATACGTTCGGCGCACCTGCCTGCCATGCTTTCCTTTCACGCTCCCTTGCAGTGTGAGTGGGGAGTTCTGAGTACCGCAATCTGTCTGAGATGCTCGGTACGGCGATACCACCGTAGATCCCCCGGCGCACTGAGGTAGCTGACAGGCGCTGAGGAATTGCTGCTCTCCTGGTGCCCCAGACTGGGCTGAAGAAAAGCAGATGTTCGCGCATCGAAGAGGCCGAGGTCATGAGACCCGTCTATAACAGTTGACCGACCACGACCACGAGCGCGACCACAACAACGACCACGACAACGACCGCGACGACCACGACGACGACGACGACATGAAGGACGACGACGACGAGGACGAACACGACGATAAGGACTACCAGGACGAGAACGGGGACAACGAGGACGCTGACGACGTCGAAGACGACGAGGTCGACGAGAACGACGGCGACGACCTCCGGACCTCTGCACCAGGCTGCACCCGCGGGGGAAGGGGGGTCGCATCGCAGCACCAAACCACACCCACAGGGGGGGGGACCATCGGAGGGGGGTGGGTGGGTCCCATTGGCATACGGGGAGGGGCGGGGGAGCCTTGACCTGGATCATACGTGGCAGCTGCATCACCTGATGGGGGCGTGGGCGGTGGCGCGCCGAAGAATGGGACGACCGCTGGTCATCATATACTTTGAGTCGGCTGCGCGGCGGCGTCCTTAGATGCGCAACAGATGATGACCAGACTTGCGTCGCCATGAAGCTACTATCTCTGCCCCCCTCTCCTCCTCGTCACGCTTCTCCTCCCCGCCATGCTCGCCCTTTCGATTATCATCCTCCCCCCTCCTCCGCATCCTCCTCTCGCGCCTCACAATATTGTCCCCCAACACGTTCTCTTTGCTATCGGCCATGACTCCTCAGGCAAATGCGTAAGTCACCTGAGCCCCGATGGCTGCGGAGGAGACGCGCTGAGTATAATCGTCGTCCTCCCTGGCCTTCTGCTGCATGACCTCCCCTCGTCCCGGATGCTCTTCCTCCGACCCGTCCTCATCTTCCTCCTCCTCCTCCTCCTCCTCCTCCTCCACCTCCTCCACCTCATTCTCCCCTCTCTAATCGGAATCCTCGCTGCCCTGGTGCTTCTCCTCCTCCATCGAAATCTCCCCCCCCTCCTCCTCCTTCTAATCAGATTCCTCGCTACCTTGCTTCCAGCGCCCTTGCTGAACTGCACTGCGCGTCCGTACGAGGTCCTCGCTAAGGCATATCTCCCCCGTGCAAGAGTATCAAGGTCCTCTTCTGAAGCCAGGTGAAGAAGGATACATGCTTGGGACCATCTTGGGAACATGCTCGGTCTTCGACAGTATCATCAGCGAGCACTTGTCAGGCCTTGTCGACAATGCGGCCGAAGCCGACGGCAGACCAAAACGTAGTGTGGACAGGATGGCTTCGAAAGTTGCATGTATCGCCCAAAGGGGAATGCGTATTCCAACATGCACGCAGCATGCCACATAGCGTCATCATCCTGCCAATATGTTCCTCATACATATCCTTCATCTAACCCTCTTGTTAAATGTCATACTCCTACTCCTTCTCTTTCTCGTCCGTCTCCTGGTTGTTCTCGCTGTCCTTCTCCTCCGCCTCCTCGTCTCCCTTCTCTTCCATCTGCCCTTCCTTCCCCTCCTCCTGAACCTACTCCTCATTCCTCTCCTCGCAGCATTCTCTTCATCGATACTTCCCTCGATGCCCTCATCCTCCTGCAGCTCCTTCTCCTCCTCCTGCTCCTCCTCCTCCTCCTCGCCGCTCTTCCTCGTTGCGTGCGTGCCGCAATTTGAAGCTGATCCCAAACATATCAATGGATCTCTATCTCGTCGGCTACCAACGTTTCTGTTCTAGTTCCCGTTTGTACCGTGAACTGCACGCTGCCCCCCCTCCTCCTGCGTCCCTGCGTTACAACCAGCTACCATATATCATTGCCTCTCTCTCTCACTCTCCCTCTTTCTCTCTCGTTGCAGATGTTTCCCTGTCGTTTCATTCTCTCTCTGTCTCTCTCGTTTTCGCTCTCTCCTTTTCTCACTCTCTCTCTCTCTATCCCTCCCCCGCTTTCGGCAGAAGACGATGGATGATACTGAACACGACGAGGGGGAGTAATCCTCCTCTTCCTCGTCATCGATGACCACAATCATCATACATCCTCTTGCTCCTCCTCAGCAGATCCTCATCATCATCACCGTCGTCATCAGCATCATCATCATCATCATCCTCATCGACATCGCCATCGTCATCGTGATCGCCATCGAAATCGCCATCACCACCACCACCATCATCATCATCATCATCATCATCATCAGCATCATCATCATCATTCAGGTCACCACCACCCTTCATCATCGTCACCATCGTCGTCAACATGATCATGATCATCGCCATCATCACCAACAACAAACACATCACCACCATCATCGCCATCAACACTACCACTTTGACAATCACCATCGACATCACTATTGCCGCCACATTCATTCTCACTATCACCACCGTCGTCACCATCAACATCACTGTCACCACCATCATCACCACCACCACCATCATCGTCCAACTACAAGAGGCCGTTGACCTGAAACGAAGCCGCTCTTCCAACTAAGCCCATGAAATCTGAAAGAACGGCCGGGCCGAACATCTTCTCTTAACGGCGTGCCGCCACGAGTTGCCTTCGCGATTAGAGCCCTACCCCCTCTGCAGACATACACAGGAACGCCCGCCCCCCTCCCCCGCCGCTCCAAAATCAAACGCAGAAGCGCAGCCCGCGAACAACGCGTGATGAACGCCTGGTTTGCCCCGGCAAGACGCCGTCCCCAGACGCGCGCGCTTGGCGACGCCATCCGGCCCGACGGTTAAAAACAGAGAGGACCGGCAAGGGCCTTCGCGCTGCAACGTGCAAAGGGCCCTGCGCAAGCCGACGACGCCAATCCACCCCCCGGCTTCCACTTCACAAGGGACGCCAGCTGGCCATCGCTCGGGCGTCCATTCAGTGTTTCCCAACCATCCTGTGGTGCTGGGTCCTCGTTTTGAAGAGACGGTGCCCCGCGTCTCCTCCCGCTGCCCCCTCCTCCTCCCCCTTCTCCCTCCTCCCTGCGATTCACCCACCCAGTACAGCGCTTCGTGGCCCCATAGGGAGCTCCACCGAAAACCCCAGTGGCAGGGTTCGCATGGCGGCCCCGCGTTTTGGGGCACCCTCACACGGTTCGTAGCCCCATCGGAAGCTCCACCGAAAGGCCCCGGTGGCAGGGTTCGCATGGCGGCCCCGCACCATTTTGGCGCACCCCTCACACGGTTCGTGGCCCCATAAGGGGGTTCCACCGAACGCCCCAGTGGCAGGGTTCGCATGGCGGCCCCGCGCCATTTTGGCGCACCCCTCACGGCTCGTGGCCCCATAAGGAGCTCCACCGAAGGCCCCAGTGGCAGGGTTCGCATGGCGGCCCCGCGCCAGTTTGGTGCACCCCTCACACGGTTCGTGGCCCCATAGGGAGCTCCACCGAAGGCCCCAGTGGCAGGGTTCGCACGGCGGCCCCGCGCCAGTTTGGCGCACCCCTCGCACGGTTCTTGGCCCAATAGGGGACTCCACCGAAGGCCCCACAAGCAGGGTTCACATGGCGGCCCCGCGCCAGTTTGGTGCACCCCTCACACGGTTCGTGGCCCCATAGGGAGCTCCACCGAAGGCCCCCGTGGCAGGGTTCGCATGGCGGCCCCGCGCCATTTTGGCGCACCCCTCACACGGTTCGTGGCTCCATAGGGAGCTCCACCGAACGCCCCAGTGGCAGGGTTCGCATGGCGGCCCCGCGCCATTTTGGCGCACCCCTCGCACGGTTTTTGGCCCCATAAGGGGGCTCCACCGAAGGCCCCAGAAGCAGGGTTCGCATGGCGGCCCCGCGCCAGTTTGGTGCACCCCTCACACGGTTCGTGGCCCCATAAGGAGTTCCACCGAAGGCCCCAGTGGCAAGGTTCGCATGGCGGCCCCGCGCCATTTTGGGGCACCCCTCACACGGTTCGTGGCCCCATAGGGAGTTCCACCGAAGGCCCCAGTGGCAGGGTTCGCACGGCGGCCCCGCGCCAGTTTGGTGCACCCCTCACACGGTTCGTGGCCCCATAAGGAGCTCCACCGAAGGCCCCAGTGGCAGGGTTCGCATGGCGGCCCCGCACCATTTTGGAGCACCCCCCACGCGGTTCGTGGCCCCATAGGGAGCTCCACCGAAGGCCCCAGTGGCAGGGTTCGCATGGCGGCCCCGCGCCATTTTGGTGCACCCCTCACACGGTTCGTGGTCCCATGAGGAATTCCCCTTGCTTTTCCCACCTGCCCTGCGGTTTTCACACTTGCGTATGGCCGGGTCCTTCGCCTGGATAATTTTGTCGATTCCGTGCGTGTTTTTTTCGGCAAATGATCAAGGATGTTCCTCGATGGTCCTCGCCGAAGGAAAAATGCACACGTCCGAGCGATGCCAAGCCAAGGGGTCGGGCGGGCGGGGAACCGTGGTTTCGACGCGCCCACTTTCCGTGTCGGCGACACGCGCGATCCCCACGTGGCACCGCGCCAGGGAGCCGAAGGGCTCGCGCAGGGGACTGGGCCTGCACGCGCCCACTTCCCGTGTCGGTGACGCCATGTGGGCCCCGACTCGCACCGCGCAGGGAACCGAGGGGCCCGCGCGGGGGACTGGGCCTTCACGTGGCCACTTTCCTGTGCGGCCACGCTACAGGCAACATCCGTTGCACGCTACAGGCAGCATCGAATCCCACAAGGGAGGAGCGTGCGATGCCAGTTCCGCACGACAGCTGCGCTGTGTGTCGAACGCGGCGCGAGGAACCGAGCCCCATCCTGGAACCCCGCTCCTGAGACCGTCCGCCCTGATCGACACAACGAATCCGCAGGCGCAACATCTGAAGGAACGCCAGGGGGGGCTCGCCACCCAAAGAGGAACGGAACGCATAGAACGAGAGGAGGAGGAGGAGGAGGAGGAGGTGGAGAAGCAAGAACAGGAGGAGAAAGAGGAGGAGAAGGAGGAGAAGGAGGAGGAGGAGGAGAAGGAGAAGGAGGAGGAGGAGGAAGAGGAGGAGAAGCAGCAGGAGGAGGAGGAGGAGGAGGAGGAGGACCCTGTCGAAACGCAGGCGGGCCTCATGAAACGCCCCGACTGTACTGGGCGCTCCGGTCGGCGGCGGCGCGGCGGGCTCGAGCCGACGGGCACCGCGGCCACGGTGCGCGAGCCGCCCGGCAGCGGGGATGCGCCGACGTGGACGGCGCCAGACCCAGGAACCGCAGGAAACTCAGGAGGAGGAGGAAGGAGGAGGAGGAGGAGGAGGAGGAGGAGGAGGAGGAGGAGGAGGAGGAGGAGAAGAAGGAGGAGGAGAAGGAGGAGGAGGAGGAAGGAGGAGGAGGGAGGAGGAGGAGGAGGAAGGAGGAGGATGAGAAGGAGGGGAAGAGCAAGCGACTTAGGGACGACGGCGACAATTCATCCAAGCAGCTGAACCCACGGGCCTCCTCGCCGACCCGACTGCTTCAGCCGCGCAGAGGCGTGCCGTGGAGCCGCAGAGCACAAATCATGAGAAGGCTGAAAAGGAATATCAATGATTACCAGCCTGGAACAGATCCCTATCCCTATGCTGGGAACCTCCTCATCACGATGCCAATCTTAGGGATTCCCTTATCTTTTGAGGGCGAATCCCTAAGATTGTCAGCGCCTTTTGGCGTGTCAATCTGAGGGATAGAGATACGTTCGAGGCTGGTAGAATGAAGACGGCGCTAGTGCCTAGTTCGGGGGCCTCGGAAGAGCTCCGCGGGAAAACGGAGGCACGGCCGATGCCAGCAGGCAGGGGAACACGGGGAGAGGTCCAACAGACAAACGAAACAGTATCACACTGTGTGATACTGTTTCGTTTGTCCGTTGGACCTCTCCCCGTGTTTCGTTGTGTGATACTTGTGCGTGTGTGTGTGATTCACACACACACACACACACACACACACACACACACACACACACACACACACACACACACACACACACACACACACACACACACACACACACACACACACACACACACACACACACACACACACACACACGCACACGCACACGCACACGCACACGCACACACACACACACTCACACACACGCACAAGGCGGCATTCCAAATGGTGAGAACAGCGATCGGCCCCTGGGGGCACCCACAGAAGACGCAAGGCAGCGTGGGCCCCCGAAGCGGGCAGAGCAACACCGGGCGTCATATTTTATATATATATATATATATATATATATTCAAAAAGGGCTCAACTATACAACTGGGACTCGGGTTTCTTTCAAGGCGCCTCGGAGCTATCAGGGCGCGATCAGGATGCACAACGTTGTGGGACCCCGAGGGCTTCTTCATCCGATGCAGGAGGGCAACGCGATATCCCCCAGGGGAGAACGGGAGCGCCACCACCCTTTGAGTAACACTCTGGAGCCGACACGCACCTGGCAGGGGCGCACCAGGATGGACACGCGACTGATGGTAGAGTGCAGAACCGTACCCTTCCACAATCAATCTTCTCGCCACAAAGACTGGTAATCGAAGCTTTCAGCAGCCATGGAACATATGCGCGTGCGAGAACGGAAGAGATCAATGTAATCCCAGCAGCCATTTAGGGCGTAGGTGGTTTAAGATGTTTCCGCTTCCACCCCCTTTTTCCCCTTCTGGCCTTTTGGGGGGGAGGCGAATTAAAACTCCCCCCTTCTTGGATCGATCTCCTCCGAGATGGCCCCACGAGCGCTCCCCAGGCTCCCAAGGGTGCTCCAAGAGGGCCCCAAGATGTGGCTAGGAGGCCCCAAAGAGGCCCCCAAGAGGCCCCCAGGATGCCCCCGAAAGGCTCCCAAGAGACCACCAAGAGGCCCCAAGAGGCACCCGGCGAAAGAGGCACCCGAGAGCCCCCAAGAGGCACCCGAGACGCTCCAAGAGGCCCCGGCGAAAATGCCAAAATCATTGATTTGACCAAAGTATTGGCCACAGTTTGGCCTCCTGGGGGCGGCACTGCTTAAGATGACTCCAAGAGCGCCTGGGAGAGCCCAAGATGACCTCCAAGATGGCTCAAAACATCCCAAGATGCCGCAAGCTGCCCCCCACGATGCTACAAGAGGCCCCAAGACCGCTCCAAGAAGGCTCCAAGTGGCCAAGGAGCTCCCCCAGGAGGCCCCGAAGAGGCCCAAATCCTTCAAAAGCCGTAAGGCAATTCATGTTTTTGGTTTTCTCGCCTTTTCGTTTCCGATGGCCATCCGACGCCTCAAGATGGCCCCAAAATGGCCCAAGAGGGCTCCAAGAGCGCCCCCAAGGCACCCAAGATCGTTTCAACAGTGCCCCAAGAGGCGCCCAGGAGGCCCCAGGAGGCCCTAACAGGCGCCCGGGAGGCCTCCAAGAGGTTCCCAAGAGACCCCCAAGAGGCTCCAAGAAACTCTCCGAGGCACCCAAGACGCCCGAAGAGGCGTCTGGGACCGCTCAGAGGCCCCCGAAATGCTCCAAGAGGACTCCACAGGGGGACCATTCCTCTGTGTGCTGCCCACTTCCCTCGAGCATTGCATGCAAAACGTGAGAGGTCAGCACGGAAAAATAAACTCCAGCTTCCTCAGATGAGTCGAGGCGCCCATCCCGGTCAATGCTCGAGCATGGCATTGCTGAGAACATTCCGTTGGCCACGAACGCGCATTTGCCCTGCAGCTGAAATTATTGAAAGACTTCGCGGGGCGGCGCGTAGAACTGCATGGTCAAAGATAGACAACTGAACGCATTCTGGTTAAAGATTGCCAATCTCTTGGTCTGAGAGAGCCCCAGGGACCTGATTTCACGAGTCCCCTCCAGGCACATGCGCCCTCTTCCAAGAAATAAACCAAAATACTTGACGCAGGAGACCACGGGGAAGTCGTGTGGGGGGCCCTCGTCCTCCAGAATCTGCTCAACATCATCTTCGGTGAACTCAGCCGGCGGGGTGATCACTCACGCGTTGCGTTTGAGCTTTTGCCCAGCTGCGCGCGCGGCACCTTCGCTTGCAGGTCGCGCGAAAGCCGACGGGGGGGGCGCAGGCGCCCGAGACTGACGGGGGTCCGCGGGGCCTGCGTTCGTGCGCAAGCAGTATCGGGCCGCTGCGTAAAACGAAAAGCGACGAAGAGAGACAATCTCGTTGAATCCCATGACGGGCCCCCCAATCATCCTCTCGAGGCCCGCAGATTGACGCGGCGACAAATATTTTGCGACAAAGGGCAACGGCAGCGCGACGAATTTCTGGGGGAACTTCATGTCGCCCAAGACGAACGCGATCACGGCGCGGAGCAGGGCGAGGGGAGGGCAGCCTTAATGTCGGACGCGACGTGGCCCGTGCGCCGCAGCCCGTCCTGGGCGAACCTGTCAAAGGACCTGGACTCTACGGCGGCGATGTCGCGGGTGAAATTCCCCCTGGGGATTTTCGGAGCAGACCTCCTGGACCACTCGGGACACGCGTGCATTGGCCGAGCGACTGACGCGTATGCTGCCAGAGCCGACGGTCGCGATGGGCCGCGTCTGAGACGGGCCGGCCCGCGATGCGCGCGGTCCACCGCGCCGCTCGGAGAGTCGCTCTCGGGCAGAGAGACAGCGGCGCCGAAGTCGAATCGATCGGGGGGCCGACCGCGCGCAAGATGCCCCTGGTAAACAAGAAAAAAAGCACCGTCGTAGGAGCGCCTCCTCGAAACCAATCAGCGCGCGGGATCCCGTCTGGCCCTGGGCGCGACATCCTGGCGGATTGCGCAGATGCGAAGACTTCGCCAAACTCCATCTCCCAGCCCATGAGGCGGGGCCGGGCCTGGGGAACGGGCGCAGCTCGGCGCGACGATCTGCCCGGCCCCTGGCAAGCGCGCACTTGCCCCCAAGGCTGAGCACGAAGGCGGGCGGGGACGTGGGGATCGGCGACTTGCTGGCCAGTCGGGCGCGAGACTCCCGGAAGCATGCCTAATCCTCGTCAACCATGTCTCCCGGGCAGATAGACGTGACGTCAACTTGTTGCGAAATGCAGGTTCCCGGATCGACAGCCTGCCAGATGCTTCTACTCCTGCGAGTTGCTGATCGAGCCCCGTGATCTTGAGTCTGCTAGAATACTCGCGGAAGCCCGGCGAATCAAGCCACGTGCCAGACTGAAGACCAATGAACCGCCGAAGCTCAGGAAGGGCCCCAAGGGCACGCTGCGAGACAACAAATGAGCCGCCGCGGGGGCCCCGCGAACCTTCTCCTCGACAGAGAGGGGGCCTCCAGAGCGCGCGTAGTCAATGACCTTCTCGGCGGCGGCCTTGGCGACGTCCTGGGATTCCTCGCGGGCGACGCGCGGGCCGAAGCCCCGTGGGCCCAGCGCCCTCCGCGATGGCCTCCAATAGCGCTTGCGCATCTTGAGTTCGGTGGCCCAGGATGGGGGCCGAAGGCCTCCAGGACGAGACAGACGGAGCGGCGTGGCCGCAGGAGCGCGGCCAGGCAGCCGATAGTGGCCCAATGCAGCGCGCTGTTAGGTTTGAAATCGAGCAGGGCGGCCCTGGCGGCGTCGGATTCGAGTCGACCGAGCCGCGCCAAAGGCGCCGGCGCAGGCCCGTCGCCGTTCGACGCGGCGAAAACTCGATTTCTGTTCAATTTTGCAGAGATCACAGAAGAGCGCGTTGAACTACTGCGCCGAACCTCGCCGACCCCAATCACGCGGCGCGACCCCTCCCCGCCAGCATGGGGATAACAGCTGCCGACCAGGAAGGCCGCGCAGACGTCGGCGCCACGCCTGCGGGTTCTGATATGCCTGCGCTCTCCGTTTTGGTTGCATAATGGCGTTGCTGGGGTCGGCGCGGGCGTTGTGCGTCTGCTGACTGCATTAACGCCGTGCGCGATGACGTAGCGGACGCGCCCTGGCGCCGGGACACGACAATGAAGAGCGAGAGATTGCGCTTTGAGCCGCGGGCGCGCAGAAATGAATCCCCCTCCAGCAGACCGATCTTCTATGGAGGTACCTGCCCCGAGAACTTCCTGGAACTCCTTCTTGCGAAGGTCGAGATCTCGTTGGGCCCCGCGGGCACCCTCGTTGCAGGCGACATCGCGGTCCTTGGCCCGCCGAGGCACCTGGTTGATTATGCGTAGAACGGCTGGTAGCGAGCCCTCAAACCAGAGGATCTGGCGTTCCAAGCCGCAATCCCAAAATCGGCGCCGCGGCAACATGGTTCGGCAGCGCAGGAGGGGGGCTCTGCTCTAGGCAGGGATGGCGGAGTAGACGAGGTGGAACTGGCAGCGGAGGGGGATGCCGAATAATTGGAAGACGTCGAGCATGCAGAACTGGAGCTCGACGCTGATGCTGTCCGCCGCCTGGCCTGCGTAACTGAAGACCGCGCGATCGAAGTTGCCTGGCGCCCGCGCGTGTCAAACGCGCGGACGGATGCATTGATGTCGGGCCCCTCTTCGACGGCACTCCGAACCGGCGGCGAGACCTGGCCCTTGCCCATCTCAAAGTGTTCGATCCTCTCCTCAAAGTCTGGCTCCAGATTGGCGGGCGAGTCGGTGTTGTCGAAAATTGCGCGCGCGACGTGGGCTCCCTAGTCCTTCCTGGAATAGAATCCCTACGTGACTATTAACAATCAAGACAATCCCAGTGCCGATGTTCTTGTTCGCAACAAGCTGAACATTCCCCTGCCGCGCTCTTCCTAGGACCGCGTTGAAACGACGGACATCAGGATTGGCGTCGCGACGGGCACGTGGTTGGGGAACGCCCTTGGCGTTCTCGAGTTGCAGGCCCGCGTTCTTGACGTGCCCTACAAACGCTTTCGCATCGTTGGCAGTTTGTAAAAAGAAAAAAAACGTCGAAGGCTTTGCTGAGGTTGGGGGCGGCGACGGAAGCCAGGCACTTGAAGCGCGGCGGGAGATAAGGGATCACCGTGTCATTCGTGAAGAGACCACGACACGCGCGAACACGGGTGACTGGACGCCGCCGATCCAGATCTTTTTGAGGCCTGGGTCCTGCTCGCAGCTGCTCGAGCCAGCGCGCGCCGAAGCACGAAACCCAGCGGGTTGCGCGCGCTGTCACCTGGGTAGAAACATACCTGAATCACTTGACGACGACGAGGCGCTGCTTGAACGAGTGCTGGCAGCATCTAGACTGGTTTGGCTCTCAAGAACTTGAGCCCCCAATTTGGAAAGGAGCGCTCCTTCCTCGGCTGCGCCACATCCTCTGTGCATCTGAGACTCTAGCGTGGACGTCCTGTCGTTGAGCGCGCTGTAGTTATCTTCGCACTTGCTGGCCGATGTCTGAATCCATTCAAAATATGACTGGATGGCGATGTTGGGCCCCATGCGTTGCAGCACTGCCAGGATGCGGTCGTCGCGCTCCCTGTCATCGGAGACTCGTCGAGCGCACGTGGCGGCCCTCGTCGCTAGGCATGGCGACATCACCTGGCATCGCACCTGCCGCGGATGAAAACATGATGCCCGTCTGGGCACGACGCGCAGATTGACCCTCTGCTCAGAGCTGCCCGCTCGACTCAGACATGTTCCCTCTTGAGCCAAACATGCAGAGGGAGGAGATGGAGGAGGAGGAGGAGGAGGGGGAGAAGCTTGAACTGACATGTCTTGGGGACGCCTGGACCAAGAAGTCGGGATCAGCGGCCATGGGGATCTGACTCGAAGATCCCTCCAAGATCAAGCTGGACCAGGGGCAATGCTGGGGGTATTCCCGCATACGCTCTTGCCGCTGCTGCGCCTGGGGACTGGTGTGCCGCGCCCGGATCTCTCCAGTGAGCTGGAGGCGTGGTCAGATGGCTTTGCGATTTGTTCCATCCGAGGTGCAGGCTTTCGCGTCGAGCAAGTCTCTGCTCCGGCGCGCGCGTCCCGAATTCCGCCACTCGCATGGCACTGCGCATGACTGCCAGCATTCCCACCCGGAGCGGACTACCAAGTTTTGTAATCAGAGGACACAGCGGGGTGGACACTGCACGACGCCCCCCGTTCTAGTTCATCCATGATGGGTGGCCATGCACCTAAGCAGGCCCAAGCCAACTTCGCAACGGCATCAAATTCTGCTCAATAACCTTCCGCGCACTGCGCACAACGGAGTGAACCTCGCGTGCGCGCGACAGAAAGAAGTCTTTGGTGCGCCTGGGCCCTGTTGGAGGGACCAATGCGCTGATGCATTACCATGGCGTGCCACTCCAAGACAGGGCAACCACTAAGACAATTATGGAATTGCTGGAAAATCAAATTTCCCAGAAACCCCACTGGCAACCTGTCCTGCACCACTCCAAGCACCGCGCGCTGTCTCGAGTGCGACGGTTCGGCTTGACCCTTTTTGTCAGATAGGGAAATGCGACCAGAATGGTGAAATAAACTAAATATTCCCATCGGCCTTCCTGCCGCGTTGCGGCTGGGCCACGCTGGATCCCACTCGAAACATTTCAGTGAACCAGGGGCGTGGTCAGCTTCATCAAGATGCTTCCATATAAACTGCCAGGTGCCCACGAGCAGACTCGGTGCTGCCGCGCCCAGTGCCAACTTTGAGCCTTGCATTGGTCGCAGCCCTTGCCCCATGGACCGCCGGCGAGCTGGCCTGGGTCCGCGGGGAAACCGCCTGCCGCGGGCCCCCCTCGCCGCTACGTGCACCATCATGCTGGAAAGTACGCGGAGCAGGAGGACTGGATCGCCAGCGACGCATCGCGAGGTCCCCGCCGATTCTACGGGCACGCGACCCAGCACCAGCACGCCGGGCTAGGCCGCCTGCAGCGAAAACCGCCTCGCACTGGGGGCGGCCAGCGCACGGCCATAACCCAAAGCAGACAAACACAACAATAACAACATGCCGCTGCAAAGGCGCGGTGGGAAAAGGAAGAGCCGCCCTGCAATGCATGCAGACCTCCCCCCCGACTCCCAACGGGGGGGGCCAGCGCGAGATGGCGCCGCCACATTTCGGCGCCACTCTCACGCGCCTCGCGGCCTCGGATGTGCAGGAAACCGATTTCCCCCAGCACGCGCCCAAGAGAGGTCCACATGCATTGATTTCCCTCCCCTAGGTATGAAACTGCAGCCGTCAAGGGGCTTGTTACTGCAACCGAATTTCCCCTATCAGCCCATCCTATCAGCGTCTGTGGTACAAACTGCGTATCGTGTCTCTCCTTGGTGCCCTCATCTGCCACCACGTCAGCTCATCCTCCAGGAATCGATCGGCGTGGTAAGGCTGAGGCCAAGGCCCAACACGGAGCCTCCGAGCCGTGCTTTCGGCTGGGCGCCGGGTGAGGCTTGATCCTATCCGTGCTTCCGGCTGGGGCGAAGCGCCCACGTGGAGGTTTTCTCGCCGACGCGCGCCTGACAGCGCGTACCTGTCTCGCCTATCAGGGGCCGCCCACCGCCGACCATTCGAGGCAACCTCTACTCTCCTGCCGTGTTAGCTCCTGCTCCCTTCCTCCGTCTTTTTCATTGGCCTTGAGCCCCAAACAGCGGCAGACCCGCGGCGAGCGCGCGCGAGAGTGAGACACGACGAGGGGCACCAGGGAGTCTAACTTTGCTTCACCTTTGTGAATCCGTGCTTGCGGCAAGGGCGTTCGGGGCCCAACCGCGGGCTTCCGCCGACGAGCTCCCGCTGTGGTATTCGCCTCGTCGCTCGGAGGCCCCCCGCCGACCTGCCGGAGACTGCACCGTGGCCCAAGCCGTCCTCTCGGCTGCGGCACGTGGCGTGACGCCGGGGGCCTTCCGTCGACTGGCGCCCCCACACATCAAGGCATGCGGCTGTGCCAATGAATGCCCGCATCCGTGGCTCCACGAGAACGTGTCCGCATGTCCGCCCACCCCGCTGTTCACAGGCACGTGGGCACAACTCACGCATACCAACAACATTGAAACAGTTCACTCAAAATGGTCCCTCCTGGGGCGAACCGTGCCCAGAGGAGGATGGGGAGGAGCAGGAAGAGAAAAAAAAGGAGGAGGCGGGCGAGGAGGAGGAAACGGAGAAGGAGGAGGACCAGTGTAAACCCAGGACTCATCAACGGTGTTGGAACAAACCCTCCTTCCAAATTTCCTCTTCACAGGCCCCTACAATGATTAATTCCCACTGAGGGAAATGCCCCGTTGGGAAAGAACCGTTTCAAGACCCTGCGGCGTGTCAAAACACCGTTTTCGGGACCCAAACGCCTCGAATAAACGTGACTGTTGCGTGTTGGCGATCCTGGATCACACTGGA
This sequence comes from Prorocentrum cordatum, assembly GCA_963575745.1. Taxonomy (NCBI): domain Eukaryota; class Dinophyceae; order Prorocentrales; family Prorocentraceae; genus Prorocentrum; species Prorocentrum cordatum. The sequence goes on from CAUYUJ010022503.1 coordinate 120,974, forward strand.
ACACCATTCCTGCAAATGCAACACCGCGAATCACACATCTGTTGTGCCAATAAAATCATGTATCGCTCGAGAACGCAATTTCTGGTACGTTGGCCATCTGGACCAGTGAAACTTCTGCAACCTATTACAACGAATGTGCGCGGCGCTAACACAATAACACATTTTGAAAACACAGCGCCCTCAATCCGTCAAACTCCTGCTCTCATTGAGAACGAATGCGCGCTGCGCGCGACGCTGAAGCGAGAATCACACTGTGAAAACGAACCGCCCTCCATCCGTTTAAGACGAGTGTGCGCGGCGCTGCTGCGATAACCACATGTCTAAAAGGACCCGCCCTCAACCCGTGAAACTTTTGCAACTTTTAAGAACGAGTGTGCACAGCGCTAAAAAGAAAGCCGCAACTTGAAAACGAACCACCGTCCATCCGTTAAGCTCTTGCAGCTGTTGAGAACAAATGCGCGCGGCGCTAAAGCGAAGGCCGCAGTTTGAAACGACCCGCTATCAATCCTTGGAACCCTTGCACATGTAAAACAACACGTGTGCGCGCGGCGCTGAGGCGAGAACCACCTTTTGAAAATCACCCGCCCTCAATGTGCGAAGCGGCTGCCAATTTTAGAATTTCAGGGTCGTGAGCGGTGAGGAAGTCTCAAGCGAAATGCCAGGCCCGCCCTTTGAAACGGCCTAGGGGCGCGACAAGGAGGAATTACTTATAAGGAGAAGGAACGAAGGAGACAAAGGGAGAGACGGAGTTGGAGACGGGAGGAGGATGAGGAAGAGGAGGCAATGGAGGCGGAGGATGAGTAGGGGGAGAAGGGGAGGGCGTGGAGCGAGGGGGAACGATCGGGAGGGACTGGGGTGGAAACATGGGCTCGGCGATTCATGGCTGATAGGTCGGCGATAGGCCCCCGATCGCGAGTCCGCACGTTCCTGGGCAGGATGGAATTCGGGGTCGATGAGACGCAGAAAAGGAAAGCGAGAACGAGTAGTCAAGAGGGGAGAAGGCTAGAGCAATGCCAGGGGGGGTCACCACGAGGGTGGTCGCGACTTCCGTGGGGAAACGCCATTTCCTCGAGGATGTGGGCCCCAAAGAACACTCCAGAGCCTTCCAAAACGACCCCCAGCGCCCAAACACCACCTCGAGCTTCGATCCTTGAGCCACGATTTCCAAAAGGAATTGGTGACCCCTCCTATGGTGACGCCCCTTGGCGCTTCCCGAAGTGCTGGAGAAGGCCGTCCGACCCCGGCGCCCCCCTCCGCCCCGGGTGCCCTCCTCCTCGCCGTGCAGCATTGGCAGCTCTGGCGGCCTCCTGATGAAGTTCACCAGCGACTTCAGCGACGCCGTGTTCCCTCGAGGAGGGGGGGAGGATGAGGAGGAGAAAGAAACCGAAGAGGATGAGTAGGATTAGAAGGAGGAGGACGAGGATGATGGGGAGGAGGAGAGAGAGAGAGAGAGAGAGAATTGGAAGAGGAGGAGAAAGAGGATGAGGAGGAGGAAGAGGAGGACGAGGAGGAGGTGAAGGAGATCCGCAGCCGCCGACGAACAAGCCGAACGCTGGCGCAAACAAGAAGTTACCTGGGCATCTCCCTGGCCACGCGCGGCTGGTGCGGGACCCGATCATAACGGCTACGTCGGGTGGGACCAGGCCTGGAGGAGGAGCAGGACGAGAAGGGGGCGGAGGATTTTCAGTAACATCGCATGTTTTTGCTTGTTCCTGGGAAAGGCTGAACCCGAGGGTTCTCTTTTAGATGTTTGCCCCCGATTTCGACGGCTGTAGGGCTGGTGAGATTATATGCGATAAAGAACAAGGTCGCGTAGGGCCGGTGAAAGTATGTTCGAGGATGTCTCGAGCGAAACACTTGTTTCGCAGAAGTGGTTGAGCATGTCTCGGTCTCGAGCGAAACGCTTGTTTTGTGTTATAGGTTGTTCTCGCCTGGGGACCAGAATTCAAAGGATCTCTCAAGTGAAATGCTTGTTTTCACGTGTCCAGGTCTTGAGGATGTCTCGAGCCAGACGCTTGGTGTCACACCTCCAGGTTGCCCAGGCAGAGGTCAGCACCAAGATTTGTTGAGGATGTCTCGAGCGAGACGCTTGGTTTCAAGCGCCCTCGTCACCCAGGCGGATGCCTGGCATGAGGATGCGGTGAGGAAGTCTCGATCGAGACGCTTGTTTGCACGTGTCCAGGTCGCCCAGGCAGATGACAAACATGAAGATGTGTTGAGGATGCCTCGAGAGGTACGCTTGTTTGCACATGTCCAGGTCGCCCAGGCGGATGTCTAAGATGCAGATGTGTTGAAGATGTCTCGAGCGAGACGTTTGCTTTCACGTGTCGGATGCCTAGAATGAGGAGGTGTTGAGAATGTCTCGAGCGAAACGCTTGTTTTCACCCGCCCAGGTCACCCAGGCGGACGTCTCACATGAAGATGTGTTGAGGATGTCTCGAGCGAATCACTTGTTTTCACGTGTCCAGTTCGCCCAGGCGGATGTCTAGCATGAGAATGTGTTGAGGATGTTCTGAGCGAAACGCTTGTTTTCACGTATCCAGGTCGCTCAAGCGGATGTCTAGCATGAGGACTGTGGAACGATGTCTCGAACGAAACGCTTGTCCCCAGCAAGTTCCGTAGCGCGTTCTCTTGGCACGTCCCGCGGTGCGTCCCCATGGGACGTCCCCGGCACGTCGCTTGGCGCATCCCTTGGGACGTTCCGCGGCGCGTTCTCCTGGCATGTCCCCCTGTCAATCAGCCCTGGGGCAGCTACTATGTGCTCAGGCAGCTCGAGCTTAAGATCCAGATCAGTTCGGTCACGACTCGGATGCAACAGAGAACTCGATCCACAACGCTATCGATCAAGATCGGGGCGTGGCCCATCGCAGTTCCGCACGGTGCAGCACAACAAAGACCTCGGCACGGGACATCAAGAGTGATACACTCCGCGGTGCAACTTGTCACGTTCCCTGGGACGTTCTGTGGCGCGTCCCGTGGCGAATCATCCTGGCACGTCGCGCGGCGCGTCCCCTGACACGTCCCGTGGCACGTCGATTGGCCCGTTCCGTAGCGCGTCTCCTTGGCACGTCCCGCGGTGCGTCCCCATGGCGCGTCCTCTGGCACGTCGCTTGGCGCGTCCCTTGGGACGTTCCGCGGCGCGTCCTCCTGGCATGTCCCCCTGTCAATCAGCCCTGGGGCAGCTACTATGTGCTCAGGCAGCTCGAGCTTAAGATCCAGATCAGTTCGGTCACGACTCGGATGCAAGAGAGAACTTGATCCACGACGTTAGCGAGCACAATCGCGGCATGTCACATCGCATTTCAGCACGGCGCAGCACAGCACAGACCTCGGCACGTGACATCAAGATCGATACACTCAACATTGCAACCTGGCACGTTCCCTGCCACGTTCTGTGGCGCGTCCTGTGGCGAATCATCCTGGCACGTCGCGCGGCGCGTCCCCTGAAACGTCCCGTGGCACGTCGATTGGCTCGTTCCGTAGCGCGTCCCCTTGGCACGTCCCGCGGTGCGTCCCCATGGCGCGTCCCCTGGCACGTCGCTTGGCGCGTCCCTTGGGACGTTCCGCGGCGCGTCCTCCTGGCATGTCACCCTGCAGCTACTCTGCGCTCAGGCAGCTCGAGCTTACGATCCAGATCAGTTCGGTCACGACTCGGATGCAGAGGAGGACTCAATCCAAACCGCTATAAGCACAATCGCGGCATGCCACATCGCAATTCAGCACGGAGCAACACAGCACAGCCCTCGGCACGGTACATCAAGAATGATACACTCAGCGGTGCAACTTGGCTCGTTCCCTGGCACGTTCGGTGGCGCGTCCTGTGGCGAATCCACCTGGCACGTCGCGCGGCGCGTCCCCTGGTACGTCCCGTGGCACGTCCATTGGCACGTTCCGTAGCGCGCCCCTTTGGCACGTCCCGCGGTGCGTCCTCATGGCACGTCCTCTGGCACGTCGCTTGGCGCGTCTCCGTCTACACCACCACACCCAATACTCAACACCCTTCACCTCCAACACACGAACCAAACCACTCAGAAACCTCCGTCCCCACGGACGGCGCAAGCACCTGAACCACCCCTTTCCTCTTGTCATCTTCTAAGAGGAAAGGGGGATTCATGGTGCGTGCGGAGACCGATGCGTAGACACTAGAAACACGCGCGCTTTGCGCTCGATAAGGTTATAGCCGGTCCGAAGACGGTATCAGCAGGCACGGGACTGATTCCGTGGCGTCTTCCGAAATACGCTGGGACCCTCTCACCCGAACCCAACACCCTAACCGGAACGCCCGAACCCGAGCACCCGAAAGTCCGCACATTGTAACCCTAACCCCAACTCCGAAACTCTTTCACCCGAATCCTGACACCCTAACCCCAACACTCGAATCCGAACACCCAAGAGCGAACACCCGAGCTCGACAGACTAACCCTGCACCCGAACATCCGAACACCCCAACGCTATCACCCGAGCCCAAACCCCTGAACCCGAACATTCTAACCCTGACACCCTCACCCTTACACCCAGAGCCCTGAACCCGAGCCCATACGTCTCACACCCCAAACACCCCTCACCCCATACGCCCTGACCCAAACACCCCTTACGCCCCAACTCTAACACAATAACCCTGACACTGGAACCCTAGCCCCGAAGGGGAAGACTCCGAAATTCCGAAACAAACGAGCGACTCATTGAATATTGCTTCTTGAGGCTCTCTTGGAAGTGCCCTTGGAAACGTCTCGGGCGGTCTTGGACGCCTTGGGAGGCTCTGTCGGCGATTCGGAGCCTCCTTGGATGGTCTGGGGTATCTCTTGAGCTGTTTGGGGGTCGTCGTGGGTCTGCATATTGGGGAGGGCCTCCCGAGGCCCGTGGCGCCCATGGTGTTCGGGTCACAGTGTTCAGGTTAGTGCGTGAGGGTTCGTGCCTCAGGGCTAGGATTCCTGTGTAGGGGTGCGGAGTTCCAGTTCGGATGTTGGGGCTGGGGTGTTCGAGTTTGGGTGTTACGGTTGCGTTGTGTTAGGGTTGCGGTCAAGATGTGCGGCTTAGGATGTTCGGCTTAGGGGGTTCTGGTCAGGGCGTTCGGGTGTCAGGGTTAGGGTGCTCGGTCTAGGGTGTTCTGTTCACTGTCTTCGGGTATTAGGGCTCGGGGGTTGGGGTTCCGGTGTTCGGGTTAGGGTGATAGCGTTGGGGTGTGAGGGTTAGGGTGTCAGGCCTGGGGTGTTTGGTTCAGGGCGTTGAGGCGACAGGTTTTGTGGCTCGCGATGTTGCCAGTTTTGCTCCGCAGCATGAACTCGTCGGCGACGGACTGTGGGAGCAAGGGCCTAGATTTACGTTGCTCCCATCGCACTCAAGGACCACATCCAAGAAATTATTCCGAGCACCCAAAAAAGTGTCGAAACGCTGTCGAGAGAGTATCGCCTCCCAGGGTCCGACACGTGAAACCCTTCAAATTTCGGTACTTTCCTGGTGCTCGAGATTATTCCTTGTGGTCAAGGCTGAAGTAGGTTGGAACATCATAAGCCTAGATCTTTGGACGCTTCTGGTCCTGGCCTGCCTCGTTGGTGCTGTGGCCCTCCCAGGCCCAGTCTTACGTCGGGCCTGTCCCTCTACAAAGGGAACGTTCCAACAGAATCCAAAACTAGCCTGGGGACGACTTTGTAGTTTTTTGCCATGTGGGGGCATTTTTGGAGTTATAGGTATATATATATATATATATATATATATATATATGTATATATACATAAATGTATGAAACAACAGAAAATTAAAAACAAAAATCGCAAGAATCCCCCTGTAGGGGGTCAGGCCCTCCCTAAGCCCAGCCCCCCTCGCGAGGCCCCTGCCGCCCAGGGAGCACGGCACGGCACGGAGCCTCCTGCTCTGCCCGAGGCGGCGGCCTGCGTCGGCGGCCGGCCCAAGGGGGGGGGGGGGGGACGTGAGAAGGGTTAGGTCGGGCCTGTCCCCCTACAGAGGGATTTTGGGCGAAACATGAAAAAATACTCCAAACATACCTACCCCCAAAAATGCGGTATATCTATGTATCTATGTATCTATCTATCTATCTATCTATATATCTATCTATCTATCTCTATCTATCTATATACATATATCGGAGGTGAGGGGGGTGAGATCGAAGTGGAACGGCGAGCCCCCCTACCGGGAAATCGATTTCGGTTTCGTGTTCGTGCGTGCCGTGCGTGCGGGCGAGGCGAAGCTGCGTGGGCGGGCGAGAAGAAAGTCTCCTGTGGCTGAGGCGCGGCCGGACCAAATGTCTCCCTTCCGGGCGGCCGGTGGCCCGCGGTGTCCCGCGGTGTCCCGCGGTGTCCCGCGGTGTCCGCGTGTCCCGCGGTGCCCCGCGGTGTCCCGCCGGTGTCCCGCGGTGTCCCGCGATGATGATGATGATGATGATGATGATGATGATGATGATGTTGATGATGATGATGATGATGATGATGATGATGATGATGATGATGATGATGATGATGATGATGAGAATGATGATGATGATAATGATGATGATGTTGATGATGAGATGATGATGACGATGATGTTGATGATGGTGATGATGGTGGAGCTGATGATGATGCTGCTGATGATGATGATGTTGATGATGATGAAGATGGTGATGCTGATGCTGATGTTGATGCTGATGATGATGAGGACAATGATGATGATGATGATGATGATGATGATGATGATGATCGAGTGAGATCGAGTATGAGATAGATCGAGTGAGATCGATTGTGAGATCGATTGTGAGATCGATCGAGGGAGATCGATCGAGCGAGACCGATACTGAGATCGATAGTGAGATCGATAGTGAGACCGATCGAGTGAGACGTTGGTTCCTCCCCCCCCGAACCTCCTTCTCACCCGAAGGGTGGTCGTATAGGTGTGTATATATATAATCGTCCCGTACTATTTTTGACTATTTGGGAATATCCCCCTTGTTGAAAGACAGGCCCGACGTCAGAGGGGCGGGCCTTCTCAGAAGGCTCGACAGTCACCCAGGCCTTCTGCGAAGCTCTTGCGCCGACTGCACCGGGAACTTCTCAAAAGGCCGGAGGGCTCCACAGAGAAGCCCCACCGCCTTCTGTGAGAAGGCCTTCTCCCTGTTACTTCCCCCTCCTCTCGCTCGCCGCCGACTTCGGGCACCCCCCCTTGGCGGCCCCGCGCGCCCCGTGCGAATGTCGCGACCCGGAGGGCTGGATGACCAGGCGAAGCCCCAACGCGCGTCGGCAGCGGCGCTGCCCCCCGTCGAACTCTTCGGCGTCGGAGCGTCCCTTCTTCCTCTCGGCCGCCCGCCCCCCTTTGCTCGCCGGCCAATTCGCTAGCCAGTGCCCCCATCTGGCTTCTCGCTGGAGCGGAGTTCGCCGCCTCACCGCTGCGGAAAGCAGTGTCGGCGGCGGCGGTCCCCTCCCCCGCCGCGCCCGCGCTCGCCCTCGCCCCGCCGTGCCCCGCTCGGCCCCTCAGTGCCCCTCGGCTGCCTCCGACCGCGGCGCGTCTCCGCGCCGCGGCGGCCAACAGTGCGTGCGGCGGGCGGCGCGCCCGCGGGAAAGAGGCCACACGAGGAGGAGGAGGGGGGGGAGGAGGAGGAGGAGGAGGAGGAGGAGAGGAGGAGGGGGGAGGAGGAGGAGGAGGAGGAGGAGGAGGAGGAAGGAGGAGGAGGCGGAGGAGGAGGAGGAGGAGGAGGAGAGAGGAGGAGGAGGGAGGAGGAGGAGGGGGAGGAGGAGAAGGAGGTGAGGAGGGGAGGAGGGGGAGAAGGAGAGGAGGAGGAGGAGGAGGAGGGGGGAGGAAGGAGGAGGAGGAGGAGGAGGAGGAGGAGGAGGAGGAGGGGGAGGAGGAGGAGGAGAAGGAGGAGGAGGGGGGGGGCAGGCCTGCCCAGGAGGCGCAGAAGGCCCACGGCCTTCCGAGAAGGTCTCTCCGAGCCTTCTCCGAAGGCAGGGGCTTACCAGCCTGGAACATAATCCTTATCCCTATGCTGGGCATCTCCTCGTCACGATGCCAAGCATAGGGATAGGGATACGTTCGAGGCTGGTAAGGGGCGGTCTCTCAGAAATCTGGGGAGGGCTCCTTCTCTCCCAGATCCGCGCACGGAGACCTCGATGGCGCGACGCCAGGGATTGAGATGCGACTGGGCAGTCGGCAAGCTCCTGCCGCGGGACCCGCGTCCCCCCTTCCTCCAGGGTGGAACGAAGGCGCTGTCGCGGAAGAGGGGGGCAGCCCAAAATAGCGCGCCGATCAACCTGCAAATACACGAACCAAAACGAGTAGACACGCACTGGAGAAACGGGCGCACGCGAGGATTGATACAATCACTATGGCGCAACTGGCAAAATCAACAGATCCAGCACGAGGGGGAAACGGAGACGGAGGAAGGGGCAGACACAACGAAGGGAACCGGGAGGAGAGACGGATAAGGTCAAGCGCGCGGGTGGGGCGCGGAGAGAATAAATCGCCCCACTGTGGGTTGAAAATGCTTACGCACGCAGGGCACCGTATGATTGGACATGGGCCTGAATGTTATCACACCGCTGTCGGATACACCCGGATTGAGCAGGGACCGACCGTCCTGGTATTCCTATAGGTTTATCGCGAAATATTCTTAGAACCCCCACATGTTCTTAGCCTCTAGGCACGCCGGGACGCTTCGCCAATGCTTGACCAGAGAGGGGGGGCGGGGGAAAGAATCCAGGGTCGCAGGCTGGGCGCATGTACACATGCGACTACGGTCGGGAACCTTTGCTGAGCGTGTCGCGGCGGCGGCCCCGGCGACACGCCATGCCACGTGAGTGGATAGCGTCTCGCTCCGCTCCGCGGGGCGGGAGGCTCGAAAAGGTTCGGGGCGTTGACGCTGGGGGGCGAGGAAGGGGATGGCGTGGTGACGCGCCGAAGCGCGGTGGGCCAGAACCGGCGGCGCGACACGCTAACCAAACGTTCCCGATCGTAGACCCCGCACGCGGGGCAGACGAGGGGGAGGCAACGGGGGGCGAGCCCGAGAGCAATGCCCCTGGGGTCGGCCGCCTGCGTGAGCCCCTCCGCCTTCCGAGAAGGCCTGCCGCCTCTCACTTCCCCCCATCGACGCGCCGCCGAGTGTTGAGAGGTGGACTCAACGCGGGTAACCCCCTCCCCCCCTCCCGCGGTCAGTGAAGCGCGACTCGCGGGTCTGCGGCATCCACCGCAGGGCCCCGCCCCCAGTCTCAGCGCACCTCTCCATCCTGTGCCCTCATCCTCCCCCCTCTTCCTCCTCCTCCTCCTCCTCCTCCTCCTCCTCCTTGCTCCTCCCTTCTTCTTTTCCTCAGCAAACTAACCGAGCCACTGTCCTCCAAAGCCGCGCGCGGCGCCTTCTTCCCTCAGGATGCGGGAGATCACCCTGAGACCCCTGGCAGGGGAGGAGGGAGGGGGGAGTAGGATGAGGAAGATGAAGAGTAAACGTACTACTGCTAAACAGAATAATTATAGCCGTGGTAGAAAAAAAGAGAACGAAGAATAGGGAAGCGGACAAGGAGGTGGGGCGGGAGAAAGAGGAGGCGGGAGGAGGAAGGGCGAGGAGGAGGAGTGGAACGAGGGCGACACTGAGGATGAGGACGAAGAGGGGGGCAAGGAGGAATAGAGGAGGGGAACGGGGGAGATGCGAGGAGAGGAGGCGGTGGAGGAGAACGGGGGGGGAAAAAGAGGTGGAGGAGGACGGAATGGGGGCCAGGAGGATGAGGGGGGAGGACCGATCCCTGGACGTCTAGACAACGACGACGACGAAGACGACGCCGACGAAGAAGACGAAGACGACGACGACGAAGACATAGACGACAACGACCACGACCACGACCACGACAACGACCACGACGACGACCACGACAGCGACCACGACAACGACGACGACGACGACGACGACGACGACGACGACGACGACGGCTGCGCTGAGACATGCCCCTAGTTAAACCAAGCAAATTGAAAAGACCGACCAAGCCAAAAGTGACCAAGCAGGACACCCCGGGCAGATTGCGAACACACCCCAGTGGGCCGCACCGCTAACTGGTGCCAACCTTGGGCGGATGTAAAAAAGCCTCCCGATCGAAACCAGCGAAACGGGATCCACCAGTTCTCTCTGAGGACTCTCTGGGAGAACTTCGAACTTGTGCTCAGGGTTTCGAACTGCCACAGGGACTTTGTGGACGCGCTCTCTGTTGGAATGCACTGCGGACTTGGCGACCCTGACTGCGACCTGCCCGAGCACCCCTGCAGAACCTTGCAGGAGGGGCGCCCAGACCCCCACGACCACTGTTGCGAGGCGGTTGGGGCACTCGGGCGGCGCCGGAAGACATGCGCCCAATGCTGCCAGTATCGCAGAAGACGACATGATGACGAATGGCCAGGATAACTGCAAGAAGCGCGGCCTGGGTCAAGGGACAAGGGACACGACATCAACCGGACACACACTGAGTAGCCAGCCTGCTGAATTGGCCTGCCCCTCCCCCCCTCATCTCCCTCCCCCTCCGCCTCGTCGTCATCATCATCGTCATCATTCGCATCCTCCTCCACGCCCCCTCCTCCTCCTCCTCCTCCTCCTCCTTTTTCTCCTCCTGCTATGTCTTCTCCTCCTCCACCTCCTCTCTCCCACCACACCTCCTTGCGTTGTGGCGTTCTGGCGCTTGCCATTTGAGGTATGCTCTCGGAGGCGCTGGGGCTTGGATCCCCAGGTAGGACTTCCTTTCCCTCCGCTCCCACGCCCCGGCTGCTGCGGCTCCTCCTGTTTCCCCTAGAGTCTTCCCAAGTTCATCCCCTTCTCCACGGAAGGAGGATGACATGGAGGGGGGAGGAAGGGGAAAAGGGGGAGGAGGAGGGAGGAGGACGAGAAGGAGGCGGAGGAGGGGGAGGGAGGAACAAGAGGAAGAAGAAGGAACAAGGGGTCCTCGAATTCCCCTGGGACGTACCACCCCGCTCTGCCCTTCCGATCGAAACCCACTCCTTTCCCTCAAGGCCCCCACCATTCCCCTCGAGATCCACTCATGCCCCCCATGCTTCACAAGAGATTCCCTGAGCAAGCCCCGCCCCCCCCCCCAACTCGGCGCCCGCAACCCGTGCCCACGGAGCCCACTCCCCAAGATTCCCTCCCGCCGACCCCCCCATTGCGCTCAGGATGCTCCTAGCCCCTCGCAATTTTCCCATAACGTCTCGACGACTCTCGATACCCTCCTCCTGCCTCCCCTGCTCCTCGTCACCCTCCTGTTCTTATTCCTCTGCCTTATCCTTCTATCCTCCTCCTCATTCGCCGTTTCCTCACTATCACGTTCCTCGCCCATCCACCTCATCCTCCTCGTAAGCCTTCCTCCACCTCTCCTCTTCCTACTCCTCCTGCTCTTCCCCGTCTAAGCGTGGACTGGAAAACCCTGTTGGTGGAAGTGGAAAGCCACGAAATTGTACACGTGTGCACAGATACTCCGGCATCCCCGTCCTTCTCGCACGTAGCCTAGAATGAGTTCAACCACCCTCAGCCTGCTGTACAATCTGTGCATGTGCACATACAGCACGTGCTGAAATGTCCAGCAGCGTGTGAGACGAGTTCGAGCCACTGCTGACATTGTAGAGCTAGAAAACGACAACGATAAGCTGCCCTGCCAAATCTGGCTCATCATCCTTCCAACCCGAGACCCTTGTCTAAATGGAATGGGACCTTGCAGGAGGGGCAGAAAACCACCTGCATGACACTCCACATCCGGGGGCAACTCACGTAGTGCTTCTGAGAATAGATGGCAGAGCAGTCAGAGCAGCGGAACTTGTCAGCTGAGACATCCTCCGCTCCGTTACCCCCCCGCACAACTTCTTCAGCATTGACATATTCCAGGAAGGGGGCGCAGATAACTCACGGGCTTTGAGGGGCGGCCAGCTGATCCCGCGCACAGCCTGAAGAGATGGCGGTCGAGTCGCCCAGCAAGACAGGCGCTTCATGATTATGGCCTCCAGCGCATCCTGAAAGAGTGACATGCCTAGCGAACGTGCGAAAACACGCCGGGCGCTTGCTTTCAGATCATCCAGCTTCGCCTCACCAAGGGCGTTCGCCGCAATCGAAACAAGCCCACGGAGAGCGTCCGAATCAACAGATCCAACCGTGGCGACCGCTAGGGTTTGGACGAAAAGGCGCCGCTTCCAGAAGCCAGGGGGCCAAATGCTTGCGCCTGGTCCTCCTGCCCTCCATACCGGCATCATCCAATACTGCCCGGTTCCCCCAGTCCCGCCTGCCGTGGCTCCTCAAAAACCCCCGCTCTGCCCCCTGTGTGGCGAGGTTTCCTCCGGATGCGGTAGTAGGCCAGGCGCTCGTCCTTCACCTCGCTTGCGAGGGGCGGGCACACAGCACTGCTGAGCAGGAGCGCCAGGGGGGGCCTGCTCAGGGGGAGAAACATCGACCTGGCATCGGCAACACATCGCAGATAGATCGGCGATAGGCTCCTCGATAGCGATCCGCACTTCCCTGGGCGGGGTGTGCTATCGGGCCCTTCTCGGCCCATCAATGGGCGATTGGGTCGATGCATCCCTCCCTGAGCCTATCCCCGTCCACAGTGGGGGCTGTAACTCGGGCCTCCGCCCTTCCGCCAGCCTTTCGGGTCCATCTGGGCACCCCCAGAAGTCCCTCGGTCTGCTGGACAGCATCCCGAGGCTAAAGAACCGAGAGGCGACGACACCGCCCGAACATCTCCAACTATTTCCCTTGCGCCCACGAGCTGCTAGCGGGAACCAATTTCCCGGGCGCGCCGGCCACTGAAACAACACGGCGAGCCCGCCTGGCTCTGCCGCTGGACCCAGGGCTAGGTCGGGCCTGTCCCTCTACAGAGGGATTTTGGGCGAAACAAATATCCCAAAAATGCCCCCAAATGGCCCAACAATAATCACGAGATCGTCCTCGGACGACTTTTTAATAACTACTTTGGAATATCTACCCCCCCTGTAGAGAGGGGCAGGCCCGACCTAACCCTAGGGACCTGCCTGACCGACGGGGCCGGCAGGCAACGAAAAGGGCAGGCAGGCACCGGCGCGTCAGCCGAGGGGCACGGGAGGAGAGGCGGCGGCGAGGCGGCGCACGGGCGGCGCGGGGCGCGCCGCGGGCG
>CAUYUJ010022503.1:134164-225671 GCA_963575745.1 Prorocentrum cordatum
GCGCTAAACAATACAAGTTGTTGTTCACAGCTTGGGTCGTGATTTGCTGAGAGGCGACGTCGTATCTCCACAAGCGACCGCCAGTGAACCACCCGATTGCAATCATTGGGGTTTGGCCCTCATTCGGGTCCTCATGCGCACTTGACACCGGAGAGCGCGCGACCGTTGGGCTACACGACGGCACCTCCGGCAAATGGTGCCGAACGAGTCCTGCCAACAGTTTGGTCCAAACTGGCCCAGCACTTTGCGCGCGAGCGCCCGCGCAGCTCTGGTGGCGTCGGCCCGCGCGCTCGAGGGCCGAAGCGCAGCTCCCGCGCGCGCGTGCTCCTGGCAGGAGCAACGCAGCTCCTCCTCGCCATCGCTCGGACGTCCGTTTCCCGTGCACTTTTCGGTTTCGTGCGTGTTTTGTTTGCTCGATGGTCCAGGATGGTCCTCGATGGTTCTCGCCGAGAGGTCCTTGGCGTGATCAACCGCCATCCCCAACTGGAGATGCGGTCGGACGCCAGAAGCTGCTGTCGCCGCCGGCGCTCTGCTGGCCGCGCCAGCCGGCCACGCCAACCAACCCTTCCAGCAGGCGCCCAATGCGAACCGGCGCAATGCGATCTGCAAGACCACGGGGCACCACGGAACACCACAATCGTTCACACAATCGATCTAGGTGGCATTTGTTGGTCTATTCTTTTAGCATCAGGACATACCGAGAAGGTACAGGGCAACGTGCTTAGACATTTACCTATCGATCTCACTCCCAATCGACCTATCGATCTCACGATCAATATCACTACCAATCTCCCTCTACCTGTCGATCACCATATCTATCGATCTCACAATCGGTCCCAGTATCGATCTCACTATCGATTGGACTATCGATCTCGCAATCGACGTCACGGGACACCACGGGACACCACGGGTCACCAGCGGGACACCCCAGGGCTCCCGACGGCCAACCGGGGATAGAGTCAGTGGTCAGTGGACTCAGTTTCTCCCTGGCAGCAGCGGGTCCATTCCTCTCGCTCGCCCACGCAGCTTCACCGCTTCGCCTCGCCCGCACGAACGACACGAACACGAAACCGAAGCCGATTTCCCGTTGCCCGCTTCACTTCGAACTCACCCTCCAACATTCGGGGGCGCGCAAACATGGATTAGCGATACATGGATTTGGCGCGCGGTCGCCAAATCTTAAACGGGGGAGGTACCATCCCCAAAATGCGGCCAGTGCCGCCTCGTTCGGCGGCGGAAATCCGCGACGTCCCATGGAAACGGGACCCATCGCTAATCCACGCCCCCTTGATCCATGTTTGCGATCGCCTGAAACATCCGGTCCCCTCGGCAACCCCCGCGCCCGTCCCACCTAATTTTTTCGGAGGTCTGCACGGCTCTTCCTCGGGCCGGCTCTGCGGGCCCCCCCCTGGCGGTGCCGCTGGCGCCACCCCTGGCGCGCGAAGCGAGCTGGAACCAAAGAGGGAAGCAAAGGGTAGGAGAATCAGCTCACGTAGCTGATTTTCCTTGCGCCTCCCGGCGCTGGGAGGCGCCCATGCATCGAGGAATGGGCCCAGCGGCGGGGTCGAAACCAGCTGCATGCAGCACGTTTCGTAACCCCCCTTTCCTTATCCCACCATGTCGTTCGGCCCGAGAAAATGGGTCAAGAGGGGGGGATGAGGCCTTAGTGGGCCCCGGAAACGGCAGGGCCGTTTGTTCACCGTTTCCGAAAAAATATCAGTTGAAAATGGAAGCGGGAAAAAAACGGCGACCGGAAACGGCAAAAAACTGTTCCAAGATTGGAATTGGAGCCGGGACCGGTCAAAAAACGGCGACGGAACCAGTAAAAAAACTGCGTCGGAACCGGCAAACAAACGGCAAAACGGAACCGGTAACAAAAACGGCCCTGTCGTTTCCAGGGCCCACTAAGGATGAGGCCAAATGCGCCCAAAATCCATCCCCGGACTCCTCCCAGGGTCCAACTGTCGACCCAATCGCGCCGCTTTTTTTCGAGCCGCGTCCTGCCGTGGCGACGAGAAGCCCCCGGGAGGTCCAACAAGGACTACAGTCGGGGCGTTGACCTAAGGAGCCCTAAATAAGGAACGAGGCCCCTTTTAACCATAAGTTGAACTTCGATTTCCTGTCGAGAACATGAGGAAAGCCTGAGGCAAGCTGTGAAACACTTAAGGAACGCGGAGCCCCTCCCTAACGAAAAGGGTTCCTTCTTCAGGGCCCCGACTGTAAGTTGGCCCCCTGCCTCTCCCTTCCGCTGGCCGGAACCAATGCTGGGCGCTGGCCACCTCCTTGCCGTCGCTCGGACGTCCATTTCCTGTGCAGTTTTCGGTTTCGTGCGTGTTTTGCTTGCTCGATGGTCCAGGATGGTCCTCGATGGTCCTCGCCGAGAAAAAATGCACACGTCCGAGCGATGCCAGGCCTCGTATCCCCAGCCGACTCCGAGGACCACCGCCTATGCGAGACCTCCGCGCGGAGCTCCGAGAGAGGTTCTGCGTGCCACTTTTCCCCCTCCGACCGCCGGCGCGTCCCTGCCGGGCCTCTGCGAGATCGCGCTCCAGATCCGCGACGTGCTCCCTGGCTTGGACGCCCGAAATGGGTACGGAAAAAAGGGTCATGCGGATAACGATTAATTAAAATTTGGAGAGAACGATAAAAAGCAAGTTTTCTGCTATTTCTGCACAACTTTCTGACTGGAGGAGAACGAGTTAAAACATAGTTTTCCAGCCGCGGCCGGTTTTTTCTAATCGTCATCCCGGGCGCCGCCGCGTGAACACGACCCCCGGTCATTTATTAACCGTCATCCTCCATTACCATGCCCAACAACAAAGGCTGTCCCAAACCAACAGCGGCCGCTGTTGTGCAGGCGGCCTTCTGTCTCGAATGGACAAGCCGCGGCGGCGCGGACAGCGAGTCCTGCTCAAAATGAGCAGGAACTGCTGTGGGGCATCGTGCCTATTCTTTCCGTACCCATCCCTCTCGTGCCGACCTGTGCCGCGCCCGCTGCCAGTGGTGCATCCCGCGCGTGTCCACCAGCTCCTGCGCCAGCTCGGCCAGCTGCTCCTCGATCGCCGGCGCGCCGAGGGGGGCCACGAGGGGGGCGGGGCGTTCCAGCAGGCGGCGTGGCTTCCAGCCCCCTGGCCTTCTGAGAGGCCCTCTCTGGCCCCGGCGGAGGCTCCGAAGGCCTCTGACAGGGCGGAGGTCTCGAGAGCCTTCCGAGCTCTGTGATCCGACGTGGCGAGAAAACAGCGGCCACGTCGCGGGACATCACGACCCGAACCCCGAGACCCCAGCTTCCCGCGCCGCTCTTGTTCGAGCCGCACCGACCCGAGGCCCGAAGCGGGAGCGACAGCGCCCGGCCAAGATCTCAGGGAGAAGGCGCGGCCCCCTCTCCCTTCCCGTAGGTCGGGCCTGTCCCCCTACATGAGGATATTGGACGAAATAGAAAAGAGATGCCAGACAAGTACCTAAAAGATGCCCCCCCAAATACTCAAAACATAGTCCCCCGACTATTTCTCGACTAATCTTGGATATTCCCCCTGTAGGGGGACAGGCTCGACTTACAGTCGGGGCGTTGACCTAAGGAACCCTAAATAAGGAACGAGGCCCCTGTTTCCCATAAGTTCAACCTCGATTTCCCCTGGAAAACCTCAGGAAAACCTGGGGAAAACTGTGAAACATTCAAGGAACACCGAGACCCTCCCCAACGAAAAGGTTTCCTTCTTCAGCGCCCCGACTGTGAGGCCCTTCCCCCAGGGCGTGCCGCCGTTCCTCGCACCGCAGCAGCCGCGGCCCGCTGCTCTCGTGCAGCCGGTCCTCCAGCCGCGCAGCGCGGGCCTGCTGCGCCTCCTCCCTCCGCAGCGCCTGCTCCTGGGAGGAAACCACAGGGCAGATCTCCAACGATTTTGCCTTTCATCGGGGGTTGCTAGAAGTGCCCCTGGTCCAAGGTGCCCCCGGCTTTTCGCAACATTTTGGAGCCATTGGGGCCTTCTGGGCCTCGTGAGGTGTGCTCTGGAGGCCGTCCGGGCCACCCCGAGAATCCTAGGGGCACCTTGGGCCAGGGGCACTTCTAGCAACCCCCGATTTCAGTCCTGGCGTTTGTCCTCGATTTCGGCCTCCGGGGCCCGTTGTCGGGCCCCGCGGGCCATCGAAACTGAGTCTGGGACAGAAGCCTACCCCCATGGAAGGGGTCGGGACCTCTGGGGCCGCGGATTGACAAAATCAGATCGGCGGATGTCCGTACCGACGCCGCTATTCCAACGGCATCTCCCGAAGTGCGCAGCGTACAACCCGCGTGCGCAGCGCAGAGGCTAAAGAGTGTTAGAGGACTCCGCTAAGTGCGCGCAGCCCACTTGTGGCACCGATCGTTAAATCCCCTACGCCACGTGGGGCACATGCAACCCCCTTATGAGCCAACTCAGGCCATATATAACCCACCTTGGCATCCATCCACTGATAGTCCCTCATCCACTTAGCACCAGCCGCGCTGGTCCCAGTTGTATCCAGGCCAGCTGTTGGAAAGCATTCCGAGGCGCGAAAACCTCCACGAAAACGTTTGAAACCTTTGAACACGTATGAAAACCTTTCCCCTTAGCGACCCCCGCGCAGATTCCAGTATTTAGCCGTATCGGTACCGTGGAGGGAGCGCGATCCACAGTCGCTGGACTGAAAAAACTGGGGGACCATCCCCCCCTCACCCTGGGGGGCCCCCCCCTCACCCCCCCGAAGAACCGGGAGATCCAGACCTCACCCCCCGCGCAAGGGGGGGGTAACGAACCCTCAAGTCGTCGCCGTCGCCGTCGCCGTCGCCGTCGCCTTCGCCGTCGTCGTCCTCCTGCTCCTCCTCCTCCTCTTCCTGCTCCTCCTCCTCCTCCTCCTCCTCCTCCTCCTCCTCGTCCTCGTCCTCCTCCTCCTCCTCCTCCTCCTCTTCCTGCTCCTCCTCCTCTTCCTGCTCCTCCTCCTCCTCGTCGTCGTCGCCACAGTGTGCCAGACCAGAACCCCAAATAACTAACTCACATCCACCACGGGCAACAGCCAGACCCAATGAGGTGACGCCCACCACCGCCACCTTCATCGCCGCCGCCGCCGCCGTCGCCGTCGTCGTCGCCGCCGCCGTTGCCGTAGTCGTCGTCGGTGATCGCCGCCGCCGTCGTCGCGTCGTCGTCGTCGTCGTCGTCGTCGCCGTCGCCGTCGCCGTCGCCGTCGCCGTCGCCGTTTCCGTTCGCCATCGTCGCCGTCGCCGTCGCCGTCGCCGTCGCCGTCGCCGTCGTCGTCGTCGTCGTCGTCGTCGTCGTCGCCGCCTGAAGGGTGTCCTGGAACACCCCCACAATCATCTGCGGAGGCGGAGCGGCTTGAGCCCCCCCCGGCCGGCAGCGTCAGCAAGCGCTCTTTCAGGTACCCTGCCCTCCCCTGAGCTCCAGTGCCCGCTCCAGCTCCTCGGTGCGGGCATGCTGCGCCGCGTCCTTCGCCGACCGGCGCTCCAGCTCGAGCGCCAGCTCCTCTGCGCGGGCCTGCTGCGCCGCCTCCTGCGAGAGCAGCCTCTGCTCCGCGACGCCATCCGGCTCCTCGCGGACGGCGAACATGTCCACATCCGCGCCCTCGCGGCCCGGATCCCGGGGCGCGCTCCCGCGGAACGTTCCGCGCGAGGCATCCGCGAAAGAGCGCCCCGTATCCGCGGGGTGGTGGCCCAAGGATCCCGCCCGCGAGGCCGAGGGCACGGACGTGCTCTGCGCCCACGGCCCTCCTCGAGCCCGCATCCAAGCTGGTGAATCTCTTTTCCTCCTCCTCCTCCTCCCCTCCTCCTCCTCCTCCTCCCTTCTCTCCCTCCTCCTCCTCCTCCTCTCCCCCTCCATCTTGCCCCTTCTCCTCCGCCTCCAATCTCTCCCCTTCCTCCGCCTCCATCTCCCCTCTCCTCCTCCCTCTCCTCCTCCTCCTCCTTACTCCCTCCTCCTCCTCCTCCTCCTCCTCCTCCTTCTCCTCCTCCTCCTCCTCCTCCTCCTCTCAGGCCCTCAGCGGCCCCAACCTCTCGAACCACGCATCTGATCTTGTAACCTCTCTGCTGGCCGCCTCCCGTGCCCGCTCCTCGCTCCAAGCTGCTCCCTTGGCCTTCCCGCCCCCCCCCCGCTCCCTTCACAGCTCGGGTGCTGCTTTATGAGTATTGTTTATCCGATCCCCATCGCCAGCGGCGTGGCCTGGGCCGCCACTGACCGATTACCCCCCCCCCCTAGATGGTGATACAGGGCGTTCCCTTCGGGTTTCGAGGGGTGTACCTCCAACTGGGGGGTAATTTAGTGGGGGTCTCGAAGAGGATGGGGATGGGGATGGGGATCGGTTAAACGATACCGAGCTTAGAAGTGCCCCTGGCCCGAGGTGCCCCGAGCAGTTCCAAGGAGGCCCCCACGGCCTTCAGAGCACCTCTCACGAGGCCCAGAGGACTCAAAGGGCTCAACAATCGAACGAAAAGCTGGGGGCACTTCGGGCCAAGGGCACCTTCAGCAAACCCCCGAACACTCCTCGCCCACGAGCTCCTGGAGCCGCGCCCGCTGCGCCAGCTCCAGCTGCAGCAGCTCCCGCAACTGCGGCTCGTCGAGCTGACAGACGCTGGCCTGCAGGATCAACCCTGAGATCCGACGTAGCGAAAAAACTACAACATCGTAATATGTCACGATTGGGCTGCGCAATTTTTCGGGCCAGGTCGATCCGTCAGTGTCTCGGGGCCCGAAACTAGGCGAAAACGCCCCGCTCGAAAAAAATTGGATGCCAGGGTCTCAGGGGACGCCTCCCGTTCGCGCCGCCCAGATCCTCCCCAAAGATCCGATGTCTGGATTTGTTCAGCACGGGGTCCCCAGAAGTCTCGACCCGCTCCCGGGGACCAGCTTCTCATCCCGATCTTTGGCGGCCCCGGGGACAGCCGAGGGCCTCCGCACGCCGAAAACGGAGAAACATCTCCGACTTGATTTTGTTCACTGCGCCGGATCTCCCGGGAGCCCGCAAAGGACGTACGCGCGCAACCACGTCCATGGATACGCCCCCCCAGTCCGCGAGACCAGCCTCGTGACACGAACTTTCGCGCAAAACGCGTAATTTTGAAACCAACGTGGATTCATGTACAGTCGGGGCTGGCTGGAGAGGACGAGAGAGAGGACACAAGACCCCTTCGAGGACCACTTTGCCATTGGAATGCGGAAGGCAGGGGTCGCTAAGCACAGGGCACCAGGGTACCCTTGCCCTGGAAGGACCCACCACTGTTGATGGGCAACCTGTCCACCACCACTACCACATGCAATTGGGACGGGGGAGAAGGGAGGATGAGGAGGTTCTCCTCCTCCTCCTCCTCCTAGTCCTCCTCCTCCTCCGCCTCCTCCCTCCTCCTCCTCCTTCCTCCTCCTCCTTCCTCCTCCTCCTCCCTCCTCCTCCTCCTCCTCCTCCTCCTCCTCCTCCTCCTCCTTCCTCCTCCTCCTCCTCCTCCCTCCTCCATGTTTTCCTCTCCTCCTCCCTCCTCCTCCTCCTCCCCCCTCCTCCTTCTCCTCCCCCTCCTCCTCCCCCTCCCTCTCCTCCATCTGGCATGGTGGTGCCGCAGCGCCTCCTGCCTGGCCTGCCGCTCCAGCGGCTGCTGCGGCGGGGCCGGCTGCGGCGGGGCCTGCTGCGGACCCCCCCCCTCGGCGCTCGCGCCCTCCAGGAGGGGCGCCTGCCGGCGCAGCCGCTCCCACTCCAGCTCGGGCGCGCCCATGCTCGGGGGGGGGCCCGTCGAGGCCGCGCCAGAGCCGGCCGATCCCCGCAGGGGACATCCCAGGAAGGCGCCGTGCCCCTGGCGCGCGCGGAAGCGCAGGCAGGCGCCCCCCCAGGCGCTCCCCAACGCTCCTCGGCGCTCGAAGGAGCTCCCATGCGCTGCCAAGCGCTCCCCGGCGCTCCCAGGCGTTCCCAGGAGCTCCTATTGGCGGTTCCACGCGCTCCCAGGCGCTCGCAGGAGCTCCTAGGGGCGTTCCCACGCGCTCCCAGGCGCTCCCAAGCGCTCCCGATCGGTCTTGGCGTCTCCATAGGTGGTCGAGCCGGGCCGTTTTCGCCCGGCTCCGGCCCCCGGGGCCCTCGAGCGGGGGTGTGGGACATGGAGCAGAAAGATATGGGGTCTTGAGGCTGCTGTGGTGAGGTTTCGCGATTTTGCGATGTGTTCCCCTCGTCGGATCTCAGTGGCAGGGCCATCCCTGGCCTTATTGCTCGCCCGGGAGCTTCTCGACGCCACGGTCGGATCCGCCTCGAACCACGGGTCAGGATGGGCCCCACGTGTAGGGAACGATGCCCCGGAGGGGTCCGGGGACTGACTTCGAGCGGATGTGGGCCGGGCGGGCGAGCCGCCGCTGCCTCGACTGGCCCTCCTCCGCAATGCGGTCTCGATGCCTCCCATCCTCTTGGCTCTGCTCGGCCAGCAGATCCTCCAGCTCAGCGAGGCG
This sequence comes from Prorocentrum cordatum, assembly GCA_963575745.1. Classification (NCBI taxonomy): domain Eukaryota; class Dinophyceae; order Prorocentrales; family Prorocentraceae; genus Prorocentrum; species Prorocentrum cordatum. Next base: position 142,603 of record CAUYUJ010022503.1, read on the forward strand.
CGCGCGCTGCCGAACGCCCTCCTCGCGATCCCGCTCCAGCTCGCGCTCCAGGTCCCCGACCCGAGAGTGCTGCGGCGCCTCCCGAGTCAGGATGGCCTCCAGGTACTCCAGGCGTGCCCGCTGCAGAACGCCGTGCGCACCGCACCGGTCCAGCTCGCACCGCAGCTCCTGGACGACGCGACTATGCTCAGCGGGCGTGTCCTCCAGGTGCTGCTGGTGCAGTGCCGCCTCCATTGGCGATGCAAGGGCAATTGGGGGCCGGTGGATTTGGGGATATCGGTGCCGATCGCGTTGCTCCCTGGCCCTCTGCCGAATCCAGCGGTGGCGACGAGGGCCCCCTATGAGGCCCAAAAGAGCGAAAACGGGGCAAGGGGAGCGGCATCGGTGCCTTCTCCTCTGAGCGCTCCCCCCTGAGCCTCTCCCCCCAGCGGTCCCCCCCGAGCTGGCCTCCGCGACCCGCGACGCCGCCTCCTGTACGAGAACGGCGCCCTGTGAACCGTACCACGTTCGGACTCCCAGGCCCCGCTCCAACGCGGCACGGTGTATACCTTGTGCGATTCCGAGGGTTCGAGAAGCTACGCACTGTACAATTCCTGCGTCGAGGATCGACGACGCCTCGGGACACCCTGAGATCCGACAACGCGACAATTCTGTAACGTGGAAAAAACACGACGGGAGCCCCCAGACCTCATTTTTCTGCGCCATTCTTCGGGCCGGATCGTTCCGGGAGTGTCCCGGGGCCCGAAATTGGCGAAAACGCCCAGTTCAACAAAAATATGAGTCGCCAGGATCTCAGGGGGGGGGGGGGACTTTTCCAATGCGCGGCCCCAGGAAGGTCCCGACCCCTTTCCTGGGGGTAGACTTTCGCCCCCGATCAGCTTTTGATTGCCCCAGGGCCAGCCGAGGACCTCCAGACACCGAACACGGGCCCCAGAAGCCTGGACGACCAGGAGGAGGAGGAGGAGGAGGAGGAGGAGTAGAAGGAGGAGGAGGAGGGCGGAGGAGGCGGGAGGAGGAGGAGGCGGGAGGAGGAGGATTGGAGAGCCTCCTAGTCTACTTTCTGGAAGCTCCCAATCAAAGAATAGAGCTTCTAGACGCCGAAAACGGGCCACGGATGCCAAACTCTAGGATCCCGCCCGGAATGACAAAATCATATCGTCGGGGGCGCCGGCGCGGTAAAGTACACACGCGTCGCCCGCGATTCCTGGCCGTGCCGCAGCTGCGCGCCGCGCCGCCGCGCGGCTTCCTGTAGCGCCCCGACCTGCGCCTCGAACTCGCTGCAGAGCAGCGCGCCCTCGTCGGCCGCCGCTGGCTCGGCGGCGAGGCGAGGGCGAGTGGCCTCGGCGGGGGAGGAGGCGGGAGGAGGAGGAGGCCCAGTTGATGCCCTTCTGCCGGATTTCGGCTGTGGTGTCACACTGATGGGCCCACTCCCACTCCTCCCTCTCGCTTCTCGTCCTCCTCCTGCGCTCCCCCCTCGCCTGCCCTTCCGCCTCTCCTCCCTGTCCCCCTTGTTCCTCCCCCTCCTCGTCCCTCCTCCCTCCCCCCCTCCGTGAAGCTGGGGCCCGCTGGGTACGTTGACGACGTTGTTCAGCCTTTGATCGCGCATGCGTGCGACCTTGTTGGACAGATGAGAATAGGCGCTTGCATGTTCATCGATGTATTTTCACGTGTTGGCCTCACAACACCTTCAAGAAAGGTAAGACGGAAGCTGTGTTTCGCATTGCTGGCCCAGGATCTGTCGAGGCGCGAAGCCGCCTGCTCCGAGACGGTGATGGCATCATTGTTTTCTCTTCGCTCGGGGCGGACCGCCGGCTCGTGGCGGCATCCCAATACAAACATGTGGGGACTTTGACCTGTTCTACGGACACCATGCAGCCTTAAATCACCGCTAAGATCGGGGCCATGACTTCGACCTTAAAGCAGGTTCGCCACAGTATCTTGCACCGGGAATCTGTGCCAACTGAGACGCGGATGGCGCTCTGCCAGGGCATCTGTTTACACGGGGCTTGCATCAGGCTGGAACTTGACCACAGCTATACGCCAATGACTTCACTCGCGTACACACTGCCGTAACGCAAACATATTCCAACGTTTTCCGTTCCAGCCAGGACGGCGTCCGTGCCTCATCCCACGCTGTTGTTGCGTCACATGATGATGTCATAACTCCGGCCATCATGATCTTGTGCATGATGCTGTGCTTGTTCAGCAGAGTGTGCTTGAATGGCCCTCTAGCGCTTTGCGTTGTTTTTCTTTTCCGCACAGTAGGCGTGCGTCGCTTATGGATGACGGCTGTGGCCGAAGACCTCGACATGTTGTCTGAACGCGCTGGTGCTTTCTCAGAGTTGGGGCGGAAAACGGTTGCTGAGTGGGTTTTTGTCGTCTGCGACAACCCCAGACGATTCCGTGCGGCCCTCAGAAAAGCGAAAGGGGAGAGAGCGGTCAATTCTGTGCAGGCCCGGGCGCGGACCCGCCAGATGGCCGAAATAGACGCCGAGTATAAATGCTCGAGCTGTGTGTATATGTGCAGCACGCAACAACAATTGGCCACCCATGCTTTCACTCTGCATGGAGTGTGCAGGAAAATTCGAGCTCTCACTGACACCGGACATTGCCCTGTGTGCATGCCGTGGTTCGGAACACGCACGCGCGTGATTGTGCACTTGGAGGAGAGATCACCGCAGTGTCGGCGAGTTGTCCTAGAGTGCTTCCGGCAGCTTCCCGATGACAGCGTGGCCGTTCTTGACGAACGAGGCGCTGAAGAAACAAGAACGCTCGGCCGAATCGGGCGGAGGCGGCACCATGCCGACACCCGGGTCACGCGCCTGGCAGGCCCGCTGATGAAGGAGGCGTTCGAAGCCGGTCTTAACCACAGGTCCCTCCTCTCCACCAGTCTCTCCAAAATATCGGGTTGAGCAGCCAGTGCACCTCTTAAGGAGGTCGTGCACAATGCCCGTCTGCTAGGATGGAGCGTGCTTGCTCCGCTCTGGGGCGAAAGGAACCCATGTGTCTTCACGCATGATGCGCTCCGGGGCGAAATGCACCCACGTGTTTGCACGCTTGTTCCGCTCTGGGGCGCAAGGGACCTACCTGTTGTCACGCTTGCTGCGCACTTGGGCGAAAGGGACCCACATGGCTTCACGCTTGCCTGCGCCCTGGGGCGAAAAGGACCCTCGTGTTTGCACGCTTGCTGCGCACAGGGGCGGAAAAGGGGCCCACGTGACTTCACGCTTGCTGCGCTCTGGGGCGAAAAGGACCCTCGTGACTTCACGCTTGCTGCGCTCTGGGGCGAAAAGGACCCTCGTGTTTTCACGCTTGCTGCGCTCTGGGGCGGAGGGGGCCCACGTGACTTCACACCTGCTGCGCTCTGGGTCGAAAGGGGGCCCACGCGTTGTCACGCGCTCTGGCCACCCGGGGGCGGCCTCCCCCTCCCGCACGTGGGGGAGGGCACACCAGCACCGCAAACTCAAAGAATCGGCCGCGTCTGCAGATCACCTCTCGACACGTTCCGCCTTGGGGCTCCGGGGAGGCCTCCCGGGGGCCTCCCGGAGGGGGCCCGCGTCTGTTCGCGCTTTGCGCCGCTCTGGGGCGACCGGGACCCACTAGGCCTCCCAACTTCGCGCTTCGCGCTGCGCGAAGCGCGAAGCGCGAATAACTTCGCGCTCTCGCGCCGCCCTCCCAAAGGGAGAATAGGAGGACGAGGAGGAGGGGGAGAAGGAACGAGGACCGCGAAGCGCGAAGCGCGAATAACTTCGCGCCCTCGAGGGAGCCCTTGGACCCATGTGTTTGTTTCACGTGCACGCCGCTCTGGGGCGAACAGGGCGCGCGTGCTTTCACGTCTGTTCCTCTCTGGCGCGGGAAGGTCCCACGTGTGTCGGGGAGACGTAAGACCCGGGTACGGGGGACTCGGAAATCCCCGACGAGGTCGTCAAAAAAATGACGAGGCCGAGCCTGCATTTTGACGAGGCCTCCCGCTGCAAACATCCCACGAAACTCCTCCTCGTCAAAATCCGAGGCGCGGTCGTCAAAAAACGATGGCGAACCCGAGTCCTGGCAAACCCGGGTCTTACGCTCCCCCGAGTGTGGTCGCGCTTGCTCCGCGCTGGCGCGCGCCCCTTACCGCTGCTGGCCGCGCCAGCGCGCTCGTGGTGGAATTCTTCCACGCCCTCTTCCCTTCCCTCCCTCTGCGGCCGCCCTGTCTGCCTGCCTTGTCCCCCCGCTCTTGCGCGCTGGCCAATGCGCCACTCGGTTGCCCCGAGTCGCCGCTCGCTGGTGCGGACCGCCTCGGCCTCGCCGCCGACGGAAGACTTGTCTCCACGCCTGCTCCACATTGCCCAGGCGGAGCTGGACCGTGAAGACGTGTTGAGGTTGGAGGCCTGGAGGTGGGCACCAACACCACCACAGGGGGCTGCCTCCACAGGGGGACGACGATCCGGGGGCCGCATGCGAACCCTACCCCTACCCCTCACGATTTTTGAGGGGCAGGGTGGGGTTCACTTCGCTCGGGAGCTCCCGAAGTGAACCCCACCCTCCCTCTCAGAAATCGTGGGGGGTAGGGGTAGGATTCGCCTGTGGACCCCTAATGATCCCAGATTTCGGTGCCGGCGGACATCTTTCGGACACCTTGGAAACCAGCCTGTTACCACCATCACCGAGGTCGGGATCTCCTTCCGCCGGGGGGGAGGCACACCGCCGAGATTGGTGTCGGTGTCAACCTGTCGGCTCAAGTCGGGCCTGTCCTCCTGCAAGGGGATTTTGCGCGCAAAATCCAAAGAATACCCGGAAAATACTCCAGCATAATCAAAGCATGGTGGAAAAACATGTCCCAGACTGTTTTTTTGGTCTGTTTTTGAATCTCCCCCCTGTAGCGGGACAGGCCCAGACTATTTTTGAATAGTCCCCAGACTATTTTTTGATCATCTTGCACTATTTGGAATAGTCCCCGGGACAGGCCCGGCAGAACTCTAGGCCTGCTATGAGGGTGCTTCGAGCGAAGGATTGCAAAAAAAACCGAAGGAGCGAAGGGTTTTTTTGCAATCCTTCGTTCAAGGAAGGGTTTTTTTGCAATCCTTCGTTCTAGGCCTGCTATGAGGGTGCTTCGAGCGCAGCGCGGGCCTCTGCGCGCCCGGGCCGCCCAAGCGGCTCGTCAAGATGAGCATGCGCTGCGGATGTCTGGGGCGAGACGCTCGCCCGGCAGGATCTGCCGAGGATGCCTCGAGCGAGGTCCTCGCCTGCAGCGGAGGGCCCTCATCTGCAGGATGCGCTGAAGATGTCTCTCGCGAAACGCTGGTTCCTCCGTGGTCTGAGGAGGCGTCGAGCGGGGGCCTTGTCGTCGTCTAGGTGCTTTTCGTTTCGGTTCGGATTCGCCCCTGGATCGGCTCCTCCCACTTCGGAGCTGCATCGGATCTTGAATTCGAGCTGGTTGAACGCCCCGCATGTTTCTCCCCCGCCTGTCGTGGTCGCGCTCGGCTCGCTCCGTTGCGGAACTGAATGTCTCGGGCAATGACTTTGGAACTGAATCGGATCTTGAACTCGAGCTGGTCGAGCGCCCCACGAGTCTCGACCAGAACCAGCCCGAGCTATGCGTTCAGGCAGTTCGAGCTTCAGATCCAAATCAGTTCGGCCACGATTCTGACGCCAAGGATGGCTTGATCGACAGTGCAGTAGGGCGCGGCACGGTTCAACGCGGCGCGACACGCTGAACTCAGCACAGCACGGCGCAGCACAACACAGCCCGTGGCACGGTACATCACGATCGTTACTCTGAACACTGTAATTGCCCGTCGCCCAAGTTCGACGTCTAGGAAACGATGGCATGCTTCACAGTTCTACATCCCATTCAAGGTTCGTGGGTCGATCCTGTGCTTTCTAGCCGAGCGTTTGCGCCTGGTCCTGGGAGCTTCACGGATCGATCTGGCTCGGAAAATGGCGAAGAAAGATGGGGCTGGGGGCCTGGGCCGTTATTTTTGTTGTTGATTACTTGTGGTAACGGTCGTTACCATTGAGGTGGGTGGGTGGGGTCAGGGCCCCGGGTGACGTTAACGCGGGGCACGTCGGGGCGGGGGCAAGCTGCAGTCGCCATACTATGCGCGCGATCGCCAGCATGTGGGGGAAAGGTTCAGCCCCCCCCCCCCTCCACGTACGACCGATGCCGTTACCCGGCGGGTGTTGGCGGGGGCCTGGCCCGCACAGCGACCGCTACGCGCTAGAGGATACAAACACAACAGTCTCCTGGTCGGGACTTCTCGCGCCGGTGCATGGGACTCGCCGCGTCGGACCTCGGGAGGGCCTCTGCCCTTCGAGAAGCTCTCGGAGCATCCCCCGAGGCCACATGGGGACTTCTCAGGAGGCCTGGGGGGCCCTGAAGCCACACCGCCTGCCGAGGAGGCCGGCCCGCCCTGCCTCCCCTCCCCTCGGCGCGCCGCGGGGAGGGCCAGTTGGCTCCAACGAATGTTCAAATTTCGAGAAAAAAAATGTCAATCGACCAAAAGTCAGCAAAAGTTCCGTCGAGATTTTTCTTGCCAACTTGCTCTCCAGCGCGCCGAAATTACTCTTAAGCGAGGGGCTCTGGTCGTGACGCTTCGCGAGGCCGGCGGCCTCGCGAAACGTCACGGCCAGAGCCCCAGGCGGCCTCAGGCCGCCGTTGGCTGGACGAGCGGACAGCATACACCCGTGCACGTCGTTCATGTCCAATCGTGCTCGTTTCTAAGTGTGTTTGTTCGTTTCTAAGTGTGTCCAGGAAGAGGCCCAGGATAGAAGAATTAGATATGACAGGATCTTGGCCCCCAAAATAATCAAAGAACTCCCGAAGACTTAGAAATGAGCAAAATTTGTACCCAGAAGGGGGACGGCGGGAGGCGGACTGTCGGACCGCGGGGGAGGCTCCCGTTCGAGCGGGGAGCCCCGTCCGAGAACACGCGCCCATATAGCCTCCTCCGTCCCCCCCCCCACGGGTGGGGGCGTGTGCTGCTCGCTCGTCCTTGTCCGCTCGGACGTCCATTTCCCGTGCACGTTTCGGTCTCGCGCGTGATTTTTTGGCTCGATGGTCCAGGATGGTCCTCGATGGCTCTCGCCGGAAAAAAAAGCACACGTCCGAGCGATGCCGAGCGTCGGGCCCCGGGTGCCCCGCGGGCGGCCTCGACGAGGGCCTCCTCCCGCGGCTCGCGCCCCTGCGCCCCCGCGCGCGGGCCCTCGAGCTCGCAGGGCAGGGCGCTGGCCTCGGCCTGCTGGGATATCGGAGCGGGGGTCGCTCGGCGGGGAGACGGCCGGACCCAGGACAATAGAACAACCCTTTGGACGCCCGAAATGCGGACCAGCCACAACTGGGGGAGCTCTGCTCCTTACCCCCCTGGGGGAACCCCTCGCCTCGACGATCTCTCGAGAGGGGTGTCGAAATCGATGGGCCCCCCAGGGGGGTAAGGACGACAGCTCCCCCAGTTGTGGCTGGCCTGAAATGGGTACGGAAAAGATGAGTACAATGCCCAAGAACAAATGTTGTCCCAAACCAACAGCGGCCGCTGCTGGGCTGGCGGCCTTCTGCCTCGAATGGACAAGGGCCGCGGCGGCGCGGACAGCGAGTCCTGTGCAAAATGAAGAGGAACTGCTGTTGGGCATTGTACCCATTCTTTCCGTGCCCATTTCGATCGTGCAGAACAGTAGAACATCCCTCCATAACATGAGACTCTCCGCCGGCCAGAACACCCCAGAGCGGAAGTTCACTCGAGGGTACCTTGCCCCAGGATGCACAAGAACATCCAACAGACGCGAAGAACATGGGGCTACCCTCCCCGAGCCGACCTCGATCTCATACTTCGGTGCGACCTTCTGGGGGAGTCATCAGTGGACGCCACGGTGGGCTGTATGGCGGGACCCAATAAGCCCGAACCAGGAAGCCTTGCTGTCCCTGGGCGGTGCACACATGTTGCTTCTGCCAGCTTCGGCTGGCCTTCCGCCGGCAGCGCCGCCCACGTGTTACTGCCACCGGCTTCCGTCGGCCTTTTCGCCGCGGAAGAGATGGCAACTCCTTCAGCCCTCGCGGGCAATGGCCAGTCTGGAGCGCGCCATGCTTGGCCTGACCTAGCTCACAAGTGGGTTACGACTGCCCTATGTGGCTGAAGGGGGGTGCTAAGTGGGCGAAGCCAACTTAGGCTGGATCGTTCACTCTGGTCATCGCTCGGACGTCCATTCCCTGTGCATGTTTCGATGTCGTGCGCGTTTTCTCGCGAACCGATCCAGGATGCTCCTCGATGGTCCTCACCGAAAAAATGCACACGTCCAAAGGATGCCGAGTACCCCCCCCAAGCCATCCTGGGCACTTCTAGCCCGCTTGTACGCTAGGCTCGGCCAGACATTACCCACCGTGGCATCTACGGATAACTCGACTATCCCCTCAGCAACGCCTGCGCCGATCCCAACAGGGCTCTCGCCTGCGATCCCAGCGGGTCAGATTGCTGGCGCCGGTGAAGACAAATAGTATTGCAACCCAGATCTCTGACGCATTGAAAAAACAACACGAGGGTTTTTCACCGTTTCGGCATCTGGGGGCCCTCGCCGGGCCCTGGGCGCCTCAAAGAAACGACTCAGGATGAAAAAAGCCGGTCCTGGGAAAGGCATCGAGACTTCCAGGGACCCCGCATTGAAAAACATCAAGACGTCGAATGTCTCCAATGGCCGCGTGCACTCTCAAATGTCCGCGTGCACGTCTCGGCTCGGCGCTCGACCCCCCTCCCCGTCGCGCGGAGCGCGCGCCAGCGGCGGCCCCGCCAGGGGGGCCCGGCGCAGCTGCGAGATATCCGCGCGGACCTCCGAGACTTCACGCCCGAGCGTACCAGCCTGGAACATACCCCTATCCCTATGCTGGGCATCGCCTCAGCACAATGCCAATCTCAGGGACTCCCTTCGTTTTTCGGGGCGCCTCCCTGAGATTGGCATCGCCTTTTGGCGGGTCAGTCTTTGGGACAGGGATGCGTTCGAGGCTGGTGACGAGCCGCTGCTTCTTCCTCGACCAGCGCTCGTCGCGCCGCTGCGCGGCCTGCGGCTGCCCCAGCAGCGCCGTCCTCCCCTCCAGCAGGCCGCTCGACCGCTCGGCCTCCGCCTCCGGGCGCTCCGCCTGGGGACCCAGACCTCCGACGTCTGAATCGTTTCGACGAACGAACAACGCGCACCCATACCCATAGGGGGGTCGTTGGGAGGAGGACTGGCTATGGGTATGGGTGCGGGTTGTCGGACCCTGGGGAACGCTCCCGTTCGAGCGGGGACCCCCATCCGACAACACGTACCCATAGCTCTCTCCGATCCCCCTATGGGTATGGGTGTGTGTTGTTGGTTCGTCACGTTTTCCAAAAGAGGGGCCCCAGAAGTCCCAACCCCTTGCCCAGGGCCGGCTTCTCGTCCTGAGCAGTTCCTGGAGAGGGCTTCGGCCCAGAGTCCTCTTTTCCCGGAACGGGCGCCGGCCCAGGATTCTCTTCTAGATGTTTACCCCGCGGGCTCGACGTGAAGGAGGCCTGCGGAATAATTTACGATAGATCACGAAGTAACATCGGAATTGTTCAACAAGATGAACTTTGCGCGGGCCCGCTCGAAGAAAATGCGCCCCCTATCTCGGATCCTTGAACAAACACTTGGTAAACAGACACACGCTTCCTCCCGTAAAAAAACTAAGGGGTGCAGAACGTTTTGCGCAGAATCCACAATAAGACACTAAGTGTGGAGGCCGTGAAATTTGCCAAACAATGACCCAGACAAGCGCCAACATCGTCGGAAGGGAAGCCTCCTCCCTTTGATCCCTTCCCCGTGGGGGAAGGGGGGGTCCCAGGAGAGTCCCGGGAGGGGGTCGCCACCCAGGTACGTACGCATCCACCCCAAGCGGTCCCGGGGCCCAGAAAACCGCCAAGACGCCGCAAAGGGGCACCGAATCCGAAAACGATCGGTCCAAGACGCCACAACAGCCTCCAGACGGCCCAATAAGTGCCCAAGACGCACCCCAAAACCTCAAAAAGCTCTCCCAAACGAGCCCCGAGACCCAAAATTCGCTGATTTCCAAAACGATTTGATTCATTCTGGCGTTCTTGCTGTCTCCGCTTCGCGACGCTCCTACCCGCCCCAGACGCCGCCAATGACGCCACACGATAGCCCAACAGGCGTCGAACAGCGCCCCAGGGAGACTCCAGACAGCCCCAAGACTGCCCAAAAGGCCTCCAAGACGGCCCCAAAAGCCCAAAGACGGCCCCAACAGGGTGCCCAGACTGAAGACCCTACGAGCTTTCGGTGTCAGATGCCCCCAGCCCATACGAGGCCCCTGGGCGCCCCCAAAGAACCGCCAGGAAGCTCAAGGATGTCAAAAATTCGTTAGGTTCTTTGGGTGGACGAACGCCTCACAGCTGGGAGCCAGCAATCCGCAGCACAAGCATGCTGGAGGATAGGACCCACTCGGCAGCTTCAAAGCGGTGGCTTGAGTGGCAACCAAATGCTGCCGGACAGCCCCTGAGGGTGGTGCAACCAGGCACAAGCCATGCACAGAAGTCTCAGCAGCCCTGTAAGACAGACAGCCACTGAGAGTGGTGCAAATTGGCGCGAGCCTTGCACAAAAGACTCAGAAGCCCCGGAAAAGGGACACCCAACGAAAGTAGTACAAACTGGCGCGCATTACGCACAGAAGTATCAGAAGCCCTGTATAGCAGGCAGCCGCTGACAATAGTGCGATTAGCGCGAGCCCAGAACTGGAGTCGCAAAACCTACTGTCGTTTTTTCTTCCGCCCCCCCGCTCGCCCGCGACGCGACAAACGATCCCTACCCATCTGCTAGAAAACAATCCGAGGCAGACCCATCCCGCGCAGCTGGCCAGGACGGCATGGCACGATACAATTTCTTGCGGCATCTCTGACTCACAGCCGCCCGTGCGGCCTGCGGCCGCAAATACCACCTGGCGGAAACACCTGCTTCACGCGCCGGCCCCCACAGGCCGAGAAGCATGGGAGGAGGCCTACAAAGATTCCGAGGCAGACAAAGATCGGCGCACTTGCAGTCTTGCCGCGCCCAGCGCTCGCGGAGGCCGTCAAGCCTGGACATGGGCCCCCCACGGGCCGGAGGGGGAGGAGGAGGACGCAGGAGGAGAGAGGACGAAGGCGGAGGAGGCAAGGAGGGGGGAGGGACGGACGACGAGCAGGACGACCGAGGAACGCGGAGGCAGCGGACTGCACAGGTAGGCACGCCGCGATCGGCCGGCCGCCACATCGCCCGCGCAGCCGGCCAGGACGGCGTGGCGTCACGATCCGTTTTCCTGCGGCACCTCTGACTCGCAGCCGCCCGTGTGGCCTGCGGCCGCAGATACCACCTGGTGGAAACACCTGTTTCACGCACAGGCCCCCGCAGGTCGAGGAGGAGGAGGAGGAGGAGGAGGAGGACAGGCTGGTGGGGATACGCGGAGCGAGAAGTCAAAGAGGGAGGGAGAGGAGCGCGGGCCCTGCATTGGCAGGCATGTCAGTTCTTCTGGCCACAGGGCAGAGCGAGGCGGCAGGGCATGAGGAGCTTTCCTCTCGAGTCCGGATTAAAATGTGCGTCAAACGATATGTACCGTTCGACTGGACTACTGAGCGATAGGGTCACCGGTTGACTCTGTAATGAATATGCGGCAACTCCTTGGTGGGAGCAGGGAACGGTATCTGCTGGCCGCCAGCGAACAGGGCCGGTTTAAAAAGTTCGGGTACCTCTTCGCGCATCACAGGGCTGTTCCGGTAGCGATCGATGTTCGCCGCCAGGCCCTGCGTCTGGGACAGGAGGACCTTGCAGGCTTGCGAAGCGGCGTTGCCAGCAAACATGTAGCCGTCAAAGACGTTGATGAAGTGCTGCACGTTCTTCCCATCGGTAAGGTTCACGAAGCCGTAGCGCAAGCACAGCTTGGTCTTGAAGTCCATTGGAATGTAAACGAAATCATAGAGCCCTGCAAACCCGTTGATGTTCAGACTCCGAATCAAAGCCCTGCGACTGAAGCCAATTGGCAGGTTGCGCAGCATCACCGTGGTAGCCGTCTGGGGCTTGGTCGATTCCTGTCGCAGGATGTCAGCAGCCGAATCACCGAAATACTCGGGTTCATCCTTGGGTGTGCTAGCTACCTGCGACGACCAGGGAACGAACGCCGAAGCCCTCCTCTTGAGCGGAGCGATCGGAACAAACGCTGCAGCCTTGCCGCTGAGGGGTGTGCGGCGTGAGACAGGCGTGTTCTCGGTCGCGTTGGGCGCGGGCTTGAGATCGCAAATGTATTTCAGGGTGCCGAGTCCCAACGAGGACGAGCAAGACGGACGGTCTTCCACCTCCTCCTCCTCGGAGTCAGAGACGACGTCGGCCCAAGTGCCCAGAGCAGTGAGCGGCCAGACTGCGGGGGAGCCCCCGCTGTCTAAATCATCACGAGAATTCGAACGGGAACCTCCCAGCAAGGGGCACGAGTGGGACCGGCGCATGCCTTCGTCTTCAGAGCCTGCCCGCTGGAAGCTCACTGCGTCAACGAATGTGTTCTTCACCATCAGGCGAAATGGCGCCATCTCGAAGAAAGTTTTTATAGCGTATGCGATCAAGAGAGTGTTGCTCGGGAGTGGAAACGTGTGGAGTTATGACGGTGCCGAGTTCTTTCTAGCAAGGAGCTCTAACCGCTTGGTCGGCTTGGGCAAAAACTTGAGCCAAAATGGCTACGGAAAATTCGTTAGGTTCTTGGGCACCTTTGGGGGGCCTAGTGTGGCCTCTTCGGCACTCTCGGGAGCGTCGGATCCCGACCTTCCCGAATGCCTCTTCCATCGAGGGGGTCGCCGTCCAGAATCGGCAGCACCAGCCGCAAGGCCTTAGCAATACTTTTTGCTTGCCCGCTCGAGGATGGCGCGCCCTGCGCGCCAAATATCAGAGGATGTCTCGAACGAGATGCATGGTTTGCAGAAATTGAGCGGCCTGGGCGCCCCATGATGCCCAGGTGGTTCTGGGAGCCCGAACACAGCGTGATTGACTAGGGAGCATGGCCCTTGGAGCGCGGACGCATCGTAATTCACAGGGGAGCGAGGCCATGGGAGCGCGGACACAGCGTAACTGATAAGGCCTTCGTGGCATGGCGCCCCGGGAGAACGGACTTAACGTAATTGACGAGGGATCGTGGCCCTGGGAGCGCGGACACATAGTAATTCACAAGGGAGCGAGGTCATTGGAGCGCGGACACAGCGTAATTCACAAGGAAGCGCGGCCCTGGGAGCGCGGACGCAGATCATTTATGAGAGACCGTGGCCCTGGGAGCGTGGTTGCAGCACAATTTACGATGGATCGTGGCCTTGGGAAGCACGGTCGCAGCAAATTCAACGAGGGATCCTGGCTCCCGCGGCACGTTCTCTGACGCGTTTCCTGGGGGTCCCCTGGCGCGTCGCCTGGCATGTTCCCTGGCACGCTCCGTGGTGCGCCCCGTGGCGAATCCCCCCGGCACCTCGCGCGGCGCGTCCCCTGGCACGTACCGTGGCACGTCCATTGGCACGTTCCGTAGCGCGTCCCCTTGGTACGTCCCGCGGTGCGTCCCCATGGCACGTCCCCATGTTTAGGATGGTCGTGTGTCCCTGGTGCCAAATTCGAAGGGGGCCAACGATTCTCTCCTCGATACATAACGGAATTGAAGAGGGCCAGCTGATTAAACATCGAGGATGTCCAGAGCGACAGTTTTTCTCGTGTATGTAATACCGATCGATAAAGTACGCGGTGCAGTGAGCATGTTCGTTTCTTGCGGATGTCTCGAGCCAAGCGCTTGTGTTGCAGAATATGTTGAGGCGAAACGCTTGTTTTGTCATGTAGATTGCTCCTCTCCTGGGGCTCGAATCCTTTGCTTGTTGCGCGCTTTCCCAGAGATTGCCCCAGCGAGCGCCCCAGAGCGGGACAAGCGGGACAACACTTCAACACTTCGGTTCCCAACGCCCCAGAGCGGGCCAAGCGTGATAACACGTGGGCCCCGAACGCCGCAGAGCAGGACAAGGCGTGAAACCACGTGGGTTGCCAACGTCCCAGAGCAGGACAAACATGATCACACGTGGGTTCCTTGCGCCTCGGAGCAGGACAGGCGTGAAAACACATGGTTCCTAACGCCCCAGGGCGGGGTAAGCGTCAAACCGCGTGGGTTTCTAACGCTGCAGTGCGGGACAAGCGTGGACACACGTGGGTTCCTACCGCACCAGATCGGGACAAGCAAAAACACAGATCGGTTCCTAAAGCCCCAGGGCGGGGCAAGCGTCAACCCACTTGGGTTCTCAAATCCCCAGGGCTGGACAAGCGTGAAACCAAGTGGATTCTCAAAGCCCCAGGGCGGGACAAGCGGGACAAAATTTGGGCTCCTAACGCCCCCGAGCGGGACAAGCTCGACAACATGTTGATTCCTATCGCCCCAGAGCAGGACAAGAGTGAAACCATATGGTTTCTGACGCCCCATGGCGGGACAAGCGTCAAAACACGTCGGCTCCTAACGCTCCAGGGCGGGACAAGCGTGAAAACACGTGGGCTCCTAACGCCCCAGAGCAGGACGAGCGTGAAACCACTTGGGTTGCCAACGCCCCAGAGCAGGACAAGCGTGACAACACGTGGGCCTCGAACGCCCCAGAGCAGGACAAGCGTGAAACCACTTGGGTTGCCAACGTCCCAGAGCAGGACGAACGTGATCAGACGTTGGTTCCCTCGCCCCTGGGCGGGACAGGCGGGACCACACTTGTGTTCCTGACGCCCCACAGGAGGACAAGCGTGAGACCACCTGGGCTTCTGACCCCTCCGAACGGGACAAGCGTGAAAGCACATGGGTTTCCAACGCTCCAGGGCGGGACAAGCGTGAAAACATCTGTTTCGCCGGCGGCGAGGCAGAGGCAGTCCGCACCAACGTGGGGGACAAGCGTGGGTTCCTAGCGCCCCAGGGTGGGACAAACGTGAAAACACTTGGGTTCATAACGCCCCAGAGCAGGACAAGCGTGAAACCATCTGGGCTTCTGACTCCTCCGAGCGGGACAAGCGTGAAAACACATGGGCGTCTAACGCCACAGGGCGGGACAGGCGTGAAAACACCCGGGCTCCTAACGCCCCAGGGCGGGATAAGCGTGAAAAACTCATGGGTTCCTGACGCCCCAAAGCGGGGCGGCGCATACCCCTCCCCCCTCGGCGCGTCCCCCTGGCTCGTCCTCTGTCGCGTTCCCTGGCTTGCCCCCTGTCGCCCTCCCTGCCCGTTCCGTGGCGGATCCAGTTCCACGTGCCTTGGCGCATCCCCTCGTGCGCCCCTGGATATTCCGTGGCGCGTCCCTGCGCCCTGCGCTCCCTGACGTCTCGTCCCGCTTCGGAACTGAGTCAAGTTTCGAGCTCGAGCTGATTGAGCGTCCCACGCGTTTCGACTCCAACCAGTTCCAGGCCAGCTATGCGTTCAGGCTGCTCGAGCTTAAGATCCAGATCAGTTTGGTTGGGATTCGGATGCCCAGGGCGATCTGACCCATAACACTATTAGAGCACAACGCAATGGCGGCATGGCACATCTCGTCTCAGCACGGCACAGCACAGCACAATCCTTGGCACGGTACAACACGATCGATAATTTAAGCAATGCAATTGCCTGTCGCCCAGTCGGGCGTCTTGCAAATGTAGCCATGCTTCGCGGTATCCTTTCAAGCTTCGTGGGTCGATCGTGTTTTTGTGATGGGCCCGGGGGCCCAGCAAGGGCCGTCAGAGGCGAAAGCGACGAAAAACCGACGCGAAAAAATGGCGACATCGCGAGAAATCACGGCCATAGCCCCGGACCCCATCTTTCTGCGCCACTTTTCGAGTCGGATCGCTCTGCGAGGGCACTTGGACCCGAAACTGGGCGAACACGCCCAGCTCGAAAACTCTGAGCCGTCAGGACCTCACAGTCGGTCTTGATCTTTGCATGGCGTTGGAGGCTTGGGGCCTCCGTTGGTTCCGAGCAAATGAAGTCTTTCGCAATGGGGTCGCGAAAGAAGATGCATTAGCTCATCCTGTGGCTCATGGCGCGGGGCCTCTCTTCGACCAGCCATGCCAAATGCAACGCGGTCTGCCCGCATCCAGCACGATCCAGCCCGAACGACTGTACGAACTATTGCGTACTGTGGAAGCCCGTGCCAAGACACACCATGCTTGCCTCCAGGGTGCCCTGGGCTTCTTGGGTTTCGACTGTTTTGCGATGGAGAGCGTGACGCTCCCATACCAAAAATCCACTGGCGTCCCCGGGTCTCTGGGTTGGCTTTCCTGTGGGAGGTTTCTTGTGGTCGGGCCCCCCTACTGTTCTGTCGGGCGTGTCCCCCTACAGGGGGATTTTCGACGAAAAAAAATACCCCCAAAATACCCCAAAGAGGTCAAAACATACTATTAAAAAAATCCCTGGACTATTTTTGGATAATTGTTTGGCTATGTTTGGGGTATTTTATATTTTTCGTCGAAAATCCCCCTGTAGGGGGACAGGCCCGACTTAAGCCTACTGCACACCTTTGAGCCCCCCCGCTGCTAGTGGTCGGACTCCCTTCGCCCGAGTCTGGCGCCGCGCCTGGCCCCCATGCCAGCACCCCTCGCGCGCCGGGCCGGTCCCTCGCGAGGCAGGCGCGCGGCCTTCGAGGGCGCGCAGCTCGCGAACCTCCAGCCCGAGCTCCTCACGGAGAGACGCAGGGCTCTGGCCCGGGGAGCCGAGGACGAGGACGACAGCGGACGAGGAGACATCGGGACTCGCTAAGGTGCGGCGGCTCTGGAGGTTTTTTCAGGCGCCGCAGCCCTCTCAGAGCGCTCCGGAAGGCCCCGAGAGCGTTCCGCGGGACGCTCTGGGAAGGATTGATCCTCGTCCCAGCCCCGCCCGAAGCGAGGCATCGACAGTGCAGCTGTAGCTCAGCATCAGCACAGTGGCCGGGGAGCCCCCGCGACATGTCCACGAGAGCTGCTCCACCCAGGCGGGTGTGGACAGAGGCCGCGTTGAGTGCACAAACCAATACCACAATATCTCTTGGCTGCGTTAATGCTCTGAACGCGCACCGCTTGAGGCGGCGGAAAGCTCGAGAGATCCACCCAACAGAAGGGGTTGGTTTGACGGGGCCGTCAGAAAAGCGACGAGACCCCATCTGAAGCTTGACGCGAGCTCCCGCTGCAAGTATCCCGAGAAAACTTGACCGTCAAACTTCTGGATGGGCCCGTCAGACAGCGTCGGCAAGCCCGAGCTCCAACAAACCCAAGTGTTACGTCTCCCCGATCCTCCGCCTCCCGGCGGGCCGCCAGGGCGGCGGCCTCGAACTCCGCGAGGCTCGCCTCGCGTCGGAGCTCCTCCTGGCGCCCGACCTGCAGACGGCACTCCAGGTCCGCTATCCGATCCTTTGTGGGACAAGCAACGGCATGAGCACAAACGTTTGGGAATGCGCGCAGATTGCCAGGATCGGCGTTGGAGTCCCCCTTCCTGCTGCGCGGGGCGCGCCAGGGCGGCGCCGCCAGAAGGCTCAACCCCGCTCCAAGAATCCCGCGCGGACCTCAGACAGTTTAGGTTCATGCCGTTCTGGGTTCTTCGACTCCTGCTGCACTCCCACGGCAGCCTCCAGCGTCCTGGTCGCCTCGAAGGCCCCCTGCTCCAGCCTGGTGCGCTCGCGGAGCAGCTCCTCCGCATCAGAGAGCCTTGCCAGGCTCGCCTCGTCTTCTTGGAACTGCTCCTGGCGCCTGTCCTGCAGAGAGCTCTCCAAGCCCGCCAGCCTCCGCCGCTGCAGCTCCATGGCCGCCTCCAGGGTCATGGTCGCCTCCAGGTAGCCGTGCTGCAACCTGTTGCGCTCGGAGAGCAGCTCCTCCACCTCTCCAGAAGAAGAAACAAACTCTAAAACCACCAACTTCCGAGGTCCACGCGGACTTCTTGCCTCGGCGCCACACCCCCCTCCCTGGCGCGAGGAGCGCGCCAGGGGCGGCGCCAGGGGGACCCAGCGCCGATCCAAGGAATCCGTGCAAAGCTCCAAAAATCCCGTGTCTCAAAAGAGCTTCGGAGATTTCGTGCTCAAGAGGTACGTTTTCGCTGATCCCACCAAAACTTCTCAGGAAACTTATGGCTCTATCACTCATGCAGAAATGACTCACTCTGTGTCGTGTTCTCCTCTGGACCTCGGCGAGCGCGGCCAACTCCACCGCCTCCCGCCTTGAGCCCTCGGGCACGTCGGGCCACTGCCCCTGTGGCCGCCACGCGGGGCACGTCGCGGCGGGCACCGGCGCCGGCAGCACGGGGGTGTCACAGGCCACGCGTGCGGCGGGCTCTGTGGGGGCGCCGCAGGCGCACGGGCTCGGCACGCCCGAGTCCGCCACCTCGCCTGCCTGCTGGCCCACCGCATCGCATCCAGCGTCGGAGGAGCACGGAGGTGAGGGGGAACGATAGGGGGGGCGACTGGCTCAGGTGGTGGCGGGGGGCGAGACATAGACGTGGAATCGGCGAAGCATCGCTGGTCGATCGGCGATGGGCCCCGGGTGGCAAAACCGACCTCTCATGGGCGGAGTGGGGCAACCAGGCCCTGATTGGGCTATGCATCGTCGATTATAGGCCGACGACGCTTCCCCAGGAGGACGCGGCTCAGCCTGGGCCTGGGATCGGAGCTTGAGCCCTCGCGGCTTAAGGGAAGGGGGCATGCATGCATGCAGATCCTGGGCCCATGATCGGCCTGGCCAGGACCAGCGCAGGTGTACACTTACCATGCGTCCTCTGGTAGGACTGCTTCCAATCCGCGGCCAACGAGCTTCCGACCCCTGCCCTGGGGCCAATTTTCCGCCCCAAAACAATTTTCGATGGTCCGCGGGAGCCCGGGGACTGAAACGATCAGATCGCCGGAGGTTAGATAGCTCCGCTAAGTGGGCGGAACCCACGAAGGCTGGATCGTTAACCGCCCTGAGCCACTGGTGGGGGTGGGGGCATGTGTAACTCGCTGGTCAGCTAAT
This sequence comes from Prorocentrum cordatum, assembly GCA_963575745.1. Lineage (NCBI taxonomy): Eukaryota > Dinophyceae > Prorocentrales > Prorocentraceae > Prorocentrum > Prorocentrum cordatum. The sequence goes on from CAUYUJ010022503.1 coordinate 161,536, forward strand.
TAGGTCAGATCAGACAGAAACCACATTTGCATCCACCGATGACCCTCCCCCCCGCCCTTCAGCGACCCCCTGCGCCGATCCCGGGGTGCAGCTCGTGCCCCCCGAGATTATCCCCCTGGGCCAGGTCTCCCCCTGACCGCTGCCCCCGAGGAGGGCCCACGGCGTCGCCGCTCGCCGACAGGACCTCACGAGCGGCGAACGGGTCCGCATCCGCGCCCTCGCGGTCTGGAGCCCCGGGGCGCGATCCCGCGGACACGCGACCCCCGACGTAATGATTCTTTCAATACGTCGACCCCCAGGAGTCCCGACCCGTTCCCCGTGACCGGCTTTGCATCCTGAGTCGTTTTTTTTTCGCTCTCGAGGCCCGGTGAGGGCCCCCGGAGGCCGAAAATGTGGAAGAACCTTCCGTCATGATTTTCTCATTGCTCGAGGGGTCTGGGTCCGCGGAAAAATCCCGCCCGCTGGGCCGCAGACGCGGATCCGCTCTTCGCCCACGAGGACAGCCGGCCCCGCGACCACCAAGCGCTCCGGCGGGAACCTCCTGCGGCACGGGCCGCCGCAGTCGTAGACGCAGAAGCGGGGGCACTCGTGGCGCAGCTCCTGCGCCACGTCTGCCGCGGTGAGCACGGGCCCCGCCCGGGAGTAGACGGTCGGGGGGGCGTCCGCTGGCCACCCCGGATCTCCGACGATGCGTTTTCTGTTCCGCCTGGGCGCTGGTGCCTGGAGGTGGCAGCGGCTTCGGGAGTCTCGGGGGCCTGCGGAGGTTCTCGACAGCTTTCGTGGCCTGGGGCGGCCTCCATCCTCTGCGCCTCTTCGCGGGCGTTCCCGGGGTGCCGGGATCGGCCCGAACGGGTGTCGGAGACCCGAGGCACGGCTCGCAAGCTCCAACCTCCATCGATGAGGTGTCTTCAGCCCAGGCGTCTTGGTCCGATCCCGGTTATCGGTCCCTGCAGGGCCTGTTCTCGGGCCCCGGGGCCATCCGAAATGGATCCGAGTCGAGAAGCTGGCCCCGGGGAAAGGGGCGGGACCCCTGCGGCGGCGCTTCGGAGCAAGGCATATCGGGTATCGGCGGATGTCTGGGCACCCCACCGAGCCGGGCCCAGCCTGGCCTGGCCGCGCCCGGCCAAACCAGGAGGGCGTGCAGCCATGGGGTTACCATGGCACGACAAGACAAGACAACCCGCATGAGACACATACGCGGGTGTCGCGGATGGGCGCCAGGGCGCCAGCATAGTGACTCGTGGATCGTGGTCAGTGTCGCGGGTGGCCGTGCGGGGCAGATCATTGGCAATAACAATACCCGTGACACTTAAGGAGGGGATCCAAGTTAAGAGGGCCAAAATCATTGGTGATCGGAGGTTGGGGGGTGAGATCGAAGTGGAACGGAAAGCCCCCCACCGGGAAATCGGTTTCGGTTTCGTGTTCGTGTCGTGCGTGCGGGCGAGGCGAAGCTGCGTGCGCGGGCGAGAGGAATTCATTCTGCTGTTGCTAGTGGTTCGCCAACATGAAATGTTTCCCCCGCCGGCACGTGTCAAGCGGTGGCCCGCATTGTCCCGTCGGTTGCCCGCCGTTGTCCTGTCTGTCGCTCGTGGTTCGCCAACATAAATGTTTCCCGCGCCGGCGCGTGTCAAGCGGTGGCCCGCATTGTCCCGTCGGTTGCCCGCCGTTGTCCTGTCTGTCGCTAGTGGTTCGCCAACATGAATGTTTCCCCCGCCGGCGCGTGTCAAGCGGTGGCCCGCATTGTCCCGTCGGTTGCCCGCCGTTGTCCTGTCTGTCGCTAGTGGTTCGCCAACAAATAAGTTTCCCCCGCCGGCGCGTGTCAAGTGGTATCCCGCATTGTCCCGTCGGTCGCCCGCCGTTGTCCTGTCTGTCGTTCGTGGTTCGCCAACATGAATGTTTCCCCCGCCGGCGCGTGTCAAGCGGTGGCCCGCATTGTCCCGTCGGTCGCCCGCCGTTGTCCTTTCGTGAGATCGATAGTGAGATCGATCGTGAAATTGATAGTGACACCGAAAGTTAGATCGATAGTGGGACCGAATGTGAGACCGAATGTTGGATCGATACTGAGATCGATCGTGCGATCGATCGTGAAATTGATAGTGGCACCGAAAGTGAGATCGATTGTGAAATCGAATGTGGGATCGGTTGTGAGACCGATAGTGAGATCGGTTGTGAGATCGACTGCGAGATCGATAGTTAGATCGATTGTGAGATCGATAGTGAGAGAAATAGATTGAAAGATCGAACCCGCATTGTCCCGTCGGTGGCCCGTCGGTGTCATGTCGTGAGATCGATAGCGAGATCGATCGTGAGATCGATGGTGAGATCGATAGTGACGTCGATCGTGAGATCGATCGTGAGACCGAATGTGAGATCGATTGTGACATCGATTGTGATATCGATGGAGATCGATAGTGAGACCGAATGTGAGATCGATAGTGAGATCGATAGTGAGATATGTTGTGGGATCCATAGTCTGATAGTGGGATGGATAGTGAGATCGATGGTGAGATCGATCGTAACATCGACTGTGAGACCGAATGCGACACCGAATGTTGGATCGATAGTGGGATCGATCGTGAGATCGATAGTGAGATCAATCGTGCAATCAGCATTGTCCCGCCAGTTGCCCATGATGGTTGCCCATCATGGTTGTTCATCACGGTTGCTCATCATTGTCCCGCAGGTTGCTCATCATGGTTGCTCATCACCGCTGCTCATCATGGGACACCATCATGGTTGCTCATCATGGGACACCTTCTCTTGCTTCTCCTCCTCGCATCCTTAATTTTTCCACTCTAACCTAATTATTTAAATCTTTAGTTCGGCTCAAGGGCTCAGGCCATGCGACGCAAGTCGGTCAGCTCGTCGCTTTTTTGCTAGGACGGAGGCTCGATTGCCATTCATCGCCTCCCTCCTCCTCTCCTTCCTCCTATGAGGGTGGCGGCCACTTTCATTTGGTATCATGGACCACAGTTGTCGTCATGAGACACCCCCCTCCCACCCCCCCCACAATTTCCTTATCACCCGCAGGGTGGTCGTATAGGTAAGGAATATGTTCAGCATATGTGTCGAACCAGACCACCCAGATGTATGATCCCTAATGCAAACAAAGACGGGGACCTTAATTAGACTACGTCTCCATCGTGCTATTAAAGTCAACAGGTCTACAATTATTCCCGATGAGCAGAAGCTGGAATCCGTGACAAGGGAGCTGGAGTCGACGAGCTGACCGATGTACCAATGTAGCTGGAATCAGAAAAATGCGGAATTGGGTTGGAAATGGCAGCTGGAGTCGAACACATGGAACCCGGAGCCCGAGAGACGATCATTGAACACGGAGGCGAGAAAACAAGAACCATAATCGGCAACAATAATTTGAAGCCAAAACTGCAGATGTTGGAGTCGGAGAAAGGGAAGCCCGAAACGGAGACCAAAACCGACGAAACCATAGCCAGAAAGACGAGAGCCAGAGGTGGAAATCAACCATGAAGCCGGCATCAAAGACGTGGGAATCGTGAAATAACGGGAATCGGAAAAGCTGGAGCCGGAAAGACATGTAGAGCAGAAGTCGGAGTCCGTGACAAAGGGACTGGAATCGTAAAGATGGCTAATGCAGCTGGAACCAACGTAGGAATCCGAAAAAAGGAAGCTGGAATCGGAGACCAAGGTCGATGGATCAGGAACTGGAGTCGGACAGGCGGGAGCTGGAGCCGGATCGAGCATCAACCATTTGAACACAGAATCGGAGACGTGAAGTCAGAAAGGAGGAAGCTGGAGTCGGGGACTAAAGTCGACGACATAGGAATTGGAGTCGGAGAGGTGGAAGAAAAAGTCGCAGAGATGATCATTGAAGCGGGAGTTGGAACGACACGTGGTGCTGGAGTCGGGGGGACACGTGGTGGTGAGTATGATGTCGAACCAACATGTGCCAGAGCGCAGACACAAAGCAACCATTGATTATCATATCCACGCTTCCTTCAGTTTGTCCCACGTACCCGTCTTCGCAAGTTGCAGCAGACCTGCGGTTCTCCTGAGTGCGTCTGGGACGTACTGCTGCAAATATTGTAGGAGATCGTATGACCATTGTGTTTTAGGGCGTCCCGCCGGTAATTGTGTCTTTCAAATGTGTCTTTATGTCCAGGATGATATGCTTCCCATTGGAATGCGTTGCGTCCCCATTCCTTCGCGCTGCTGGTGGTTATCATCCGAATCAATTCCCATTTTCTTTCCCTGACAAATGTGGTCAAGCCCGATCGATGCAGCCTCGAAAATGCACGTTCATCCAGTTATGTAGCACGTCGGATCCACTCCGCCAAGAGTTCGAGTGCGTCTTCTTCTTGGTCGATATCTATATCATGGATTGGGGACGGCGGCGCGCTGTCTACATCTCTGCCGCTGTCATGGTTGCCGGTAGCGCCGTTGTCCTCAATGTTGACGTTCGTCACTGACACGTTCGCTAGGTCGTACGAGTTCGGCAGTGCTCTTGGTCTTTCTCCGCGACGTCATATTTATCATTCGGAGCATGCGGCGTTGAATGTTGCGGAATTTATTTCCAAGATACTGCGTGACAATCCACGCTCCTCACCCATACAGAAACGCCGACGTAACGGCCCCATGCAATAGCTGGAAACGGTCGTCCATGGGGTATTAGTTGGGTCCCGCCAGCTCCTGATAGAGTCGGTAGAACTTCTTCCAAAACAACGCAACTCTGCTTTCCACCTTGGCGTTGCGGCTGTCGCAGACTTGGAGCTCTCGGCCTAAATATTGATCGCACCCTGAAGCAGGACCGTTGCTATTGTCATGTCATGGCCAAACGCGTGGTTTGGTGGATGTCGTGCTCGTTGTTTTGGCATGTGGCCGGCATGTCTGTGTTTTGCTTGTCTGGGTGGAGTTGTAAACCTTGTCCGGGTGGAGTTGTAGACTTGCCTCTGCGGCTGCAGCGCTGAAGACGGCTAGCATATGTCGTCGCTAGATCGTGCGATCAGCAGTAGGTCGCCGGAGAACCGTTTCAATGTATAGAAATTCCATACAGTGCGGTCGCAATTGGAATCAAAATCCTTTTGGCGCCCATGTCTGCTTCACTCGTTGCATATTTGTCCCGGTACACAACTCAACAACAGTGAGCTTAACGGGTCGCCTTGTTCGGTGCCCCGTTCACTGCCGAACTTCTTGCTGAGACGGTTGGTGTTTATAGTTAGATCTTGCCGGCTGGTGTTACAACTTCTGGAGCAAACTGATGTCTGGAAGTGAGATGTGCTGGTCGTGGAAGGCCTCCCGCACGATCGAGTGCATCACACAATGTCGAAAGCCTTCTTAAAACTGACCGCTGCCACTTAAAAATGGATTTACCATTCATCTGATATCTCGTGCAAGGCAATTGAAAACAAAAAAACATAAATGGTCAATCGTGCCTCGTTTCGGCCGAATGCGGCTTGATCGAGGCTTTGTTGGTTGTCCAAAGTTGTGTCGCTCAGGCGGTCGTATGACAGCTTGAACAAACGCTTGTGCAGCAATGGCATGCTTGCCATTGGTGGGTAGTTGTCGGGTCGATGTAGGTCGCCGCTTGTGTGTATGACGTTGAAGACTGCTGGGTTCCGAGTGTCGGGCGTCGGTGAGGGAGGGCGCAAAATGCAATTGAACGTGTGGAGCAGGGCTCTCACGAGTGCGCCCCTCCTTCCTTCAGCCTTCCTCCTGCGTTCCATTCGTGTCAGGTGCGCGCGCGGCCTTCAGCTGTCGCAGCTCTATTGCCAGCACGCCACCATCGCGCACGCAAATCAGACGCAGAGAGTTTCTTTTTCTGGCCACGGCGGGCCGGATCTGACGAGCGGTGACCGCCCAGGATGGGCGCGGCCACGGTCGGTGTGAGGTGGTCAGCTGGCGCCCCCCGAAATGCCCTGCCGCTCGAGGGGAACTCGGAGGTAGTGCAGGATGTTCTCCTGCAGCACAGCGATGTCCGGGGAGCCCACGAGGTCTGGCCAGTCGTACTCCCTCCCGTCGTACTGCACGCGCACCTCCCTGGGCGAGGGCCGCGCCTCGACCTCCGGCATGCCGGCGCCCCCCTGGCACGAGGACTCTCGTGGAGGGGAAGACGGCGAGGACCATGACCAAGATTGAACGCGGACACCAGAGCCGATTTTGGCCCCGCCCACCTTGGTCATCGTCTGTTCGTGCGGCATCCTCGCGAATCGGCGGCGCCCGGCAGAACCTCCGGCGGCGGCTGGCATAACGTCCCGTCCTGTTTCATTCGCGAAGCGAACACGCCTGCTGGGATCGGCGCGGGGGTTGCTAAGGGGAGGGGTGTTCTCAGGCAAAGGTGGGTTATATATGGGCTAAAGAGATGAACTACGATTGTCCCACGTGGAGACGGGTGGGTTCAATAGCCCCACGACGTGGGCGGAGCCCACTAGCCCAGATCGCTACCTAACCCCCTAAACCACCTGGGGCATGTGTAACCACTTCTGAAAGAGATTAGGCCAGATATAAGCCACCTTGGCAACCACTGATCATCCCCCGTATCCATGAGATCCGATGTATCGAAACGACTGCAACATCGTGCAAAACCATGACCAGAGCCCAACACCCTACAGATCTCTCTTGCCATCTTTCGAACCGGATCGATCTGCAAGGTTCCCAGGGCCCGAAACCGGGCGAGAACGTCCGGCTCGCAAACATGGAGACGCCAGGATCTCAGGGATCCCCGTGGCAGCCCCACGTGCCGATCCATGGGCGACGCCTTGGCCCCGGTCATCGTGCTTCTTCCCCTCGACGTTCAGCGCCCACGCCGCCGCGGCCCGCTGCCAGAGCGAGGGGCAATGATACTCAGCGGGGGACCAGCTCAGGGGGGTAAACGCCGAGCTAGAGTTATGTCGGGCGTGTCCCCCTACAGGGGGATTTTCAACGAGAAATAAAACATACCCCAAAAATGCCCCAACAAGGTCAGAAAATACTAAAACAACAAAAAAAGTCTCCAGACTATTTTTGGACTATCTTTTGACTATGTTGGGGGTATCTTTTATTTTTCGTCGGAAATCCCCCTGTAGGGGGACAGGCCCGACTTAAAGCTAGAGTGACAGATGGGCCATCAGGGATCGATGCCTCCCCCCCCCTGAGCCCACCCCCGAGTGCCTGCCTAACCCTTTTTTCTTCCACCCGCGGCGCTGCAACCCTATATTCCAGTTGCGCGCTGTTGCTGCACAGGCTGCTGCACGGATCTCCAGCAACTCGTGCGAATCACACTTGGAGATTCGACGTGCTTCAATGTACGGCCGCTTAGGGAACTGAATCTTCTGGAGGCGGCCTTGGGGCCTACCGGCGGTGAATGGGCCACTGGGGGTCGATGCAATCCCCCCCTGAGCTTAGGTCGGGCCTGTCCCCCTACAGGGGGATTTCAGGGGAAAAAATGAAACATAGTCAAGACAAGAATTCTAAAATACTCCACACTGGTCAAACAATCGTCCCCAAACTACTGTTCGACTATGTTTTGGTACTCCTCCTGCAGAGGGACAGGCCCGACTTAACCGTGAGCCGATCCATGTGCAGGGACCGAACGTCCCGGCACTCCTGTAGTCCTACCACGAAGTGTTCTTAGAAACCCCCAAATGTTCTAATAACAAAAACAATGTTCTCAGAACGTAAAGACCCGATGTGTTGAAACAGGACAGACTCCGCCAGAAATGTTCTAAGAACATCTCGTGGGAACCTCAGGAGGTTCGCAGAACATTGTTCGGGGGGGCTATAGGCGAGCCAGGACGCTTCGCCACTGCCTGAATGATCCCCGCTCTCGTTGCCCTCCGGCGAGGGCCCGCGCGCACACCCGCTCCACGGACGCCCGCGCTCATGGCCCGCCGCCTGCCGCCTGGGACCAGCTGCGGGCGCCCGAGCTCCCTCGGGCCCGACAGCGGCTGCGGAGGGGCCCTGAGTTCATGCAGGGGGCCACGTGCGAACCCTACCCCTACCCCCTAAGATTTCTGAGGGGGAGGGTGGGGTTCGCTTCGCCCTCAGAAACCGTGGGGGGGAAGGGGGAGGGTTCGCATGTGGCCCCCTATCCTGGTGGCTTGATGTCTGCGAGCCGGGCATTTTCGCCCCACTTCGGGCCCCCGGGACACTCACAGACCGATCTCGCTCGACAAAGATTGCGCAGAGATGTGGGTCCAGGTCTCCGGTCGTGTTTTTTCTCCCTACCACAGGTGTATTGGTGTCGCCATATCAGATCGCAGGCGAGGGAGTGCGGAGGAAAAGCGGGGGTCAGGTAGGCAGAGGCCCAAGTCTCCGACGATCAGATTTTCTCAGTCCGAGCGTTTTCTTCGATTTCGGTTTGTGAACCCGCTGTTGGGCCCTGGGGTCTGTGGCGCGAACAGCTGGCCCCGGGGAAGCGGTCCGGACCTCTGGGGCCGCGCATTGGAAAACACATATCGGATGTCTGGCCAAGCCAGAACTTGATCCTGGAACTTGAAGTGCATCGTGAGGCGATCATACGCCACGCGAGTGGAAGAGGCGGATGAGGATGAATACTGGGGGGAATAGAAAAGGAGAAGGAGGAAGAGGAGGAGGAGGAGGAGGAGGAAAGCAAGCGACACGGCCCACAAACGGAGGAGTAGGAGGAGGCCCAAGATGAGGTGGGCCGGGAGGGGGTGGCGAGCGATGCTGATGAGGATGATGGTGTTGGTGACGATGATGGTGTTGTGTACGAGTGTGTTCATGGTGTTTATGGTGGTGATGTGAGTAGTGACGATGGTGATGTGGAGGAGGAATCCTCTCCCTCATTCTCCTCCTCCTCCCCCTCCTCCCCCTCCTCCTCTTCCTCCTCCTTCTCGTTCTCCTCCTCCTTCTCGTTATCCTGCTCGTTCTCGTTCTCGTTCTCGTTCTCGTTCTCTTTTTTTACGTTAGACCGACATTAGGAGCGAGCCTGTTGCGTCTATGGAGTGCAGCATTGAACAAATGAGGTGAGACTCGGGTCAAAGAGGTACCTGGCGGGCGCCGCGGACAATGAAATAAGAGAAGGCGAAGCTAAGAGTAGCGTGAAGAGTAGGCGCCCGCCAGGTCTTCGAGGTAGGCACTAACCTCACTAACCAAGCACCCCTTGTAGTTAAGCATGAGCCCCCGTTCTATCCAAAGGTCGTGCCTTCTCGGGTGGCAAAGAACTTTGAAAGGTGCAAAGAGCTACGCCGAGCAGCAAGCAAACGAAGTGACTTACTTAAGCATGCCCGCCCAACCCACCCAACATATTCATCGCATGTCCGTCCCCCACCCATCCCCAATATAGGTGTCATCCAGGCCAGCAGCAGAGAAGGAAAAGGAGGTGCAAGAAGCCTTTCGACTAGTGAGGCTTGTTTGATTGTAATATCGCGCAGCTGATCAATCTGAAGTGCCGCTGTAGCGACCAAGTAGGGCGTGCGCCTGGCACCCTGCCATGTGAAGGACAACCTGCATCAGGTTTCCTCTCAGCATCTTTTGGCTACAACTGCCGCTGAGCGAGTTCATGAATCAATATCCGAGGAAGCGCATTCGTGTTGCGAGAGGCCGAAATACGATACGTATTATGCAACGTCTGGATGTGCCTATCCGGCCTTTCCTCCAGTCTCAGGCGGCAGATGCTCGGAGTATCGCATTCCGGGTAATGTTACAGTGGAGCGGGCGCGGCGCAGCCCGCGCAGCGTTGCGAACGTGATCGGAAGAACGGGGTACACACGACAAGGCGTTCGTGAGACAGGCAAACGGATGGTCGGAGTCAACTTCGGAACAGAAAGAATACGCTGAGACGTTCCACACGAATTGCACAGGCAACTTTTGCAACGGCGCCGAAGACAAGCAAACGGCATGGTGGGTACCTCGCAAAACATTCGTGGCTAATCTGTTCGAGTATGTGAGAAACAATGAGTGAGTCTTGGAAGATGACCAGAATGAGTAGGCATGCAGCGAACACAGGGCTGGACGACATGCTTGTCGGTTTGGTCCCCGATAGGCTACACGAGCGGTTGAGCACAGACGTCCCGACATGAAGGTTGCCACATGTATACAATACAATCAGAAACAAATGCTTCGCTGGGCCATCCGATCGGCCCCATTCTCGCCAGCGTGAGATCCACAGCTGCTGCAGAAATATACTGAGTGTTGCTCCTTGGCCCAGGCGGAGAGGCTCGTATCCAGGGGAGTGGAGACAGTGGTGAACCGATTCTCCCTGGGCTTTGAAGTATGGCGTTTGCGTGACGCTGCCGTGGAGCTGAGGAGCAACCTGGCTCAAATGAGGGCCACCCATGGGGCTGGAGGCTGCACGTGCTACCGGTGCGGCTCCCCAAACATGCATAGGAAGGAATCGTAGCAAATGCAGGGCAATTCTTTGAAAACGTACGTGCTGGAGACGCAGACGAAGCTGTACTTTACACACTCCGCCAGGCGAGAGAAGCCAGCGCCCCAGGAAACGTTACAGTATTCCGCGGCAGACGTCGTCAGGCATTCTTCGGGGGCAGGCCCCAGACACCGCGCCGAAATCTGGCCACGTTCACGCTGGTCGAACTGGCGTTGCGTGTTGGCAGCATTCACACGTATGAATCTGACCACAGTGGGCGATGCAATTGCGAGTTTCTGTGGTATACCCATCGGCGGTTTCTCGAACAACATCGCGTGCTCCTTGATCCTCTGCACAGCGGAAACATATCCCGTGGAATATGGCACATTCTTGGTTGCACAACGGTAGTGGCTTGCAAACGTTCGGGCGACGAGTAGTTTTTTGTGTCGACGATAGTGTGTTCTTCCAGCCTTGCCGACGCCCTCTGGATGATGTATCTGATCAGATTTGGTACTGCTTTCGCAGGGCGACGCCTCGCATGGCTCGATTTAAACATCGGTTTGAGCACTGGCAGCATCAGCCTGGATCCCAAGCTTCGCTGCACTGCTCCAGCTTGGGCCTCCTCCCGCCAGGCGCTCACAGCACACATGCTGCCTCGGGCGTCCCGGTGGATGGAAGTACAGGGCGGGCGCGGCCGCAAGAAACCCTCGCAGGAAACCCAACCCTGAGAACCCGTGCGCGAGGAGCACCTGAGGGGAAACCCGGAGCACCCTAAACGCAGCAACTCCTTCAACGGCTGCGGGAAGTCACCGCGCAGCGCGAGGAGCGAAGAAGCCCAGGATACCCTGACGAAAGCCATATGATGTTTTATTGATGCGCGCCCCCACTGTAGGACTGGATGGGCAGCAGATGGTAACCAATCGGCCCGAATGGTTGTGCATCTCAGGAGCCAGCCGTGGTCAAAGCAAGCACTTCGCAAAGTTCTGTTCGCCATGCGCGAGCGCCCGCCTCGCACCGAACTCCATGTCATCAGGCATCATTGAGAAGCGCAGCTGACATGCGATCTAAAGGGGTGGCTCTTTTTAGGCTTCCGAAAGCCCTCCCCGATGCGCGTGTTTTCACATATTTGTCGTGCCCTGTGAGCAGGGAGAACGTGCAGAGGAGAGGTCCGCATCCAGTTGGGCCCGAGCATCGCGGACAACCACATGTTGTTCGTCCTGTGCCTAGTCGCCGCGACAATAGGCAGCGTTCAAACAAGGTTGGCTCGGGCTGCATTACTACGACATTCAATCAATACAAACGCGTCAGCATCCTTGTCTAGTAGATCTATCCTCCCTCCCCCTCCTCCGTCCTCCCTCCCCCCTCCTCCACCTCCCCCTCCCCCTTCCCCTCATCCTCCTCCTCCTCCTGCTCCTCCTCCTCCTCCTCCTCTCATTCCTCCTCCATCCTCCCCCCTTGGGGTATAACGGCTTCCCAGCCTTGTATTCCAGTGCGTGCTCCCCCACACGATTGAACAAGGCAACTCGCCTGGGCATGGTTTCTCGATATGCCTTTTGGGGTTCCGCGAAGCGTCTGGGGTTCCGGCATTGGCGTCGACGCCGGGCCGAATAAGCTCGGAACCTCGACCGTCGTTCGTCCATGGTGCACCAAGGAGCCAGGAACACACATGGGTGGGCTCGCATGCGAAACCTTCGGAGGCGACATGCGGCGACATGCTGGACGCACACGCGAACGCCACGCCTGACTGGTCAGAGAAGGGCCGAGCTCTGCAAACAGCGTCTGGTCACATGTGTATCCAACTCTCGCCCAGGCCCTCCACTTCATGTGTATGGTGGGTAGCTGCGTGCGGCAAGGGTTGCGTCCTGCGCCAGGGCGAGCGCGCCCTCTGGGGCAGCCGGAAACGACACGAATGGGCAACGGCGCATAGGAAAGATCAGGCCGATGACGACCTGGGTGAAACTACCCTGACGGCGTACCCAACCCTTGCGTAATGCGCGGTTGCAGCAGCTGCGTACACTTTATAGCAGATAACGGCGTGGCAATGAATAAATGTTCTGCGAACCTCGATCGGGAGCCAGCGGACACCTCCCCCGCCCCCAAAAAACTGGGCGGTTCCCCTGGGGGTGACTGACTGTTCAAGGCAGCAGTAACTCCCAGCGGGGGAAGGGTCCGTCAACCGGGGCCTCTAGAAAGCACAACCGGGAGCTTCGCGGCCATCGGGAGGATGGTGCTCCTTCTCTTCCTCCTCCTCCTCCTCCTCCTCCTGTCCTCCTCCTCCTCATGCTTCTCCTCCTCCTGACACCTTGCCCACGCCGGGGCAGTCTTCACCGCGTTCAGAACTGCACGCTCTCATTATGTTGGCACGCCGTTCCGCTGGAGACTGTCAAGTGTATTGTTTTCGAGGCCCCTTGGCGTCCAAATCTGGGTCAAGCAAGGTGGATCCGTCGGTGGAGCTTCATCAAAGTATGTGTGCGCGCGGTGGCTCTCTTGACATGATCTGGACGAAATCTCACAAAACCCAGGCCCAACGCCAAAACATGTTTTTATCCCCCCGTCGAGATGTACGTGAATCATGCGCCGGAGGTTTTCGCCGACGATGCTGCTGCTGGTGGGCAGCTCCGAGATTCTAATGTTCAGCAGAGCCGGGAGGCTGATACATTTGCGTCTGATGTGATTTTGCGGCTCCTGGCGATCTTTCAGTGTGGCTGAGAGAGGGGCGAACCTGTCCCCCGTCGTATGAAGGGCCAATCCACCAACTTCTCCGAGAGGTTGTGCCAGCTTAGGGATGCGGGTGATGATCCTCGGGTCCCTAGTGCCGCCGTTCGGTGCAGGAGTTGCTGTCGCAATTTCATCTTGCGAGGGAATCTGACGGAGTCTTGGCCTGAACAATGCAGGCCGCGTTGTCAGATTCGGCAGACAAAGCAGGCCCTTCCAGCTCCTGTGCCAGCGCTCGAAGAGTGGCCAGTTCCAGATGATGTTGGTCCCTCTGACCTCTGTGGAGGCGCGAGAAACCACCACATGGCGGAGTTCGGTGTCACGTCTCATAAGCTTGCAGTGCTGCGAGGTGTTTTGTTTTGTGAGAGGTGCGGGGGTTTGATCAAAGTCGATCCACCTCGAACGCTGAAGAATCAGTGTGCGCCTCCGACTAGTGCAGGGAAGGAGGTGCTGTCACGCCTCTGTCAGGGACGGCCCCCGAAGTCGGGTACTGCCTTTCCCGACCACTGAATTGTATTGTAAGCGACCTCCCCAGAGTAGGACGACGCTATAGACAGATTTGGAATTATAATTACTCCTACTCCTCCTTCCCTCGTCTCTATTCTCAGTGGATCCGCTGATATTTGCTTAACTATATGTGTCTCTTCGTCCCTTTTCCCGTCGGCTCTCATGGGCAAAGTTTTTAAATGGGCTGCTGTGGATACGTAAAGCGTGAAGGTTGGGTAATCGTGAAAGCGGGGCAAGAATTTGACAGGCGCCTGGGCGAGAACGCCCTCTGGGATGGCCGAAGCCGACCCGACAGGAAAAACACATCATACTATGAAAACCTACAACCTTCAAATACTGCGTGCGAGCCAAGGAGACATACGCGAAAGAGGCGGCACCAGAAACGCAGACGGTCAGGGGAGAGAGGAGACTAGTACTCCCATACTTCATCATCGTCAGGAACATTCCCAACCCCACTGGGACAACAGGGCAGGTCAGCTCTCCCAGTGTACACTTTCCAGGTGGGGATGGGTGGTTCGAAACCAGGAGGAGACGGTGCCCATCCCCCCCTTGGGGAGCTATGTCGGCCAGCGGGGGCACGGCCTCCCTGGTGCGGGTGGGGATGGTTGAGTCTGTCTGGAATATTGGGGCGTGCGTCTCTGGAAACTATGATAAAAAAGGGGGCGATCGTGCGGCAGCGAAGGCGCCGCCCCGGACGGCTGAAGCGGATTCGAGTGGAAACATTACCTGTGAGAGACCGGGCCGAAGATGACCCGAGCGGAAAAATACATGTAAACATCCACTTGTGAAACCATGCGCATGCGAAATTGTAGGCGGAAGAAGCGGGGGCAGAACCGTACACTGTCAGGGGGAACGGATATCGGTAAGCACCATGTGCCCTAGTCCATTCCGCCAACAACCATCCAGCACGCCGCCGCCAACCGGCTAATCAAACAGCCCAAGCAACCCACTACTGCCAACCAGCCTATCGCGCCGCATGCCCTCCGTCAGCGTCTCCACTGAGAAAGGGGGAAAGTTTGCCCTACCAGCAAAAAAGCATATACACAGATGACAGACTGGCGGCAGAGCACGCCAACCAGCCGAAACTCTTCTTCACGGTAAAAAAAAGAAGCACTATAGAGAGCACTGTGGAGCGGTCGCGATGGGGGGGCAACGATGGGCGGCGACGATGGTGGGCAACGATGGGAGGCAACGATGACTGGCAACGAGGGGGGGCAACGATGGAGGGCAACGACGGGGGGGAACGACGGGGGGGCCACGATGGTGGGCAACGATGGGCCACCGAGCTCGGAGGCCCGGCCGCCCTCACTTGACGGACGGGGGAACGACTGGGGCAACGACGGGGGGACAACGACGGGCGGCAGCGATGGTCGGCAACCAGAGGGGGCAACGATGGAGGGCAGCGATGGGGGGCCACGGTGGGGGGGAACGATATGATGAGCACCGATCTCGGTGGCCTGGCGTCCCCTCCTCGGGCGTGAGGGAAAGCACGTGGAACACTTCCAGGCCAGCTGCTTCGAGAGCATCACCCTCCCACGGCCCAGTGGGACATTGGATGCCCCTGCACCTCTATGATCAGGGGCGCTCGCCTGGGGAGCGTTTCTGGCTGGGCAAGTGGGTATACCAGAAGCGTCAACGACTGGACAGAGCGGGGCGAGCCAACGACACGGAGGCGGCCGCGTGCCCTGGCCTGCATACGATGTGCCACGGCAGATCAGAACTGTCTGAGCTGCAGGGTGGCGCGGCTGGGAACTTGAGCTCCTGAGAGGGCGAAACGGCCAGAGCCAGAGAAGCTCTACTGCCCACGGGCAGGAATGGCGGCACGAGGCCTTCTGGCCCGATGAAGAAGATCAGGCACCAGTAGCGATAGCAAAAGAAGAGGAGGGAACTGGACGCACAAACGGCGCACCTGGAGGAACAGGGGCAAGTACGTATGCTGCTGCGGTGCCATGAAACGGGAGGCCCCTCCGCCATGCCGCCGAGTCAGGCGTGGAACATGCGGCCGTCGATACGGACGGCGTCCAGCAGAAGGGGGTCGTCTATGCCTATACGACAGCCCTGCGGGCGATAAGGAGGTTGGGGGGGATTGAGCTCAAATACCCTGTCACCTTGATCTCATATCTCTCTTTCTCTCTGTCTCTCTCTCTCTCTCTCTCTGTGTCTCTCTGCCCAGTCTGCCGCGAGCGCGCCCAGGCGCCGGCAAAAATGAATTGATGGATTGCGTTGGGTGGATTAGATTGGATGAGATAGGATGGATTTGATAAGATAAGATGGGTTGGATAAGATAAGATGGATTGTATTGCCCCGCCGCAGGCGCAGAAACAAATGAATTGATGGATTGGGTTGGATGGATTGGGTTGGGTGTGATCAGATAAGATCGGACAAGATGGGCTGAATAATAACAGATGTATTGGATTGGACAAGATGGATTGGATACGAAAATCTGGATTGGATAAGAAAGCCCGCCGCAGGCGCCGACAAACGTGAATTGATGGATTGGTTGGGTGGATTGGGTTGGATGGGATAAGGTGGATTTGATAAGATAAGATGGGTTGGATGGGAAGATATGGATTGTATAAGATAAGATGGATTGGATTAGCCCGCCGCAGGCGCAGAAACAAATGAATTGATGGATTGGGTTGGATGGATTGGGTTGGGTGGGATCAGATAAGATGGGACAAGATGGGTTGAATCAGATAAGATGGACTGGACCAGACAAGATGGATTGGATCAGATAAGCTGGACTGGATAAGAAAGCCCGCCGCAGGCGCCGAAAAAAATGAATTATGAAATTAGCGACATGCGTTAGCGCCGGGACGCCTGGGACACCCGGGAAACCCGGGACACCGCCCGGCCCAACTGGGACACCTCCCGGCCACCGGCGGACGGGAAACGGACTTTCGCTCCTACTTCGGCCGAGCTACAGGAGGATCACGCGCAGCTTCGCCTCGCCCGCAAGCACGACACGAACACGAAACCGAAACCGATTTCCCGGTTGGGGGTCTCCGTTTCAATGCGATCTCACCCCCCAGCCTCTGATAACCAGAAGAAGAGTCGTCATTAGCATAACCTTTCCGAGGTCCGGGCGGATTCTTGGATCGATGCTCTTCACCCCTCCCTGGCACGCGGAGCGCGCACGGGAGGACCCAGCGCCCATCTAAGAAATCAGTGCGGTCCTCCGAAGATGTAAACTTATGCTGACTCCATGTTGAGATTAGTTACCAGCCTCGAACGTATCCCTATCCCTAAGATTGACACGCCACAAGGCGATGACAATCTTAGGGATTCGCCCTTTTAAAATAAGGGACTCCCTAAGATTGGCATCATGATGAGGAGCTGCCCAGCATAGGGATAGGGATGTGTTCCAGGCTGGTAAATTAGCTGACGTCTAAGAACCAAGGTGAAACCCGCCCGTAATGAGCCATCTGCCTGTACACCAAGGGGCGAGGGTGGCGAGCCGATGCATGGCCTCGGGTTCTTCGACACCCCATGCTCGCCAAGTCTATCCGTTTTGCTCCCGGCTGTCTTGAATCCTTCCGAGCTGAACACCAAGTACGGAAAATTCGTGTCGTGATGACTTGTACGTTGGTTTCTGGCGCCGCGTGGTTCGTTCAACCTGGAGATATCGCGGCTTCCCGATAACGCGGATCGTTCGATGCCGGCCGGCTCCTGACTGCCCGCGACTTTCAACCTTGAACGCCCGCGCTGGGGGCTGCATGTACCACGTCCAGTACAGGCTCTATACTGGCCAGAGCTGTGGGCACCAATGGACGGAGGAAGAGGAGACACAGGAAGCCATTGAGCTCTGGGTCGGCGCGGCGCCATCAAGCGGCTGGAGGGCCAGCGAAGTGGGACAGGCAGATAGCGAGGGAAGGGGGGGGGCAGAGAAGGGAGAAGGGAGGGGGGTGGGATGGGCTGGGGAAAGAGGGAGGAGGATGAGGGGGAAAAGGGCGAAGAAAGGAGGTGGGAGAGAAAATGGAGGAAGAGGGGGACGAGTCAGAAGCAGGAGTGGGAGGGGAATCAGGAGGAGCAGGACGAGAACGTACCTGCCGCCACAAGGCAGCAGCGAACGCGTAGCGCGTCGTGGTCTCGCAGTGCCCGAGCGGAGGTGCGGAAGTACCGTCCAGTCGCGCGCTCGCCACGAAGTGCAAGCACACACACACACAATCGCCCGCGTTCGCACGTGCCCGCGCGCACTCTCGAGCACACGCAGATGCGGAAGCACGCAGGCGGGGTGTCGGCCATCGGCGATTCAAAGAAGGAACCCTGCGAGATGGGGCCCCAATCGGGGAGACGTAAGACTCGGGTACGGGGGACTCGGGCTGGCATGACGGGGTCATCAGGAAAATGACGAGGCCCAATCCGAAATTTGACGCGAGATCTCGCAGCAAACACCCCACGAAGACCAGACCGTCAAAATCCAGGACGCGCTCGCCAACAAACGCCGGCGAACCCGAGTTCCGGCTCACTCGAGTCTTACGCTCCCCCGATCTGAGGAGGAGGTCCTGGGTCGAGAGGCCCTTCGTCCTGGGGGCCCCATCTTTGGACACCCGAAATGGGTACCGAAAGAATGGGTACAATGCCCAACAACAAATGTTGTCCCAAACCAGCAGCGGCCGCTGTTGGGCAGGCGGCCTTCTGTCTCTAATGGACACAGGCCGCGGCGGCGCGGACAGCGAGTCCTGTTCAAAGTGAACAGGAACTGCTGTTGGGCATCGTACCCATTCTTTCCGTACAAATAAATACACACAAGTAAAAAGATTCCCCATATTTTCCCACATGTTCTGGGTTTCTGTCTTCCCCCCCACTTCCCATATTTTCCTCTATTTTCCTGGGGGTCGACGATCAATTGTGTCTGTGTGTGATTTTTCCCTCCTGACGTACCCATGTCGGGCGTCCAGACCATCCGTCCGACGCCGCCAGGGCCCCAACCTCTGCACCGCCGAGGCCCGGCCCGGCGCCCCTTTCCCTCCCAATGGCCAGGGCGACACCCAGATCTCCCCGATCTGAGGAGAAGGTCCTGGGTCGAGAGGCCCTTCGTCCTTGGGGCCCCATCCGTCCGACGCCGCCAGGGCCCCAACCTCTGCACCGCCGAGGCCCGGCCCGGCGCCCCCCCCCCGCTCTCCCCTGGCCGGGGGCGGCACCCAGATCTCCCCCTCGGGCGACGTGCGGAGCCCCCGGCGCTTGAACCTCGCGCGCCGCGGGGGCTGGGCGCAGGCCGCGATGGGGAGGCAGGAGCATGCGCACCTACATCGGGGGCGTTGACCTAAGGCACCCTACATAAGGAACGAGGCCCCAATTTTCCATGAGTGAAACTTCGACTTTGTATCGGAAGCCTAAGGAAAACCTGAGGCAAGCTGCGAAACAATTAAGGAACGCGGAGACCCTCCCCAACGAAAAGGGTTCCTTCTTCAGCGCCCCGACTGTACAGGCACGGCGCATGCAATGCATGGCTCGTGCCGAAGGAGGCGCCGAATCTAACCCGAGGAGGGGCCGACTGTCCCGGCATTTCAACGGGCCTACCACGACATGCTCCTCGAGCCCAAAGGTGTTCAGATCACCAAAACACGGTTCCTAGAACAGAAGCCCGATGTGTTACAACAAGCCAGTCCCAGCCAGACATGGTGTGAGAGCATTTCGTGGAAACCACAAAAGGTTCCTAGAACATTGTTTTTGTTGGTAGGCCTATGGGCACTCCAAGACACTTCGCCACTGCCGAATCTAACATTGCCGTCGTCTCCTGGGGACGCATCCGTTTACGTCCGCCGGCTCCCGCCGGCGGAGCCTCTCTACGGTCGGGAACTTTGGGCTATCGTGTCGCAGCGGCGGCCCTTGCAACACGCAGCGCCTTCCAAGCGGATCGCGTGTCGCTCCGCTCGGAAAAGGCTTGGGACGTCGACGCTTGGAGACGTCGACGAAGGAGACGCTTGGGACGTCGACGTCCCCGGGGCGGGAGGCCGGGAAAGGCTTGGGACGTCGACGCTTGGAGACCCGGAAGTGGGCAGCGTGTCGCGCCGGAGCGTGGTGGGTCCAAACGGGCGGACCGACACGCTAAGCCAAAGGTCCGGACCGTAGCTCCACCCCCTCCTCCATCCTCCCCTCCTCTGATCACCCCCCTTCTACTCTCCTCCTCTGTCCTCCTTTCCCCTCTTCACCCCCCTTCTCTGCCCTCCTCTCCCCTCTTCCCCCCCTCCTCTATCCTCCTCTCCTCTCCACCGTCCACGCACTTTCTCCGCCCTCTTCCGCCCTTCCCGAGGCCGAACCAGCGGCGCAGCTTCGGGCTCGCCCTCATCTGCAGGGCCTCGTATACCTGCGGCCGGAGCGCGAGCTCGGGACGGAAGGGGGCGAGGACGGGGATGACGAGGAGAGGAAGACGAGAAGGCGACTGCGGAGGAAGAGGAGGAGGAGGAGGAGGAAGAGGAGGAGGAGGAGGAGGGAGGCGATAGACGAGGAGGATGAGGAGGACGAGGAGGAGGAGAAGGAGGAGGAGGAGCAGCAGGCGGAGCAGGAGCAGGAGGAGGATCCCCGTGCGCTCTTCTCTCAGTCCTTTAGCGTCTGATGCCAGCGCCGTCCTGGAGTCTGACTTCGCACACCAGCAGGGGAGAGGCGGAAGGCGGCGCACACCTCCCAAGGACATGAACACCTCCCCTGTTCTCCATGGTGCTGCACCCGCTCGCCACCGAACCGGCTGGCAGGAGGGGGACGGAGGTCTCAAGCTGGCGCTCTTCTACCTTGACGACGGCGTCGTCGTGGGCAGCGCTGCTGCCGTGGCAGAAGCCCTCCGGATCCTGTTTGCCCATGCACCTCGTGCCGGCCTCCGCCTGCTCGTGCGGCAAGAGTGAGCTGCTCGTGCCCTTCCAGAGCGCTTGCTGCTGACTCGGCGGCGCTCTTCCCGCCAGCCCGCCCTACCGAGGGACGAGCAGACGGGCGAGAGCAGGGCGAGCTTGGCCGGCGACCTCGAACTCCCCGAGGCCCCGACAGGCTCGGCAGGCCCCTCGCAGCGCCGCGCTCGCCGCGAGGGCTGCCTCGGCAGGCGTGACCCCGAAGGCGGCGTCCGAGGTGGAAGGCCAACAGGCGAGCTTTCGCCTCCTCCGTCAAAGCGCTGGTTTCTGTCAGATGTTGTACGCAGCGCGTATTGTGGACCCAGCGGCGGCGGAGGCCGCTGGCTGGCTTGGCTTTTACGGACGAGTGGCCGCAGGCCACGCTGAGCCTTCGGCGCGCAGGGCTGGGTCTGCGGAGCACGCAGCGGCACTCGGCGGCCGCGCTCGTCGCTCCCCGTGCTGCCACGAAGGGCCTCTGTTGACTACCTACCAGACCACCCCAACCCAACCCGAAGACCCGAATTTCGGGTTGGGGGGGGGATACGGGTTCCATACGTGTTTTGTCGATGTTTCTCGACACCCCCCCCACTGGAAATCGAGGGTAAATCTGAGCCTTCGGGTTGGGTTGGGGTGGTTTGGTGGGTGGTGATCAGGTCTCCAACGCGCGGCCGCCACGCTCGAGGGCGCGCTGCCGGCGCAGTCTGCGCGCCGCTTGCTGGGCGAGCTGTCCGGGCCGCGGTGCTCTCGGAGACCCTTCCCGGCTCCTCCGGTTTCTTGACAGCCTTGCCCAGCAAGGCCATGCAGCTCAACATGGACCCCGCTGAATTCCGCGCGGAACTGCAATGCCGGTTGGCCGCGGAGATCTACCAGGAGGAAGAGTTCTGCCCGTTGTGCGACACCGTGCTAGATGTGCACGGCTTCCACGCCTCGGCGTGCACCCGCGGAAGGGACAAGAGCGCTGCGCACCCTGCAGCCCGCAATCCGATGCACTTTCACGCTGCAGCCGCGGGCTACCGGCCAGACGTGGAGCGTGGCAACTTCCTCCCGCCGCGCCCAGATGACGACGATGATCTGGGTTTGCGCCGGCCCGCAGATGTGTTCTTGCCTTCGTAGCGTGGCGGGTCCTCGGCGGCCATGGACTTGGCGATCACTAGAGGCCTCCTCGATGGGGTCGGAGCAGATGGGGTCGGAGGACCGCGCCGCATCGCCAATACCTCGGCGATACATCAGCGACGAATCGGCGATGAGGCGTTGACGTCCTGCGACGTCGGCGTGGAGAAAATCGGGCCCCGCATCGAGCCGCATCGTCGATGCACCGGCGATGCTGCGCGATCCTCCGGCCCCAGCTGGTCCGACCCCACCTGGGAGGCATATGATCACTTCGCCGCGGCGGGCGGCCGCCCTCCAGCTGGCAGGCGAGGTCGCCGGGTCGGCCGCGCGGCTCTACGAGCCTCCTCCTCCTCCTCCTGCTCCTCCTCCTCCTGCTCCTCCTCCTCCTGCTCCTGCTCCTGCTCCTCCTGCTCCTCCTGCTCCTCGTCCTCCTCCTCCTCCTCCTCCTCCTCCTCCTCCTCCTCCTCCTCGTCCTCCTGAACACGGAAGACCTCTGCACCTGGCAGGGGACCGCCTCCGTGCCGATGGTCGCCGCGCACTCAGGCGGCTGGGGCGCTTCCGGTTTCCAGATGCTTACGCAGCTCGCGCGCAAAGCTCAGGCCAGAGATGGCAAGGCTGCCTGAAAGGCCTCTGCATCGCCATCCGACAGGCCAACGCCCGGGCGGTGTTGCAGCGCGCCCCAGGCGCCGCGGCAGCCGCTCCTGGTGTCGCTGAAACGGCCAGGGCTATAATCGAACCTTGATTTTCCCATCCGTGGCCCGGCCGTTGATCTGTCCCGCCAGAGGTGGCTGGCAATTCTCCTGCTGGGCTGGCGCTCGGGCGCCGCGGCGGCGATTATTTCGTTGCGCGCTAGTTGTTGGTTGAACAACTGCTGACGCTTCTCAATCAAGCGGTGTTGCACCCGCTGGGATCCTCGACCAGTCCAACAAATATTCCGGGCCGCATTGCTGCCAGCGCCGCCGACCCTGAATGGGGGGTCGGTGGCCATCTGGCATTTGCAGTTGTCGGTTCAAGGGCGCCTTGGCCGGCTCAGTTGCGAAGCCCGCCGCGCAGACCAGATGCCGATAATTTTCCCTGCGCGCCCTGTTCCGATGTGGCCTGGGTCAAACAATAGGGGTCCGAAGAACCCACTACGTGCGCACTCAGACTTTGATATAACTCACATGATCCCTGTGCGCCCTCTCCTGAGTCTTTAGCGTCAGCTGACCGCGCCGTCCCGGAGTCTGACTTCGCGCTCGAGCTGGGGGGAGGCGAACGACGACGCGCACCTCCCAGTACCGCGCCCATCTCATGATGAGTATTCTATTGTACTGTGATGCTCTACTGAATTGACAGGAGCGTGGACACGAATAGCACAGGTACCGAAAAAACGGAGCCGGCGCCGGCGACGCCGCGGTGCCTCTGAGGATGGCGCCTCTCAGCGTGCTCATCCACTCCTCCCACCAGATCCTCGGCGCAAAGGGAAGCAGGGCATAGTCCTTCATCAGCGCGCCAGACTTCTCGTAGCGCTGAGCTGGTTTCGTTGACATCCACCGACCGCGGCGCTGCACTTCAACGCGATTGCGATCAATTTGTGAATGTCCCACGATGCGCCTGCATGGCGCAGCTGGCGCGGTGCAATCTCTTGTCCAAGCAATCGGCCTCGTTTGCGGATTTCACGAACTAACTCTGGGCCTGCGAACCTCCGCCGGTTTTCGGAGATCTTGCCGACTGGAAGAACTTGCAGCACGTCTCGCATGCACTCACAGGATGGCGTCGTCTCGACTTCCAATCTTCGAGACCTGCTGGGGGTCGGACCTGCCTGCGTGGATGCGCCGCGCCGAATCCACTTTGATTGTTGGTGGTACCAGAGAGCCTCTCGTGAGCTGCATCATGGATCCTGGCCTGAGATAGGCGCCGAAAAACATGATCACCCAGATCGCCGCGTCCAAGTGCCCGGCCAGGCTGTACCTCAAAGACAGGCTGATGGCGAGGACATGGCTGCGGGCTGACACAATCGGGCGCCCGCGGACAGTCCAGCGAGGCTGGGCAATCACAGAAGCAATCTGGGCACGGTCTGGAGGTGAGTGCCACTAGTAAGGCGAGCTCTTTCGCGGGGCCGACGGCGAGAACACCAATGACAGCATCTGGCTTCATGCGTTTGAGCCGAAAGCAATCACGTGCGTACTCAGAGCATTCACGCGAAACTCACAGGAAGCCGCAGGAGCAGCAGCAGCCGCGGCAGCAGGCCGACGAAGGGGCCCCAGACTGCCATCGCACCAGCGCGTGGATGACCCTGCTTCGGGTGCTGCCAAAGGTGCCCCTGGCGTAAGGTGCCCATAGGATTCTCGGGGAGTGCCCAGACGGCCTCCAGAGCACCCCTCGCGAGGCCCAGAGGGCCCCAGGGGCTCCAAGACGGCGCGGGAAGCTGGGGGCACCGTGGGCCAGGACCACTTCCAGCAAGACCTGGCTGGTGGCTGGCCGGAGGGTCCTGTCACACCAGAAACCCTGCCCCGGCGTGCGCGGCCGCGGCTTCCACCCAACGTGGAGGCAGGACCGGAACAACATCGGATCGGCATACATAGAGAATCTCTGAGATCTGGCGGCCGTGTGGGATGTGTCGGGTGCCGCGACCTTCTCATAGAGTTGCGTACGCTCTGGGAGCATACCAGAACGCCCTGAAGCGATTTATCCCGCTCCTAGACCCGCCACCCCATCCTCCTTCTATTCGTCCTCGTCCTCCCCCTCTTCGTCGTGCTCTTGCTCCTCTTCCCTCCTCCTCATCACCATCATCCTAGTCTTCGCCCTCATGGTCGTCGTCCTCCTCTGCCTCACCTTCCAGCTCCTGGTCTTTTCCCCGTCCTCCTCCTCCTCCTCCTCCTCCTCCTCCTTCCGTCGCAGTGTACATGCAGGTGCACTCTATCCAAAGTGAAAGCGCCTGCGCAAATGACACAGCCCAAGAGGTTCCCCAGACGTCTCAAGAAAGAAGGCTTCCAGAAGTGCCCACAACGGCCCAATAGAGCCAAAACACTGTTCTCCACACGTTCCTCCTTCCCCCTTCTGCCCTCCCGCCACTTTCTCTTCCCCCATCCACCCACCCTACCACATATCCAAAACTCCCCCCGTCTGCACTCTGCCCTCCTCTGCTGCCTGCCCCCCCTTTCTGACCCCCCCTTCGATCAGTTCTGCTCTCAGTGGTCCACTCCATTCTCCCCGTCAGGACTCTTTCCTCTCCCCCCCTGCCCCTGCGCTCATCCACTGCCTCCCTGAGTCCCTGCCACAGGGCCCCTGTGCCACCATTCGCGCCCTCTACAGCCTACGCCAAGAACGGGACGCCTGAGAGTGAGAAAGCTAGGGGCGCGGTTTCGAACAAGGGCATGTGTCTCAAGGGTCTCCTCGAGTTTCTATCTGCAAGTAGTAGCTAACTCCTCCCTCCTCCCCAATCGGTAGCGTCCGGCATATCCCAGCTCGGGGCGCACCATCCTCAGGTCCAGCACGCCGTCCCCCTAGGCGCAAGGCATGAAGCGAGAGAGAAAGAGAAAGAGAGAGAGAGAGAGATAAAGAGAGAGAGAGAGAATGAGATAATGGGTGGAAGAGAAAGAAAGAGAACGAGAGAGAGAGAGAAAAGGAAAGAGAGAAACGGGGAGACGGGAATACACCTGAGTATATAGATGTGGATGTATATATATATATATATATATAGATGTATACACCTATGATAGCCCGAGGTAGGGAAAGAGGGAGGAAGAGAGGAAAGAGAGAGAGAGAGAGAGACTGAGAGAGAGAGAGAGATAACACAGCAACAAATGATACATCAGAGTGGCGAGGCTGAACCGAACGGTCATTCACTGTCCCTTGGTGCGTGGTTGAAAAGAAAATTCCGCGATGCGGGTTCTCGTTGTTGTTACTGTTGTTGTTGACGTTGTTGCTGTTGGTGTTGTTGTTGTTGTTGTTGTTGCTATTGTTGTTGTTGTTGTTGTCGTTGTTGTTGTTGTTGGTGTTGTTGTTGCTGCTGCTGCTGTTGTTGTTGGTGTTGTTGTTGTTGTTGTTGTTGTTGTTGTTGGTGTTGTTGTTGTTGTTGTTGTTGTTGTTGTTGTTGTTGTTGTCTGTTGTTTGTTTGCTGTTGTCGTCATCCCACCCGTGACCCGCCCCGCGACCCACCCGCGACCCATCCCGCGACCCACCCGCGACCCATCCGCGACCCCCCCGCGGCGACCCACCCGCGACCCACCCCGCGACCCGCCCCGCGACCCACCCCGCGACCCACCCGCGACCCACCCGCGACCCGCCCGCGACCCACCCCGCGCCACCCGCGACCCGACCCCCCGCGACCGCGCCCGCGACCCGACCCCGCGACCCACCCGCGACCCACCCCGCGACCCGCGACCCACCCCGCGCCCGCGACCCCGACCCGCGCCCGCGACCCCCGCGACCCGTTCGCACCCGCCCGCGACCCACCCCGCGACCCGCCCGCGACCCACCCCGAGACCACCCTGGCGACCCACCCGCGACCCGCCCGCGACCCACCCGCGACCCACCCCGCGACCCACCCGCGACCCACCCGCGACCCACCCGAGACCCACCGCGACACCCGCGACCCACCCCACGACCCACCCCAAATTTTCGGCGCCTGCGGCGGGCTTCTTATGCATCCGATCCAGGTGGAGAACCTGCGACCCACCCGCTACCCAAACCGCGCCCGCAACCCACCCGCGACCCACCGCGACCCACCCGCGACCCACCCGCGACCCACCTTGCGACCCACCGGAAATGTTCGGCGCCTGCGGCGGGCTTCTTGTGCAGTAGTTCCAGGTGGAGAACCTGCGACCCACCCGCGACCCAAACCGCGTTCAGTGTACAAATCAAGACTTTCGGCGCCTGCGGCGGGCCGTTTTTGAATTCCTTCTAGGTGGAGGTGGAGAGCCCGCGACCCACCCGAGACCCAACCCGCGTTCGCTGAACAAGTCAGACCTTCGGCGCCTGCGGCGGGTTGCTTTTGAATTCGTTCCAGGTGGAGAACCTGCGACCCAAACCGCGTCCAGTGTACAAAGCAAAATTCTCGGCGCCTGCAGCGGGCTTCTTTTGCATTAGTTCCAGGTGGAGAACCTGCCACCCACCCGCGACCCAAACCGCGTTCAATGTACAAATCAGAACTTTCGGCGCCTGCGGCGGGCTGTTTTTGAATTCCTTCCAGGTGGAGGTGGAGAACCCGCGACCCACCCGCGACCCAAACTACGTCCACTGAACAAGTCAAAACTTCGGCGCCTGCAGCGGGTTTCTTTAGAATTTGGTCCAGGTGGAGAACCTGCGACCCAAACCGCGTTCAGTGTACAAATCAAAATGTTCGGCGCCTGCGGCAGGCTGGTTTTGAATCAGATAGATTCCAGGTGGAGGTGGAGAGCCCGCGACCAACCCGCGACCCAAACTACGTTCACTGAACAAATCAAAACTTCGGCGCCTGCGGCGGGCTGTTTTTGCATTCGTTCCGGGTGGCCCACCAGCGATCCCCCCCGCGCTGAACTTGTCATAGCACGACGACGACGATGAGGACGAGCGGACGAGGAAGAGGAGGAGGAGCAGGAGAAGGAGGAGGAGCAGGAGAAGGAGGAGGAGGAGGAGGAGGAGGAGGAGGAGGAGGAGAACGCCATCGACAGGGAAGGTGAGGGCCACAAGGTCCGCCGGCTCGACGCCCGCGTCGCCCGCGCCCGCCCCCTCACTCTTATCCGCAATTGCGGGGTGCTACGTAAACGACCTACGCATTCATCCCGATATCTCTACGTATATTGGTATATGTCGAGAGCGATAAACCCTTGAAGAGAGACAGCTGGACAACGAGAGAGAGAGAGAGAGAGAGGAGAGCAAAAAACATTACCCTGGCGACGTGCCCAACCCCTGCGCAATGCGGGGCAGGGTTAGCTTGGGAGATTTGACGAGAAGGCGGCGACGTGGCATGGACGCATATACTTCTGCGAGCGGCATTCAAAAGTTTCGAAGGTCCCAAATCAAGGAAAAAAGCATGACTAACTAAGTGAACCCTTGAGTCACTAAGGAAGGCGGGCAAGGGCCTGAAACGTCGGCGGGGCAACAACAACATGACATGGCCCCCCAGGGACGGCGAGGTCCCGCGCAGGTCTGCGCAGTGCCTCGCTTCGCTGGACCCACCAGCAGCCTTCGAAAGTGGCGAGCCCACCAGCAACCCTAGAAAGTGGCGACATTTTCGCAGATCGCATCCCCCCAAAGACTGGAAGGTTTCGCTGAGACCCGCGCGGTGCCTCACCCCGCTGGACCCACCAGCAACCTGCGAAAGTGGCGACAATTTCGCAGATCGCAGACCCCAAAGGGCGGGGAGGTCTCGCTCAGATCCGCGCGGTGCCCCACTCCGTTGGACCCACCAGCGGCCCTCGAACGTGGCGACAGCTTCGCAGATCGCAGCCCCCCAGGGACAGGGAAGTCTCGCTCAGATCCGCGGGGTGCAACACTCCGCTGGACCCACCAGCAGCCCTCGAACAAGGCGACAATTTCACAGATCGCAGCCCTCCGGGGACGGGGAGGTCTCGCTTAGATCCGCGCGGTGTCTTACCCCGCTGGAGCCACCAGCAGCCCTCCAAAGTGGCGGCAATTTCGCAGATCGCAGCTCCCCGAGGGACAGGGAAGTCTCGCTCAGATCCGCGCGGTGCCTGACTCTGCTGGACCCACCAGCAGCCCTCGAAAGTGGCGGCAATTTCGCAGATCGCAGCTCCCCGAGGGACAGGGAAGTCTCGCTCAGATCCGCGCGGTGCCTGACTCTGCTGGACCCACCAGCAGCCCTCGAAAATGGCGACAGTTTCGCAGATTGCAGCCCCCCAGGGACGGGGAAATCTCGCTCAGATCCGCGCGGCGCCTCACTCCGCTGGACCCACCAGCAGCCCTCGAAAGTGGCGACAGTGGCGACAGTTTCACAGATCGCAGCCCTCCAGGGGCGGGGAGGTCTCGCTTAGATCCGCGCGGTGCCTTACCCCGCTGGAGCCACCAGCAGCCCTCCAAAGTGGCGGCAATTTCGCAGATCGCAGACCACCAAGGACGGGAAAGTCTCGCTGAGATCCGCGCGGTGCCTCACCCTGTTGGAACCATCAGCAGTCCTCGAAAATGGCGACAGCTTCGCAGATCGCAGCCCCCCAGGGACAGGGAGGTTTCGCTCAGCTCCGCGCGGTGCCTCACTCCACTGGACCCACCAGCAGCCCTCGAAAATAGCGACAGTTTCACAGATCGCAGCCCCGATGGCAAAACAAACAGGTACAAAAAAGAAGGGGGGCTGGAGGCGAGAGACAGGAGGCGGGAGGCGGGAGGAAGGAATCAAGGAATGACGCGCGAGCAGTGCTCTATAGTCAGAACAAAGACCCAACCAAGGAGGGTTGGGGGAACTAACAGAGAAGGGAACTGAACATGGAGGGGTTGAAAACGAAACCGAAAGCGAGCGAGCGAAAGCTCTGTATACCTCTTCACCTGTATCAATACATGCACCGAGAGGGAGGGGGGCACAGACACAAACAAACGACTATTCACACACAGACACTCAACAACGAAACCACAAGCAGGACGGATGGGGAGAGAGGGAGGGGAAAAGGGACATTCAGAGGGAAAGACCCGGAGAGACGCAGCAGCTGGAGACAGCTGGTCAAGCCGATGTGGCAGACGGCCCCCCGTGCGACGCGTTGACAAGATTGTCACAATTGGTACTATTGTGTGCGCTGGCCAGACACATGCCGAAGAACAGTGTTCTGTGGGGCGGTGGTCGGCAGGTTTCTCTGCGTTCCGCAAAGAGAGGGAGGAAGGGAAAAAGGGAGTGATAGAGGTAGAGAACTGGAGAAAAAAGGGACGCGGGAGAATGAGGTGGACGGCTACAAAGGAACTGTTTATACATATATGTATATGTACATGTATACATATATGTATATATATATACACACGGGCATTCGCATGTATATGTGCGCATGCACCTGTTGTGTATACATGTACAGATGTGCGATGGGCAGATGTGGACCTCGCGCGCGCGGCGCCACATCATGTCTACGACTCGAGCGCCACCCTCCGTGCAATCACGTCGCCGCCGGGCCTCCGACGGCAGAATAATTGCACGCTGGGCGCCGCCGATGCGCCGCCAACGTTCACCTTCTTGCACGCGACGATATCGCGCACTACCTCGTCGAGAACTAAGTCTTTTTCGGTTGGCGCCCATCTGATTCGAGCCAGAGCCGTCTGCGCGCAGGAAGCAAAACAGCGCCCCTCGAGCAACCTCCTCGCGGGGGGGCTCCCAAACCTTCCTGGCGATCGGGTCAAGGCCAAACGACCGCGCCTCCGCCGCCTCTGGAGTCGTCGTTGAAGCCGTCTTGAAGAATGCGAGGGGAGACGGAGCACCGCTCTGCGCCGTCCCGGCCCATGGGTGCCACCGTGCCCATTTGCTGCGCGCCGGCTACAGTTTTCTCGTTTAGGTCGACCTCCTCGGCCTCGACATCGCACCACGCAGAACTGTTGCCAGCGCCGAGTTAAATAATTGGCTCCAAATTCTCGGCGCGCTCGGCAGGGGCGGCGCCCAGCGGCGCAGCGAAATTCGTGATGGCGGGTTCATGTTGCTCTCATGGGGGATGGGCCTGCGCCGTGGTCAACCCAGCGACGGGCCCAGATAGGAGTTTCACTTGCGAGGCATGCAGCTTGTGGCTTTTTTTTTTCTGGAGGAAGCCAGATTCTCCCGGCGCGGGAGGATGAACTTACGGCAGCCCCTCGCATTGGCCAGCAACGCCAAGTGCAATTATCAGAACGCTTCCGCCAGTTTACCAGCGCTGTGCTTTCCGCAACGCGGGCGATGCTGCCGAGCACAGTCGATCCAGCAACAAAAACACTTTGGGTTAAGGTCTTTCATTTTTAACAACAAATAAGCTGGAACTCTGTCATGCAATCAACTTTCTCGCCGCACATTGCCCAATTCTGCCCGTCGCGCCTGACGCGTTCCTGAATGCCGCGCACGCGGGGTCTTCTTCCAAAGACCCGGGAACTTATGCTTGTCGAGCTGCTCGGGGCACGCGCGCATGCGCCTTCTGCTTCCCTTCGGCGCTGGGAAGGCAAAAACCGTTTCCCCGCCCCGCGCGGAAGGCGCACCCGGCTTCGCCGCGCATCTCTTTGCGACCGGGTCGCCGACGCACCAGCTGTTGCCGGAGAGAGAATTGCCGTCGTTCGCCCCAGTGACGCATGAAGTTGCGTCGACCTCCGACACTTCGAAGATTTCCTGCATCCAAGACGCTGGGCATCTTGCAGTGCCGTCAGCTCTGCGCTACCGCTGCGGAAGCTGCCGACGGCGCGCTCGCCCGCGCGCAACCCATGCGCGCGGCCGCCCCTGGGGAGACAACTACTTGTTTTTTTTTTTCGCCGGCAGGATTGAGGATAATCCAAAACAGGTCGCATAGAACAGATGCGCGGCGAGGGCGCAAGGGCCTTGGAATGCCGCGTTCGCGGTTCTCGGGAATGCGACGCCGGAGGGCGCGAGGCAAATCTTAAGGATGTAGAAGTTCCGCTGGGACCTTGCCCACCCTTGCCGCGCGCCTTGTCTTTGGACTCCGTTCGGAATCTACTGCGCGGAATGGGGCCCCGAAGTTTGCGCGAAGACGAATTCAGCCGCGTCTGGCCGCATGGGCCCATGCTATGGAACCGATTGGAGCTGTAGCGACATCAACAAACACATTCCAGAAATTGCACCCGGATGTCCCGTCGCCCGCGTCGAGGCGCCCGCCGCCGCGCGCGCGCGACGGCGGGTCGCAGTGCGCGCGGAAGCCCAGTGGGCGGACCACGCGATTGCCGTCCTGGAGATCCCGCGCAGGCGCGCCGCCGCGCGAGCAGCTGCGCCCTGGGCGCCACAAGCGTTCCCGCAAAATCCGATGGGCACCCGCGGCGAGTCATGGCGCCGCAGCCAGCCCGGCGAGGTGCCTGAGTTGGAGCTGTGTCCTGAAACGCCCACAGCGGGCCGCTCCGCGCACGCGACGCCGCAAAACCAGTGTCACGAAGTGCTTCGGCAACGCGCGCATTCCT
The DNA here is from genome assembly GCA_963575745.1 of Prorocentrum cordatum. NCBI lineage: Eukaryota > Dinophyceae > Prorocentrales > Prorocentraceae > Prorocentrum > Prorocentrum cordatum. The sequence continues at coordinate 193,009 of CAUYUJ010022503.1, forward strand.
GAACTAAGCGTTGCGGCCGCGGGAGCAGCGGGCCGATTCCTCTGGCGCGAACGAACGTTCTTGGTCCAAGAGGATGCCCAGCGCCTCGCGGTCGTCGCTGCAACGCGCCCTCTTTGACTGCTGGTTGCCCGGTGCAGGGCTGTCCAGGAGCGGCGGGCAAGTGCGCCTTGTCGGGCACGCAGTAACGTCGCGCACCCCTGCTCCTGCGGCGAACGGACCGCGGCCTTCCAAATCAGATGCTAGGCTCTCCATTGCAAGAAGAGACCGGGCATTGGCCTCGATGGCAGCGGAGAACGCGACGTGCGTCTGCGAAGCAGCCGATCGGGAGCTCCTCGTGAGCGCGCAGGTGATTGCGTCGTGCGCCGAATCCAACATGCAGATTTGCCCCTTTCGCACCTCGACGGCCATGGAGTGTCCGAAGGTTCCCCGTATGATTGCCAACGCGCCAGCTGCGAGTTTGCCTAGGTGATGTCGCGAATCGCGCCGCGACGCCCTTGTAGCCGCAACACCTAATTTTCACAGTGCGATCCGTGGCCCCAGTGTTCGCTGACCTGGCGAACGGTGCGAGGCCCGCCACACGGCGGCCACGCCTGCGGAAAGTGATGCTTCAAGTGTTGCACGGACTTGTACACACATGCGCCAACAAACTCCAGGTGCGACGCGAGGCGATAGCTCCGCGCCGCGCGCTGCGTCACCTGGGGCCAGGAGCAAGTCTCCGAGAAGCGGCTGCGCTGCCGATGCTTTGGTCACCTTGAGCTTCATCCCGCAGGTCCCCTGGATGTCGCCGCAGACTTCACCTATGCGGAATCCAAGTGCGCCTGTCGATATAGGAAATTCACCGAGGAAGGGTGACAACCCCATGCAACAAGGATTCTGGATGCAATCCTCCACGAGGGGATCCGATTGTAATTTCTCGCGCCAGGAATCGTACTGTATTCCGCGACAAATGGGATCCGACTGAAACCCGCCGCAAAAGGGATCCTAGCGCAACCCCCCACGAAAAGAATCCGATTTCAATCCTCCACACAAAGATCCCGCTCGTAAGCCCACCGCGACAGGAATCCGATTGTAATCCGCCAAGAACGGGATCCTACGGAAATCCGCCACACAAAGAACCCGATTGTAATCCCCACATATAGAATCCTATTGCCACTCGGACTCGCAGTTCCCAATGCATATGAACAGTGGTTTTTTTTTGTTGTTGTGTTTGCTGTTGCTTGTCGCCTTTGCTTTTGCTGTCCAAACACAGGGAAGCCCTGAATCCAGGAATTCGAAAACTATATTTGTTCGTTCTCCGGCTGAGCTTTTGCTGTCCAGGCACAGGGGGGCTCAAGGTCGATGAAGGCTGACAACCATGATTTCGCGATTCGGCTCCATTGGGATATATTGGCCAGCCTTGAGCTTCCCTGCGCCTGGACAGCCGAAGCCAAGAGCACCCCTGTGCATGGGGTTTCCCCAATGGTCTTGGGGTTTTGACACTTCGATACTACAAGTGGGTTCCATTCGAAGCGGTTTACAATAGAAGGATTACAGTCGGATTCCTTGTGTGGAAGATTGCGCTGGGATTCCTTGCGTGGAGGATTGCAATCGGATGTCTTTGATGAAAGATTCCTGTAAAACTCCTTGCGTGGAGGACTATTTTCGGATTCCTGTTGTAGAAAATTACAATCGAATTCGTTTTGTGGAAGATTGCGCTAGGATTCCTTGCGTGGAGGATTACAATCGGATTTCTTTGATGGAGATTTCCGTAACAACCTTGCTATGTCGGACCGCCCACCCGGCCCACATTTTCTGCTGGCGGCGATGAGCCAACGCCACCGGGAGGAGAGCCCTGGCCAGCCCCAGCTGGGGCACCAATGGCCAGAGACACCATGTCCCCCTGGACGTTGGACGGACAGACTTCAGTCCACGATCGATCGGCCACAAATTATGGCAGTCACGCAACTAATTCAGCCTGGGTCCAGGAAGCGTCTACGAACCAATGGCCGGGTGGGCGAAGAGACAATCGACCAGGTGTGGGCGGGTGGGGAAGGCGAAGTGTGCGACGCGCCTGAAGCCAAACGGCCACGGTGCGGCATTCGCACACGTGCTAATCGCCCACTCTCTCTTCCCGCCCCCCCCCAAGACATCGCCTGGTTGTTGCTTCTGCTCCTGCGGATCCGGCACAAAAATCCTCACGTCGAGGATTGCATTCGGAAAACTGTTTTTGAGGTTGAGCTGCATAAAAAGAAAACCATTATGTGGCGGAGTATGAGAGGATTGCCCTTCCTCTTTTAAAAAGGGATAATTGCGATAGGATTCCTTGTGTGGAGATTTCAAAAAGATTCCTTCCATGGAGCATTTCAAATTTCAGTCGGGCCCTTTTTTCGTGGAGGGTTTCAATCGGATTCGCTGTGTATCGGATTTCAAGAGAACTGTTTGTGCCGGGGGTCCATCGGTCTCCTTCTTTGGAAGTTTTTAGCCTCGACGAACGGCTGGAAAAAAGTATATATATATATATATATCGCTCGTGCTTGCGCGCCACAATGAGTCAAACAGGACTATTGAGCAGCAGGCTTGTGCGTTGAAAGGAAGAGCGCCCTCGCAGCACGGGCGCTATCCACAGCCTCCTCTGAAAGTGCCCACTTATCTGGCGGCAGTTTCGACTGAATGTTGTACACATGGAAAGCAATGATGGTGCGCTCCAGCGCTACGCGCTGGGGATACTCGTCCGATTCTCCGCTGCAGAGGCCCAGACGAGAAAGAAGCGAGCACGGAGCATACAAGCGTACGTGCCACACCGTGCAGACTGCGTGCCACATGTGAGCGCAATGCAAATAGAGAGACATGGACTCAGAAGCATCAGGAGCTTCACACTGCTGGCAGCCGGAAACACATGGGCCGCCTGCGCTCTTGTCACGCGCGCGCAGGCGACGGCTCGTGGTCCATCCCCCCGCCCATGTCTTGAAGAGGGCGGAGTGAGACGCAGGAGAGAAATCAGACTTGAGCAGCTCTTTGAGCGGCTCCCATTCGATCTGTGCTTGCACGTATGGCTGTGATTCTGTCGACCAGGAGTTGAGGCGGGTGAGGAAGGTCGAGGGGAGGCGATCAACAAGGAGTGAGGGGACTAGGTGAGAGTGGATGTACTTCTGCATGCGCAAGCGCGCATTCGGGCGGGCAACAAGCAGGCGAGCTTTTTCCGCGCGCCACTCATTCAGTGCCTGGCCACGCACGGTGGCCACCTGCTCGTTCGGGTCGTTCGGGAAGCCGCCAGCTGCCTCCTCCAAGGTGAGGGCAATCGGCGGCGAGCGCCAGTGCGATGGCGCATGCATGCCCAGCGCCTGGTCGTAGAAGGGCAATGCCACCGCCGCCGCCTCCTTGAGCTTCGCTGCCCAGTGCGGCCAGTTCTTCACCGAGTCCGCGGCGCTGCGCATCAGGGCGGCCCTGTTGCTGAGCTCGAGCGAGGCCGCCTTCAGCGAGGGCGACCAGTCACCGATGCGTAGTAGACCATCTCGTGGCAGCGCTTGAGGAGGAAGGTGCCCGATGCGGTGAAGAGCCCAGTTCTCCTTGCGCTTCATCTTGGGCGGCCACAGGAACAGCTGGCTGAGGTAGGAGATCTTGGTTACCGCCCTCTGGTTGTAGAGCATCAGCGAGGTCGAAGTCGGAGCACTCACATCCGCTATCAGATTGGTCGCGCGCTGCCAGCCCGCCACCACTTTCTGCCAGCGCTTGAGGTTATCCACGCTCGGGCCCATCAGCGCCCCGAGGTATTCAGCCATGTCCGTGATCGCCATGCCGCTCCACTTCGGGACCAGCGCCTCGATCTTGGCGCGCGCCCTGTCCACGACCGCCGGCGAGAAGGAGTCCGCCAACGGGATGATCTTGAACTTCGCCGTCTTGAGCACCAGGCGCGCCAAGAGCTCCGCCGCGTAGAAGACGCTGATCATGGGTCGCAGCATCTTCAGCGCAGGCATCACGCTGCCCACATCATCCGCGCAGACGCCGATGACAGCGCCCTTGAAGCTGCCCGTGCGGGCGTGCATGTCCCTGATCAGCGGGTCCATGCCGACGGCCCACAGAGTGCCCGACCACGGGCACCCCTGGAGGATACCCGAGGCCAGCGCGCAGAACACCTCAAGCGCGCCTCCGAGGTTGGTGAAGGCAACGGGCAGGAGGTAGATCGCGACGACCATGTTGCGGATGCTTTGCGGGAAACCTGCGAACTCCAGCGCGGTGTTCAGCCAGACCCTGCACATGGAGGGGAACGCGTCGCCGAAGTCGTAGAGCACCAGGAGCGGGTCCTTCTCCACGGGGTCCGACTGCATGGCCACGACGCGGGCCTGCGCGTCCATCGCCACCACGTGCTCAATGAAGCGCCTCTGCGGTAAGAAGCCCTTCTGCGCCTTGTGCGCGCCCTTGGCCAGGATCGGCTTCATCAGCTCATTCCCCCATGGCCGCGACGATTTTGCAGTCCGTGTTCTTCAGAGAGAGGGGACGAGTTGCCTTCGCCACCCTCGTCGCTCCATGCTCGTCAACAGGCTCCGACCCCTTAGGGGTGAAGATCATCAGCGAGTCATTGAAGGTGAGCGGGGCAGCGTAGCCCTGCATGATCTCGATGGTGACGTCGAGCATGAGCTGCGCCGACGAGGGGATCCGCTTCCAGGCCATGTAGGGGATCCCGTCAGGTCCAGGCGCCGAAATGTTGAGCCTGCTGATCAGGTGCTTCATCTTACCCAAAATAGGGATGTCCATGTCCGTGCAGTCATACGGAACGATGTGCTTCTCGAGGTAGCGCTTTACGTGCTGGAGGTGGCTCGGCTTCGCCTGAAAGACTGGGGACCACTGCCGACGGAGCTCCTCGATCATGGCAGCAGGCGTCTCCGTGGTGCTGTGGTCGTGCATCACCTCGATAGCCTTGAGCTTGAGGGTCTTGCCCGTTGGGGCCCAGAGCTTGCCGCGCTTCTGGATCGCCTTCCTCATCTTGCGGAGCCGCTGCCGCTGCTGGAAGGGCGTGTCAGCGGCGGACTCCTCCTGCTGCCGGGCCTCAGTGCGCTGGTCCTGGTGCGACTTCTGGTGCTGCTCGAAGACGCGGCGAAACGTGCCAGGCTCGATCAGCGTAATGTTGTTCGGGTCAGAGATGTCCAAGAACTTGTCACCGAGCTCAGTGCGCGCCTGCAGCGCGCGTGCGCTCTGCCAGTCATTGCGCCAGAACGCCCTCGAGATCGCCCTGCAAGTGGTGAGAGCTGCTGCCGAGCACGGTGCATGCATGTCTGTCAGATCGTTGCGGGCAAGGCGCGCCGCCTCGCGGGTCAGGCGCTTGAGCTCCTGGAGGCGCACAAAGGGCGTGTAGCTGTCCAGGTCGGCATGGCTGACCAGCAGGTCGAAGTACTTGGTGAAGAGAGGGTGCTCGAAGATGTACTGCGGGATCGGCTGCGACTCGCGATCTTCACGAGCTCGGGCTGAGAGGCGCAGGCGCACTGGGGCATGATCCGATATGCCCTTGTCATAGAGCATGCCAGGCGCCATGGGCACGTCGACCTTCGCGCACCATTGCGTCGAGAGCCACGGCGGCGAGCTGGTATAGATCTTGTCGGTGCGCGTGCACTGCTGGGGGTGCTCAGTGTAGTGCGCGGGGGGCTCGGGGTCCACCTCGATCATGTCGCCGAGCGCCTGCCCCCAGAGAAGCTGACGTTCAGGGTGGGCGTTGCGTAGCCTGGGTAGCCCCTCGTTGACGAGCGGGGCCGTCATCTCCAGCAGGGCCTCGTCCGTGAAGTTGAAGTCGCCCATGCTCATGACTGTGATGCGCTCGGGCTGCTGCTCTGCGACGCTGAGCTCCGCCCTAATCGCGCCCACCGTGCGCTGGACCTGATCCTGCGTGAGCTGGAAGTTGTGAACGTTGTAGATCACCACCATGGACGGCTGAGCGCCCTCGGGTGCGCCAGTGAGATCCGACTTGATCTGGGGGCGCTGCGCGCGGCCAGGTAGAGGTGCCGTGTGACGGAAGCGGCCAGGATGAGCCGCCTCCTCTTGCGAGAGTCCAGGGAGCGCAATCGCCACGCCTCCCGTGCCGCGCTCAGGGATGGAGGTGAAGATGGCCGCAGACTTTGTGGCCAAGGTGTAGGGCGTGGGCGAGCTCCGTCTCGGAGCCGTGCACCTCCTGCAGGGCCAGCACCGACGTGGAGTTGAGCACCTGCAGCACGTGGGTGACCTTCTTCTTGCGCTTGAGCGGGTCCTGGCAGAGGAGCGCTCGCGTGTTCCAGGTAGTGAAAGTGATGGCGCCATCAGACTGTGCCCTGCGCCAAGGGGCCAGCGTCCGGTTAAAGCTGCCACTGAACGTTCTGCGCGTCCAAGGATGTTTGGAGACCTCTTCGAACTTCGCGCGGACGTCCTCCCTGTTGATGCCGTGCGTGAGGCAACCCCGGTAGTTGAAGAGCAATTTGGTCGGCTCTTCCATTGTGGAACCCACGGAGATGGAGAGGATGGGCAGGTTGTTGCAATAGATGATCCCTTGCTGGCGGTCGCCTCGCCAGCGCTTCGTGTCATGCTGGGTCTTGCAGATCTGGGTGAGCTTCTTGGTCTGGAACTCTCGCCTCGCTGTCTTGCCGCTGCGATCGAGACCGAGGAAGAGACGTGTGCGCTGACCGTGAACGCTGTTGACCATCGTGTTGAGCCATTCGCCGTCACCGCCCTTGAGCTTGCTGTAGAAAGTGCGGACACATCGAGCAGAGGCATTCGCGTCGCCACCGAACTGGATGAGGAATCGGCGCGCTGGACTCTTGCCCGCTGCCTCCCGCTCGCCGTCGCCGAACTCGCATCTGTCGATGATGGGCTGGATGCTGGCCTTGAACTCGTCGAGCGTGAAGTTCTCCGCAGCCGTGCCCACGATGATGCTGGTGTCTGCTGGTCGGTCCCATTCGATGAGGTTCTCGTAATCCTTGATGGGGATCTGTGCCTCCTGCATGTATAGCCGCTGTCGCATTTCTGCCATTTGAACACGTAGTTCTGCTTGCTCGGCCTCGAGCTTCGACGACGTGGCCTGTAGTGACTGGATCTGGCCCGTGAACTGCGCGTTCCGTTGCTGCTGCTGTCCGACCACCGCGCCGAAGGGACCCTTGAGCTGGGTTGCGGACTCGCCGATGATCTCTGCTTTGACCGATGCCAGCTTCGAGTCGAGCTGAGCTGGGAGGAAGTCCTGCGAGGCTGCGATGGCGGCGTTGACGGCGCCCATAGGTCCACGGTGTCTGCTCCACTGGATGTAGCCGAGGCGCTTCCTGGAGTGCCGCTGTCACCTCGGAGCCGTTTCCCTCGATCTTCTTGCTGTCGCCCAGCAGCTGCACGCCAGGGGTCACTTCCATGAAGGGGGTCATCGGCAGCGCCAGCACGCGCAGCGGGACCACCAGAGCTGCCAGTGGCGGCAGCAGCAGTATCGCCAACAGCAGCAGGGCCACCTCCACATACAGCCTGCACTCGCGGAAGCATGGCGGCTGGCGCCTGGGGCAGACCAGGACTTTCGATATGGAGGCCTGGGGCGAACCAGGACTTGAGATATGGAGGCCAGGGGCGAACCTGGGCTTAGAAGCTGTGCCAGGGGCTGACCTGGACTTGAGAGCTGAATGAGGGCTGGATGGGAGCCTACCCCGCATAGGCAGTTCTGAAATCGCCATTTGGCCTTGAGCCAAAATGGCCACGAAATAATATATATATATATATATATATACATATATACATATACAGATTCCGGATATCATCGTTGCACAGGCATGCAAACGCAGATGTTGGGAATTGCCCCTACCATATGTATACATACGTCTATGCAGGTACAAAAAAAAAGAGCGACGCCTGTCACCACTATGATAAGTTGTTGCGCCGTGTATGATGAATTCGTGGTTCGACCTGCGTGGTTTGCGCCAGGTGGTGCAGACGATGCGCGAAGTGTGCGATGCAAGACCTGCGGTGCAAGCTACCAGGTGCAAGGTAAGCTAGGGCTCCCAACTTCGCGCTTCGCGCTGCGCGAAGCGCGAAGCGCGAATAACTTCGCGCTCTCGCGCCGCCCTCCCAAAGGGAGAATAGGAGGACGAGGAGGAGGGGGAGAAGGAACGAGGACCGCGAAGCGCGAAGCGCGAATAACTTCGCGCCCTCGAGGGAGCCCTTGGGTAAGCGGTGCAGGCCTCGCGGGCTCCCGCGAGCACGCGGCGCCCACGCAGCGCCCCACGGGCGGCCCCGGTGGGCACCTGGCGAGAACTCCACACGGAAGGGGCCCTGGGACACACAAACAAATACACTCGAATCAAAAGATCCCCCATATTTTCCAATGGTTTCTGGGTTTTTGTCCTCCCCCCCCCACTTCCCATGCTTTCCCATGTTTTCTTGGGAATCGGCGATCAGTTGTGTCTTTGTGTTTCCCCCCTCCTGACACGAGGCGCCCGCGGGCGGCAACCGACAGGGCACCAAGCGAAACCCCGCAACGCCCACCCAGCGCACGAGGCGCCCACGAAGCGCCAACGGCCGGCGAGCGCACCGGGTACCACGAGAAATGCCGTCGGGTGCTAGAAAACTGGAGCCCCCCCTCCCCAGAGGTCCCAGATCCTGCTTGCGGAGGAGTCCGCCGATGAACGCCTCGGCATACCTCCCAAACCTCCACGGGCTCCTGAAAGCAAGCACGGGGGCCACGGAGGCCCCGAACAGTGCAAAAGATGACTCCGATGTGCACCCATGCTCCTCGTCATCCGTTTCATGCTCCTCCTCCTCATGTTCCTCCTCCTTCTTCCTACGCGTTCCGCGCTGCGTGAAGCGCGACTAGCTTCACGCTCTCGGGCCGCCCCCCAGGGGAGAAGGGGAGGATAAGGACTCGAAACCGAACCGCGAATAACTTTGCGCCCTCGAGGGCGCCCTTGCTTCCCTTGTTTCCTCTGGGGGTCGGCCGAAGGGCATAAACCTCCGGAAAAAAGATCTCAACAGTGTCTTCTGGGCCTGATGGCCGTTTACTATTGCAGAAAAAACTCTACATGCTCAACGTGGCCGGGTGGCATTTGGTGGGCCTAGAATTCTCGCGCAGGCACCGGCCGCTGTGGCAAGACAAACTGTAAATTAATATTGGCAACAACTGTGCTGGGAAGAGGTCTCGGGAAGGCACCGCCAGCTGCTCGAGTCGTCAAGGATATGGCAGCAGTTCTGCTGGTAATGAGTGTCCTCAGGATGCACAAGCCCAAGTTCTACCTGAATGGGTGCACAAGAAAAGGGGAGGCAGGAGGGTGGGACCGAAGGCCGTGCACACCCGATCGACAGACCAAAGAAAAGTCACCGGGCCAGCGCCCTCCTCGCCAGACTGTCTGGATGTTTCCTGAGAGGCTCTGGACGAAGGCATCAGAGACCCGACGCGGCACCAAACCTGCCCCTGGGATCGGCGCGAGGGGTGCTAAGGGGATTGGGGGGTTATCAGTGGATGCGAATGTGGGTTATATCTGGCCTAGCCTATCTTATACGTGGGTCTCAAGCGCCCCAAGTGGCGTTAGGGAGGTTAGATAGCTCCGCCAACCTGGCGGAGCTCACTTGGCCCAGATCGTTAACCCTCCTGAGCTACTCGGGGCACTTGTAACTAATCGTTCGCCAAATTAGGCCAGATATGACCTACCGTGGCATCCACTGAGAACCCCTCTGATCCCCTCACCACCCCCCGCGACGAGACGATCCCAGGGCGGTGTGGTCACCATACCGCTTGGGACCTTCGCGCGTGCGCTGCTGGCGAAGACGCGAAGGCGGCGACGCCGAGGTCTCCAGGATGGGAGGCCGTGGGGTCGAGAGAGGTCGTCGACGGCACCCGCACGTCTCGGCGCCCCGCACATTGCAAAAGGCTGCAGGTTCCCAGCGGACTTCTGGGCGCAAACGAGGACGGGGAGGCCGCGAAGCGGACGAGGGCCAGTCGAGACAACAGCGGCCCTCCCTGTGGTGTTTCGCCATTTCAAAGCTGTCTAGAGAATTGCCAAATCCCCCCACATGTATAGTTTCTCTTTCACCTCGATCTCCTCCTCCCCCCTCTTCCGTCCTCCCAAAGAGTAGCAGGAGCAGCAACAGGACGACGACGAGGACATTGATGAGGTGGATGAGGATGAGGGGAGACGGGTAGACGCCTCCGAGACGATGTACATCTCGATCAGTTGAAACAGCTCCTCGGATTTCTCGTCGTCGAGCACGGCACCTAGGCAGGCGTCGGAGGAGGAAGCGTCCGCAGCAAAGCAGGACAAAGACAACTATGAGTCAAAGGAGGAGAAGGGCGAGGAACGAGGAATGAAGCGAGAGAAGCAGGCATGCGTGGGAAGATGACGAGTAGCAGCGGGCGGAGGAAGGAACAAATGAGAGGGATGAGCAGCAGAATATGACGAATAACCACATAGTATGCTGGCCAGCGTATAACCCAACCACAACGTTTTTTTGACTATACGCGGTGCAATTCAGGCGGGGCAACACATGTTGTGCAATCTAGGTGGTGCAATCGATGAGGGGCAATCTCTATATGTATATATATATATGTACACACATATAGCTATGCGTGGCGCACCGCAGTGCAAAGCAACGCGAAGCAGCGCAACATACTACAATGCAATGTAACGCAACGCCATACAAAGCAATGCAATGCGACGCACATGTGATGAAAGACATCCAACGACATCTAAAGCAAAACCAAGCAACGCAAAGCAACATCACACAATACAAAACAGCGCAACGCACTGAAACGCAGTGAAAAGCAAAGCAGCGCAAAGCAGTGCCACGAAGTGCAACGCAATGCAAACCAGTCCAGCACAACATAAGTCAAAGCCATTCGAAGCAGCGCAAAGGAGTGCAACACCATGCAAAGCAACGCAAACCAATGCAGAGCAATGCAACGAAATGCACGGCTATGTAAACCAGTACAAAGCACTACAATTCACTGCAAATCAATGCACCAATGTATGCTCGGCCGCCTGAGCTCTTCGATACGGCGCAAGTGGCGCAAGGAGGGCCAACAGAGCTGAACGGGGCAAAGACAGTGGGCCAGGCTAAAGACGCCGCCAGTCTAAATGTTCATAAAAACCTTCACGCAAAAACTCCTGGGAGCACCCATCCTTTCTTCCACCAGTCGGTGGGGATGTCGACAGGGTGCCCCTCAGCTTGCCTGGCTCAGCTCAAATGCATGACCAACGAAGATGAACCGTTGCCTCGTGCAGGTGTGAGCGCGGATTCGTCCCGCGCCCGGCTTTTCGGCTGCGTGGCAGTGCGGGCCACCGCGACTCTTCTGCGGACCAAGAGACGGGCCGACAAAGAAACCCTGGGCAGGAAAGGGAGCAAAAGCGGGCGAGAGAGCGAGGAGCCGAGGAGCGAGAAAGGAAGGGGGAGAGGGAGGGGAGAACGACAGGAAAGGACAGACCGGGCCAACAGACGGAGTGACGGCGGGACGGGGAGGGGGAGCCAAGCGGAGGGGAGAAGGCAGGGAGAGCGCGCAACGAACACAAGGGCAAGGGAATGCCACAGAGAGGGAGGGGATGGGAGCCGAGAGAGGAGGAAGAGCCGAGAGCGGGGCCGAGGCGAGAAAGGAGGCGGGCCGAGAGATGCGCAAGCAATGCACAGCGATTGAAGAGCCTGTTGTGTTTATCATCCGCGATAGCGGGCGTGATCGCGGGGGGTTGGCCCCCCCGATCACATCACGGCGGGTGTCGGCCTCCCGGGGCCTTTCTCGAGCCCCAGGGCACTCGGGATGAGGAAGATAAGGAAAAGGGAAAGGGAGCAGAGGAGACGGACCCCCGAGGAGGAGGATCTGGAGGATCCCAGAGGCCTCCCCCTACCCATCCTTCACGGTCCCCCCAATCGGAGGCTTCGAGTGTCATCGGAGTCGTCGTCATCGTCGTCGGAGTCGTCGTCATCGTCGGAATGTTCGTCGTCGTCGCCCTTGGCATCGTCGTCGTCCAATCGGGGTCGTGGGAGTTGTCGTCGGAGTCGTCGCCGTCGTCGTCGCCAGCGTCGGAGTCGCCGTCACAATCGTCGTCGTCGGAGTCGTCAGCGTCGTCGTCGACGTGATCGTTGTCATCGGGGTCGTAGTCGTCGTCGTCGTCGTCGTCCCCTCCTCCTCGTTCTCGTTATCATCCTCCTGCTCCTGCTTCTCCTCCGCGTGTAGCTCTCCCCATCCCATCCTCCCCGTCTCCCCTCAAGGCAAAGGAGGAGACACTTGGGGCAAACAGCGTGACGTGATCGGGGGGGGAGAGGCGGGGGCGATCACGAGCGTCATCGCCCAGACAGAAAAAAAACAGGCTCCAACGTAATGAAAGGCACTGCCAAGCAATGCAAAGCGATGTCAAGCAATGCAAAGCATTTCTACGCGCTGCAACACAATGCAAAACAACACAAATAATTGCAACATAATGCGAAACAGTGTAAAGCTATGCAAAGCAAGGAAAAGCCATGCAGAGCCATGCAAAGCCATTCGAAGCTATGCACAGCCATGCGACTCAATGCAAAGCAACGGGCGACGGGCGGAGAGACCGATCTCAGCCGTCTCAATGCTTTAGACAACGCTTCTCAGCTTTTTTGTGCAGTACAGACAACAAACATCATCTCTCCAAGAAAATTATAGAGTGCAAATGGTAGCAGACCAATCTCTGACCTCTCGATACTGTAGGCGAATGTCTCTGATTATTTCCTGTTGAACGGTGTGCTTCCCAGATCCCTAGCTTGCCTACAACACGAATTAAGGTGTGCATATCAGCTCCGTAGCTGGCCTGCAGCTCGAATTGAATTGAGGAAACTCTGGTTGCAGGCCGGTTTCAGACGTCTCGATACTGTAGGCGAATGCGTCTGATGATTTCTTGTTGAAAGGTGTGCTTCCCAGCTCCGTAGCCAGCCTACAGCTCGAATGAAGCAGAGCAAACTAACATCATCTCTTAAAACAATTGCAGAGTACGACGAATGTTTTGGTCCCACCTCTGGTAGCAGACCGATCTCAGCCGTCTATATACTTTCGACTAGCGCTCTTTGAGAATTCAACTGAAACCACTTGCAAATCCCACACGGGCGCCTTTACCACCGGCAACGTTCAGAATCTCTTTGGCAACCCGTTCAAGCAGAAGCTGAATGAACGACGCCTTGCAGACTCGCACCGGGGCCCAATGGCGACGGCGGCGACGGGCGGCGACGGACGGCACCAGGGCCCAGCAGCGAGGGGCACGACGTGCAGCGACGGGCGGCGACGAGCCCGCCGGAGCGGCACCAGTGCCCAGCTACCTTGAGGGGCCCTCAAGTGCAAGCGCTGTTTGGGGAATGAAGAGAGCGAGGCCCCTGACCCACAGGCCAGGCACGGTGGCACGGCTCTTGCCGAATTCACTGTTTCGGGGGTCCGCGGTATGGCGTAAGCCTGTTGCATAGGGATAGCGAGAGGTTCGGATCATAGACGCCCTCGGCTCAAGAACTCCAGGGACTGGACGGGCCTTTCGACCTCGAGTCTGCAGGCCGGAGCCCGGGAATCGTTGCTGTACGCCTTCCCTTCACCATCCTCCTTTTTTCCCTTGGTCCTACTCCATCATCGCCCTCATCCTCCTCATCGTCCCATCCCCCGCCATATCATGTTCCTGCCCATCCTCCTCTTCTTCCTCAGTGGAGGCGGGAAACAAGATGGGAGGAAAAAGGGGAAATCAAGGACGGGAGAGAAGGGAGAGAGGAACAAAAAAACATAAGGCAAGGAGGATCGAGCAGAGAGGTATGATGTAGGATGTGTAGGCGACACAAGGGACAAATGATTCAATTTAGCGATGTGCATTCTTGTGCGGCTACATATTCCTATTCGGAAAGCTGTCTTGTCGATTTCTGTTTTGGAACTCCCCCATTGGAAGCGCGTCGGGTCCAAATTCAAACTAGATCGACACTCCTTGAACCTAGGGTATGCTCCAATCTGATTGGATGTCCATAGGTTCCTCTTCAAATCGAACTGCAATACCATGAATTCGGGGCCTCTGTCAATTCTAGGTGGATTCTACCAAGATCCTATGCCAATCCAATGAGACTCCTATGCGTCTGCGATCTGCGCCACCCCTAGTGAACTCCTATTGGATCCCGTCTCGTATCCATAGTAGGATTTCTTAATCTGGTGACTGTCCATACTCATACAGCTCTTATTGGGGTTCCGTGCAGATACATGTGAAGTCCTCTGATCCAAAAGCCTGTTCAATTCCGATTGATCCATTCAAGTTTTACAGCAATACCATGAGCCTGGGGCCATGCATACCGGCTTCGTATTCAATGCGTCTCCGAATTCAATTGGAATCCTCTCTTCTCGGGCATGCGGCAACCCTGTTGGATTACATGTGGCTCCTTCTTCACATCCAATGAGCACTCTCTGTAACTAAAGCATGCGCAAGTCAAACTGTATTCCACTTGAATCCGTTTGACAACCAACCGATTTTCGTTTCCAGATGAGGTCAGCATGCTACTCCACGAACAATTCGTCTTCACCAGGGGTTGGTTGTCGTGGCGGTCCTGCTTCTCCTGAGCATCCCTTCTTTCACCGGACCTTCCTGCGCGGCGTTGTTGCATCGCGCTTGCGACAACGACCACCACTGCTACTACGACTACGCCTAATACTACGAACACTACTACTACCACTACGAGTACGACTACGACTACGACTACGACTACGACTACGACTACTACTACTACGACGGCGACTACTACTACTACTACTACTACTACTACTACTACTACTACTACTACTACTACTACTACTACCATTGCTACTACTACTACTGCGGCTGCGACTGCTACGACTACTCATAATACGACCTATTGTTATGACCATCTCGACTACTAATACAAATACTACTTCTACTCGTACTAGTACGCCTACTGCTTCTACTACTACTACTACTACTACTATTGCTACTACTAGAAAAAATACAACTGCTACTGCTACTGCTACTGCGAATGTTAACGCTAGTAGAAGCAACAGTCCCAGTCGTCGTAGTAGTAGCAGTGATCGTACTAGTACTAGTACTCGGACTAGTACTAGGACTAATACTAGCACTAGAAGTCGTAGTCTCAGTCGTAGTAGTCGTAGTAGTAGTTGTAGTAATAGTAGTAGTAGTACTAGTACTAGTAGTTCTAGTAGTAGTAGTAGTAGTAGTAGTCGTAGTAGTAGTAGTAGTAGTAGTAGTAGTAGTAGTAACAAGAGTAGTAGTAGTAGTAGTAGTAGTAGTAATAGTAGTCGTAGTAGTCGTAGTAGTCGTAAGGGTAGTAGTAGTAGTAGTAGTAGTAGTAGTAGTAGTAGTAGTAGTCGGCGGCGCAGTAGTAGTAATGGGAGTAGCAGAAGTAATGTCAGTCGTAGACGTAGTAGTTGTACTGCTAGGAGTAGTAGTAGAGGCAGTAGTAGCAGTTGTAGTCGTAGTAGTAGAGTACCAGTAGCGGCAGCAGTGGTAGTAGTAGTAGTAGGAGTAGTAGTAGCAGTAGCTCAAGGGGAAAGAATAATAGGAATCGTAGTAATAAGAGTAATACCAATGGAAGTCGTAATTTAGTGGTACTAGCACTAGACATACTAATAATGATCAGAGTGCTGGTACCAGTACTGCCAGTGCAGCTATACCTACGACGACTACTACTACTACTACTATTACTTATACTATACTACCACTACGGCTACCACTGCGACTATTACAACGTTTACTATTACTACTACTACTACTACTACTACTACTACTCCAGCTACTACTACTCTTACCACTACTACTACTACTACTACTACTACTACTACTACTACTACTACTACTACTTCGACTACTACAGCTGCAACTACTGCTACTGCTACTCGTACTAGTACTACTGCTACTGCTACTACTACTACCACCACTACTACTACTACTGCTACTGCTACTACTACTACTGCCACTACGACTACCATTACTACGACTACTACCACTACTACGACTACTACGACTACTACGAATACTACTACGACTACTACTACTACTACTACTACTACTACTGCTACTGCTACTACTACTACTACTACTACGACTACGACTACGACGGCTACTACTACTACTACTACTACTACTGTCTACGACTACTACTACTACTACTACTACTACTACTACATCTACGATTGCGACTGCGACGACGACGACGACCACTACGACTACTACTACCACTACTTCTATGCCTGTGACATCTCCTGATGCAACTACCACCGAGGGTGCGACTCCCACCACCGCCGCCGCAACCTCGATTACCACCACCACAACCGCCCCCTGACCCAGACAAGGTGTGGTGGTGGTGGGGGATTAATAATGGTAGTAATTGTGTGGTGGAAGTGTTTGTGCTAGCTCGTTTAGTGGCACAACGGTAAAAGAAATGGCAGCATAAGTCGGAGGAATGTTTACTTCGAAGCCGAGATAGATGGGATGATTGCAGTGGTGGTGGTGGTGGCCTCGATGGCGTCAGCAATTGCAAAAAAAATCACGATCAGCTAAGGCAATAACATATCGTAGTAGCAAGGGTGGTATCTGAATTCGGTGTTTCTCACTCGTAGTACTTCGGGTCGCACTACTCGTTGTGCTGGGCTGGTGGTATTGGTTCTGCTGTGGACTCGCCATCTCCACCGAACCCTCCCGATTCGCTCCATCCCACCACGACCGCTAGTATCACTGATACTGCGCACAATACCCATACTCCAGCGCTACTGCTCGTAGTAGTACAACTACGACTAGTACTACAGCGACTTCAACTATATCTTCTGCTGCTTCTAATGGGGGCAACTGTTACCACTGCTAGGACTACCACCACCAACATCAACTGCGCCACAACCACCTCCAGCACCCCTGACCCTGACAGGTTTGCGATGGTGGGGGGATGGCCGTGGTAGTGATTGCGATAGTGGTGCAACCTGGCGTACGATTGAAACCGAATTGAAACATTACGGACCTTGTGCCTCTCGCAATTCCAGTTGCATACCTACTTGTTTCCTCCACGGGTCCAACGATAATCCTCTGAATAAGGGGTCTCCCCCTTTCCTATTGACCTCCTTCTTGGAGCCTGGCCAAACCTAATTGAAATCATATGAACCTGGTTTCCGCTACGTCCCGGCTTGGTCCAGATTGGACCCCCGTGAAAATCTCAATAACATCCTCCGATCCATGGGTCTGCCCCAGTCCGGGCGATGTTCATGAATGATTGCTCAGGGTGGTTCAGACTGCCAAGTTTCCAACACCATGGGGAACTATAAAATCAAGGCGCAACATAAAGAAGCAAAGGAAACGATCATCCTATTGCCGAAGGACTGCGCTTTCACAAGTGTCATCAACAGCCAATAGTTTTCTTAAACAGAACATGTGGTGCCCTTTGATGTCTCTTGAGTTGAATCTTAAAGGCCAGCTTTTGACACAGGTGAACACTGTGCCTGCACAGGGGCCACTGCGGTTTTTGACTGGTTGCTTTTGCGCAGCCTGTTTTTGCAGCACCACCATTGGCGCTGCAGGCTGGGGACCAGTGGCACCTGTGAAACCACAGCCCTCCCATACCATGACAAGTGTCTATCCTTTTTCTTCATTTTTCTGTGGTCTAGACCTGTCGCCAGGAAATGCAAATAGCCAAATTTACAACGACCAAGCAGCAGTTATAACGTAGAAAGCAATCATAACCTTGCTGGGTTCCTGATCTTGCCCACGATAGCATAGCGAACCAATGATTCTGTTGAATAAGCATATGGTGAGTCTTGAGGGCCAGGTGCGCCCTGCTCTTGCACTGGGCCCGCTGGAGTTAATCATTGGTTTGTCAGTTGGGAACCAACCAAAAAACGAGCACCATCTGTTAAAACACAGTGGTCGGTATCGCTGGGAAGAACATGTGTCTTCTATGATTCGAAGTACTTTTGATGTCTACACCATTTTCGCCAGACGACCCCTGTTGCACAAATCCTTACGCCACACAAACGAAACACAATAACAGTAACACAACATAGGGCATAACAAACAATCATACAATTGCGCGGAGGCTGTGCTTCTACTGGCTTCGCAGGTTCCCAATACCAGAAATCAAGGGTGTTGTGTGTATAGTTGTGTTGCTTAAGAGAAGCCAAGTCTTGGGAACAGGTGCCCCCTGTGCCTGCACAAGGGGTCAGTGAGGTTTATGGCGGATTGTTTCGTTGAACGCCCATGGAACACCCAAGGATATCACATGTTTTCAAACAAATGGTTGTTTTTGAAACTGTGGGCCAATGGAACCGCCCCGCATTTTCTAAGCGAAAGGTGTCTCATGTTTTTTTTGGGCGCGTGTCTATATATTTATACATATAGATGTAGATATGACTTTCTGCGGTCCAGACTTTGTGGTTTTGCAAGTTCCCCCAACACAGACACATTCCAAATATACAGACGACACGTGTAGAAAACATCAAACTTACATTGACGTGTGGAAGAACAATGATTTCACAGGCTTCACAAATTCACAAGCTCAGACACATGCTGTTTTCCAAATTCTACGTGGGGCTCATGTTTTCTGATCACACACGCAGCGCATGAGAGAGAGAGGGAGAAAAAGAGAGATATACCCTCCTCCATCATTATCACCGCGACCTTCATCACCAATATCACAGTCACATCATGACCAGGCACCGTCGTCATCATCATTGTGCCCATCCGCCATAGCCACCATTGTCACCATCCAACCATGACCACCCACAATCAAAATCACCATCAGTTCTGCAGTGCAGAATCTGCAGCATCATCATCATCATCACGAACACCAGCCCATCATGACCGCCCGCCATCCACCATCATCATCACTATCATCATTCTGTCATGACCATCCACCAGCATGACTTCGTCGGTGAGTGAAGTGTGAGGAAGTCTCGAGTGGGAGCCCCGCCCCTATGGGGCGCGCAGGTCATGTTGGCAACCTGAAGCGGCCACCGGACTACAGTGTAGAAACAAAGGTATGGTGGCACCTGGAAGCCTGAATCCCGAGGACCCCTCGAGCAAGAGCGTCGTCGGTGGCATAATTGCGAGGAGGTCTCGAGCGGGGGCCCGTCCCCATTGCGCGCGCGGATCATACATTCGCAGTCCGAAGCGGCCACCGGACTACAATGTAACAACACGGGTTGGGTGACACCTGGAATGAATCCTGAATCCTGAGGAAGTCTCGGGCGGGAGCCTCGTCGGTGAGGGCTTCCTTACACTCCCAGAGAGCTCCAAGACGGTCCAAGAGGGCTGAGACATTGCCCACACAGGGCCCCATGACGGCCCAACATTGCCCCAAGACGCCCTCTGGAAGCATTCAAGCCTTGACTCGAGACCACGCATCGTGGCATGGTACCCCGAGGAACTTCCCATAGACCGCCAAGAGGAGCCATGGGCGCACCCACAGGCGCCAACGGGGCCCTTTACAAAGATTTCGCGAGGTCCTCCAGAAGCTCGCCTCGGAGGAACTTCCTCGCGTGCCTCGTGGGACTCCTGGAGTGTTGTCGCATGATCATCTCCGGGCCAAGAGGGCAGGAAGAGGCCGCCCAGACGGTCCAGGGGTGACCCGAATCGCCTCACGATCGGTCCAAGACGCCCAAGATGGCCCCAAGTCGGCCCAATAATCCTTCGAGGCGCCCAAAGGGAGGCCCAAGAGCCTTCCCAAGAGGCCCCGAGACGCCAACATCATTGATTGAGATCACGTTTTTCAATGTGTTTGGTACTCTCCACTTCTCTTGCTTCCGACGCTCCAAGACGTCCCAAGAGGCCCCCTAGACCGCCCCAAGACGGCACCAGAGGCACACAAGAGGGCCCTGAGATGCCCCAAGAGGTCCCAAGACGGCCCAACAGGGCCCCAAGACGGCCCCAAGAGGGGCACAAGAAGGAAACACGAACCGAACATCCGAGCCATCCGAAACAAAGGGGCCCCAAGAGACACCCAAGAGGCAGACCCCGACGAGGCCCAAGATGCCCAAAGGGTGCCCCAACGGGCCCCAAACAGCACAGAGGCTTCAAACTGCGTCCAAGAGGCCCCCGGGAGATCTCGACGAGATCCCAGCGACCACCCAAGAGGTCTCGACCAACAACCCAGGCAAATGGCCGGGATGGGCCGAAGGCCATTCGATCAGCCGCCCCCTGTGGTGTTGCCACACGGGTGCAAGTGCCAAACGTCTGGCAAGTTTTTTGGTTCTTTCCTGAAGAATTCCCACTGAGGCTTTGGCCCAGCCCGCCAGCCACTCAGAAAGCTCCGTACGGCGCACCTCCCATCGGCTTTTCCGCGTAAGATGGCCTACGATGGCCTCCACGACGGGCACGATGATTCCCCAGACGGCCAAACAGAGCCCCAGCATGGCCAACACATGTAGCCAAGACTGCCCAAGATGCTCTCAAGACGGCCGAAGATGGCTGCAAGATGGCCCAAGACAGCCCAAGAAGCCCCCACGAGTCCCCCAAGACGTCCCAAGAAGCTTCCAAGAGGACCTGCAGGAAGACCCGAAGAGGTCGAAATCACACTGGTTCCTCGGGTTTTGAAGCGTTCTGGCTTTTGCGCTTTTTCGGCTTTCCGACAGCCCACGACGGCTCGACAAGCACCCAAGATCGCTTCAAGATCGCTGCAGAGGCCTTCAAGATGGTCCCATGACGGCCCAAGAAGCCTCCACGACGGCCCCAAGACTGTGTTCCAGATGTCTCGCAAGACGCCCGAGATGGCCTCCACGACGGCCAAGATGTCCCAAAGAGAGCCCAAGATGGCTCAACATGTCTCCAAGAGGATTTCGAATGGGGAAACAATTGTTAGATTAAGGGCTGGCGGGATTCTATGATCTTCTTTAAACGACGCATTATTTGAGATGTGTTGTGAAATGTCTCCAAGACGGCCCAGGATGCAGACAGGATGGGCTAAGTTGGCCTCCTGATGGCCCAAGAGGCCCCCAAGAGGCTCCCAAGAGGGCCCAAGAGACCTTCAAGCGGTCCTTCAGGAATGCCTGAAGATGCTCAACGCATTGATTCTCCCCATGTCGGTAAAAGACTGAGGGATTCGCTCCTATTTGGCTTTCTGACGGCCCAAGACGGCAAAAAGAGGTCTCCAAGACCGCCCCAAGATCACCCAAGGGGCCTCCACGGTGGCCCCTGACGGCCCAAAAAACCCCAAGAGGATCCACAGCAGGCCCAAGACGCTCAAGATGCCACACAAGGCGTTCAAGATGGCCCCAAGAGGGCCCACGATGCCCGCAAGATGCCTTCAAGACGGCCCAAGGTGCAAGCAAGCCAGCCTAAGTTTGCCCCCAGATGGCCGTGGACGGCTCGCGGACTGCTCGGCTGCTGGCGGAACTCACCGCGGCGTCGCACGCACAAAGCCTGGCCGGGGGGCCGGTCGTCACCGACGTGGCGGCCATCCGCGACGGAGCGAGCCTTGCGGAGTGGGCGCACGCGGATCTGTGGGCGCGCTTTCTTCCTCCTCGTCCTCCTCCTCCTCCTCCGCCCTCCTCCTCCTCCTTTTCCTCCTCCTCCTCCTCCTCCTCCTCCTCCTCCCTCCTCCCTCCTCCCTCTTCCCTTCTCCCTCCACATTCCTCCATCCTCCCTCCTCCCACCTGCCTCCTCCTCCTCCTCCTCCTCATCCAATTCCTCCTCCTTCTCCTCCAGCTCCTCCTCCTCCTCCTGCCTCCTCCTCCTTTTCCTCCTCCTCCTCCTCTTCCTCCTCCTCCTCCACCTCCTGCCGCGCCTGAGCCCGTCGTCCTCCTCCTCCCTCCTCCTCCTCCTCCTCCTCCTCCTCCTCCTCCTCCTCTTCTTCCTTCCGCGCCCAGCCCCGTCGTCCTCCTCCTCTCCTCCTCCTCCTCCTCCTCTCCTCCTCCTCCTCTCTCTCCTCCTCCGCTCTCTCCTCGTCCTCCTCCTCCGCCCTCCTCCTCCTCCTCCTCCTCCTCCTCCAACTCCTCCAACTCCTCCTCCTCTTCCTCCTCCTCCTCCTCCATCCTCCATCCTCCTCCTCCTCCCTCCTCGCTCCCTTCTCCTCCTCCTCCTCCTCCTCCTCCTCGTCCTCGTCCTCCTCCTCCCTCTCCTCCTCCCTCTCCTCCTCCTCCTCCTCCTCCTCCTCCTCGTCCTCCTCATTTTCCTTCTCCTCCTCCTCTTCCTCTCCCTCTTCCTTCTGCTTCGCCTCCTCCTCCTCCTCCTCCTCCTCCTCCTCCTCCTCCTCCTCCTCCCCCTCTCTGCCACAGGGCGCTCTGCGGATTGGGAAACATGTTCTCGCTCACGTGGGGTGTTCCTTTCCACCGAGGCTATTCAGTACAACGACGGCGGTGTTGTAACGACGGCCGGTGCAGGCTGCGTGCTATCGGCGAAGCTGAGCGAGGCGACGCACACATATTGGGTGAGGGAATGAGGTAACGGAGGACGGGGAGCCGGGGGCAGGGAAAAGAGATGAAATACTGTGAGGCATTGGATAGGAACCCTGCGTGAAGGAGCCCAGGCTTGGCCATGGAGACCACCGCCGCCTTCATCAGATAAGGAACCCTGCACGGTCCGAAGCCTCATCGGCACATTCCTCAACCAGTGTCCCCATCGTATGGACGTGCAGGGGGAGGGGCAGGAGAGGGGAGGCTGGTAGGCGCGGCAGGCCACCGGACACGGCGCGGGGTAGCACCGTTGCTCGTGATTATGCTGGTCGAGCCCTCCTCGTCGTCCTCGGACCTTCGGGGCGGCTCTGGAGGGAACGCTGCAGAGGAGCAAGAGGAGGGGCAGGAGGATCGGGAGGTGAAGAACAGGAAGAGGGGGATGAAGAAGAGCAGGAGGATAAGAGAGAACGGAGCACGAGGAGAGAACACGAAGAAGGAGCATGAAGAGAAGGAGAAGGTGGGGGAAGGATGAGGAGGAGGAGGAGAAATGAAGAGGACAATGAGGGGGAGGTAGGAAGTTGAGGAGGAGAACATCCGTTTCGCCCACTCCTCCTCCTCCTCCTCATCTTGCTCGTCACGCTTACTCTACTGCTCATCGTAGCCCTCCTGTCCACTTCCCGCCTCATTCCTCATGCTTCCTCATATTCCCCTCCTCCTCCTCCTCCTCCTCCTCCTCCTCCTCCGCATCCTCCGCATCCTCCTCCTCCTCCTCCTCCTCATCCTCCTCATCCTCTCCTTCTCGTCTGTCTCCTCCTCCTCCTCCTCCTCCTCCCGCACCTAAACCCCCTCCTCCTCCTCCTCCTCCTCCTCCTCCTCCTCCTCCTCCTCCTCCGCTCCCTCCCCCCCCCCCTCCCCCTCCTCCTCCTCCTCCTCCTCCTCCTCCTCCTCCTCCTCCTCCTCCTCCCCATCCTCATAATCATTATATGATTGTCTCCCTACCCGATATCCCACAGATCCATCTCGCCTCTCGTGCTCTACTCCCAACCTTCTCTCCTTCTCCTCCCTCCTCTCCTCCTCCTCCCCCTCCTCCACAACCTTTGTCTCCTCCTCCTCTTCCTCCTCCTCCTCCTCCACCTCCTCCTCTTCCTTCGTTCCCTCCTCCTCCTCCTCCTCATCTATTCCTTTTACAGAACTTCTCCATGTCGCACCCTGAAGATCGTGTTTAGTGCAGGCCCGGTGTTTCGCTTGAGACTTCCGCACCTATGACTCTGAAGCTCAAACAATGGCAACAGCTTCACAGATGGAGGGCGGCAAGTTTTCGAAATGTGGCTCTCGCCTCAGCGCCGCGCATACTCGTTTTAAAGATTTGCAAGAAGTTCAACGGATTGAGGGCGGTTCCTTTCCAACATGTGGCTCTCGCCTTATCGCCGCGCGCATCCGTTTTACATGTTGCGCAGAGTTTCACGGATGCTTATCATCTTCGTACCATGACTAGCGTTAAGGAAGGATTCAAGATTCTGCGGGCGCAACAGTAATATTGATCCACTGTATTAAAGTCCCACACGTAGCGTTTTGGCACGATTCCAGATCGTCAGGACGCAGCAGTCAGGTTGATCGGTGGCGTGGACATCCCGAGAACCATGTTTTGGTATGCTTCAAGATCTTCAGAAGGTTGTCCTCCAACGAAGCAGTTCCCTCGATGGAAATGAACCGTTGTAGGGGCCTAGGAAGAGGGAGCTTGGAGGGAGGGTTCATTCCACCATCCTTGATGACTCTTGGATTTACATTAGTCCTACTCCTTATCCTCCTCCTCCTCCACTCCTCCTCCTGAACTCCTCCTTCTCTTTCGCCTCCAACTCCTCCAGATGTCCTGATGGTATTGGTGTGCTCTGCACGCTGCCGCTAGACTCCTCCTCCTCCTCCTCCTCTTCCTCCTCCTTCGCTTCCTCTTCCTCTTCTTCTTCCTCCTCCCCCTGATTAATTTCTTGTTCCACACCCTCCCCATCTCCTTCTCGTCCTCAACTCCTCCTCGCCCTCAACTCCCCCTCCCCGTCCTTGTTCTTCGTCCTCCTCCTCATCCTCAACTTCCTTTTCCTCTCCCTGCCCTCCTCCTGCTGACTTGCCCCGGGGCCCCGCCGGGCCTCCTGCCGGGGACCGTCGTCACAACGCTGGCGGCCTCGCACCGCGCCGCAGAGGGGCAGGGACAGGACAGCAAAACCACGAGTCTGGGAGGAGGAGGAAAAAAAGAAGAAGCAGAGGAGGATGACAAAAAGGAGGAGAAGGAGGAGCAGAAAAAGGAGCAGGAGGAAGAGGAGGAGGACGACGACGGGGTTAGGCACGGGAGGAGGAGGAGGAGGAGGAGGAGGAGGAGGAGGAGGAGGACGACGACGAAGAGGAAGAGGAGGAGGAGGAGGACGCAGAGGAGGAGGAGGAGGAAGAGGAGGAGGAGTAGGAGGACGAAGAGGAAGAGGAGGAGAAGGAGGAGGAGGAGGAGGAGGAGGAGATGGGAGGAGGAGGAGAAGCAGGGAGGAGGAGGAGGAGCAGCAGGAGGAAAAGGAGGAGGAGGAGGAGGAGCAGCAGCAAGGGGAGGAGGAGGAGGAGCAGGAGAAGGATGAAAAGGATAAGCCCGACGAGGAGAAGGAAGCACAGAGGAGGAGAGGAGGCAGACGAGGAGGAGGCAGAGAAGGAAGAGGGAGGAGGAGGAGGGAGAGGAGGAGAGAGAGGAGGAAGGAGGAAAGAGGAAACGGAGGAGCGGAGGAAGAGGATAAGGAGGAGGGGGAGGAGGACGAGGTTCGGCGCGGAAGGATGAGGAGGAAGAGGAGGAGGAGGAGGAGGAGGAGGATGGTGATGCTGATGCTGATGCTGATGCTGATGCTGATGATGATGATGAGGAGGAGGAGGAGGAGGAGGAGGAGGAGAAGGACGAGGCGGAGGAGCAGGAGGAGGAGAAGACAAACGAGGAGGAAAAGGAGGAGGAGAAGGAGGAGGAGGAGGGGGGTGGGCGCGGGAGGAGGAGGAGGAGGAGGAGGAGGAGGAGGAAGAGGACGAGGACGAGGAGGACGAGGAGGAGGAGGACGAGGACGAGGAGGAAGAGGAGGCAGACAAGGAGGAGGCAGACGAGGAGGAACCGGAGAAGGAGGAGAAGGAAGATGCGAAAGAGGAGGGGGAGGAACAACAAGGAGCACGAGGAAGAGGAGGTCCAGTAGGAGGCAAACGAGGACGACGAAGACGGCGGACACGAGACTCGGTGGAAGGCCACTCGGAGCATCTCCTGATCCGGTTTCTGGCGCATTTTCACGTGCATGGTGTTTCCCCCCTTTCCCCCCCCCCCTGATCACCCCTTCCTTCGACACGGGGCCGAGCAAGTGCGTGCGTGTGTGTCTGATTGTGTGTGTTTGTGTGTTTGTGTGTATGTGTGCGTGCGTGCGTGCGTGCGTGTGTGCGTGCATGTGTGTGTGTGTGTGCGTGCGTGCGTGCGTGAGTGCGTGCGTGCGTGTGTGCGTGCGTGTGTGCGTGCGTGCGAGCATGCGTGCGTGCGTGTGTGCGTGTGTGCGTGCGTGCGTGTGTGCGCGTGTGTGTGTGTGCGTGTGTGTGTGTGGAGAGAGAGAGAGAGAGAGAGAGCGAGAGAGAGAGAGAGAGAGAGAAACAGAGAGAGAGAGAGAGCCGCCCCCCGTCCATGCGAGCAAGGATGCCGACACCTATGACAAAAAAACAACAACATGGATATCGAGACAACGGCGGCCCTCCTCGGCGTTGATCGTCCCTTTTGGACATCGCGAAAGCCTCTGGCCGCCACGGCTGGACCCGCCTCGACGATCGGGTCGGGATGTTCTCCATGAGGTGGGAAGCCGACGTTGAGCGGATTTGGGCGATGCGGCAGAGCCGCCGATGTCGCAACTGGCCCTCCTCAAAAAGACCAGGAGGAAAGGTAGGAGCAGGCACAGGAGGACGCAGCCGGCCAGAAGCGGAAACAACGAGGGGAGGGAGGAGGGTAAGTAGATAGGTAGGTAGGTTGGTAGGTCGGTAGGTAAGTGTCCTCCCCGAGAAGATAGTAGGTTGGGCCCGCGGGCCCGGGTCCTTTGGCAGAGAGTCGCAGGGCAAACGGGACGGCTGCGTCGACCCAGCGACGCCCATTCAGGGGAAGGAAAAGCTCGCTCGCGCGGGGACGGGGGTGGGAGCGCGGGGCTGCCCAGCCAGCTCTTGCCCGCCCCGGAACCCCAGCCTGCAAGAAAGAATCCGCACGTTCGCCCGATAAGTGAACGCGAGGGGAGAAGAGGGGAAGGCGTGAGGAGAGGCTCTTTTGGAGACCTCCCTGGCTGGGGCCCCCGCCCGTACTCCTGGCCGCCTCATGTCGACTCAGTGCGCAACTGCAGGATTTGGAGCACGCAGGGTGCGGGGGTCACACCGAGAGGCAAAAAGGATGTTCTCCCTTGGCCGTGCCCAGAAGGCTGCCTCGTACTTCTCGAATAAGCCGCCAACGCAGCCGCCTCCGCGCGGTCGCGCGAAGCCCTCCTCGCCTGGCCGCGCAGACGAGGCCGCCCTGACACTGGACTCCTTGCCGGGTGGCACATCCCTGCCTCTCGCCTGAAGACTTGCCTGAGGGGTTAGTCTCCGCGAGGGCGGCGAGCGAGGGCAGGGCGGGGTTGCGGGCGATGCCGTCGCAGCAGGCGCGCCCCTGGAAACGAGCCCACGATCGAGCGCCCCCGGCGTGGGCAGGACGAAGCGGCAGGAGGCGAAGGCGCGCAAGAACTCTCTGGCCTCGGAGTGCTTCCCAGCTCCGTCCCAGAACTAGAGAGAGGGACGGGTCCCGGCGGACCCCCCCGCCCAGGGAGGGATAGGGGGGCGGTCGCGCGTGCGGGGCCAGCTCTTGGACCAGCTGCCTCCGACAACGTTCTGCCGTGATCTCGTGGGCACTGGCCTCGTGCGCACCGACTGCTCCGCAAAGCGGACCTCGCCCCCGTCGGGCGCGAGCGGGGGGGGCCGGCCCGCCGCCCAGAGCCAAAGCGACTGCAGTGGACCGCGCGAGACGCGTCGGCGCAATCGGCACTCAACGAGCACGAATGGAAAGGATTCGCCCCGACCCGGCCTGTTTCGACCCAGCCCATCCACTCGGGGCTGGGAGAGGCGCCCCCGGGGGGCGCCCGGGCGCCCGCGTGCGCCGATGGGGTCCTCGAAGAAAGTAGAAAGGGCCCATTGATGTGTGCGCTGTAGGTGCTGTCTGAAGCATTCCCCCGGGAGGTTCCACGTCTCCGCGCGCGCGCCCCCTGTCGCGTCGTCAACCGCCGTGCCAAGCGCTGCAGTTGCATCGGTCAAAGTGATGAGATGTTCTGCCCTTTTTTCCCATCTGGTCCTTGCGATGGTCGGAGGGGTCACGCCACCGCTGCCGGTTCTCTTGCGGCGGTGCATGGGCAACGCGCGCGCTGAGGCTGAGGGCGCGAGCACGGATGGTAACCGAAAGAATGCGTGGAGCGGCATGCGTCGCATAGCGCTGCGATGGGGTGATGCGGAAGCCTGGGGCGCATTCGACTGCCGCGTTGATTGGCAGACCGCGGGAAGCCCCCCCATTCCAATCGACAAGGCCAGGGCGCGTAGTACATGATAGTCCCCAACATTGGTGGCGCCATGTCGTTGTAAACGCGCCGCCAATACGCCTGCCACTAGGTGTGGCCCAGCCGCAAACTGCCCCGAGAAGTGCATCGCGCGCGCCCCATGATATCGAGGCCAGCTTTCGGAGCGCTCTAGCCTTCCACTGGTGGGCTTTGAAGCCAATGGCAAGCGCATTGGCTATGGCCGCCCAATCCACGGCGGCCCGCGAGACGGGCTGTCGCGCCTGCGCGGGCCCGGGCAAATCTGTTCGATGCCAATTGTGGGTCCAATAGGCGGTGGAACGAAATGTTGAGCTACCGGGGGTCGGGCTCTTCGCGCACGTGGGGTGGTGCGCCTGGCCCATAGACGAGGCGTCGCTGCCAGACGCTGCGGCTGCTCGACGAGCGTCCTCTGGACTGGCTCGAAGAGTGTCGGTTGTGCGCGCGTGGCGTAGAGTCTGGCACGCGCGTCTACGCATTCATTCCAGGACTGCGCAGCAAGACTATGAGCATGTTGGAACGTCGCCCCACACGCACACGCAAGCGCGAGCACGCTGCTGTTAGGCTATCCTAGAGTAGCTTAGCTGAACGCAACGCGCCGTGTACATACCCCCTTGATGGATGCGTGTCGTCCACGTTGTCTGTGAAACAACAGATCGAGCAAGCGCGAAGACGCGGCATCTGCGCGGCCCACGCCGCGGCCCACAGGGCCACCTCAAGCTCGGCTCTGAGGGGCGCAAGCGGTTCGTTGGAGGCCAATCATTCCAAAAGTCCCGCCATGCATCCGAGCCGAGAAATATCAAATGCCGAAAAAGCCAACGCGCAGAACGCCCATGCAGGCGAGCATGTCTCCTCGCTGTGCTCGTGTCCACCAGCCGTGGCATGCGCGCAAATATGCAGGCGATCGCAG
This sequence comes from Prorocentrum cordatum, assembly GCA_963575745.1. NCBI lineage: Eukaryota > Dinophyceae > Prorocentrales > Prorocentraceae > Prorocentrum > Prorocentrum cordatum. The sequence goes on from CAUYUJ010022503.1 coordinate 221,774, forward strand.
GCGGCCGCGGAGTCATGGGGGGCGAGTCCTGGCATCGCCAGAACGGGAGGAGTGCCGATGCAGAAGGTCCCTGGAAAGTCGCACAGGCCACGGGCGCCACGGAAGCTCTGGAGTGGGCCCCCTCTCAGGCAAGGGCGAATACTTGATGCCTCTGGGGGACCAGTTGGGGGCTTCCTGAGGCTGGGCGGCGTGGCTTAAATATTGACGTTGCAACCCGCGTTCGCACGTGGGTCGGCCCCCTGTTGTGTTTGCTGGAGCCGGAGGCAACACATGCATTTTACGGGGGGGGGGGAATGGACCTGAGGCGGCGCGGGCAAATTCTGTGAACCACCTTTCACTGGCGAGCTCACGCCGGCGCTGTCTGGCACGGGGCAAAACGAAAAAGCGGCTTGGCATCAAATGGCGATGAAGCCAATGACGCCGCTGATTGTGACGATGCTGTGGCTCGGCTGGCTGGGTCTCGGGCATCTCCCGAGAGGTCGTCCTTATCCGCGCCTCCAGCAGCGCGGCTGGCAGCTTCCTCGTCCGGCTCTCTATTTGCGAGTCGACTGCCTTATCCATGCTGATATTGGCCTGCTTGGGCGGCACTTGTCGTCCTGTCTGGCGCCGTGGCGATGCTGGGTGCGCTGGCGTGGGCGCCGCTGATGCACCCTGCTCGACGGCCGCTTCCGCGCGGCGACGACCTGCTGCACGCGCCTCCGATGGCGATGGCAGTGGTTTGTCTGGTCTCTTCGTGAGCTCGGGGATATGCTGCAGCAGCTTGTTTCTGTCCTCTTGTCGGCTCTAGCTCACTTCTGTGCTGTGCTGCTGGATGCTGGCCACGGTGCTCTGCAAATCCAGTGCCGGCGTGAGTAGCGACTAATAAGCGTGCTACATGGACGCGAGGAACCCTGGCGTGGTGAGTTCGTTTCCCATACCCGCTGACCCCGTAGGTGTCGGCGTAGACCTAGGCGGTGTAGGGGTAGGCGGCGTCGGTTCTGGTTTCGGCAAGCTGGCGGTACCCCTGGGTTTGCCATATGCCGAGGGCAAGGCTCTCTGCGGTCTGAAAGCACCTTCTGCAAGAGGCACTTCATCTTCGGACTCACCTGCGTGGTCCTCGCCGAGGTAGTCTGAGCCCTTGGGGTGCCGGCCGTGCGCACGTTGGGCACGAGTGTCGGCTGACCTGCGCTCCTCCTTCTTCTCCTCGAGGTCCCTGAAGTGCTCCAGCAAGGCTTTGGCATGGGCGAGCTCCTCGTGCAGGATCTCCACTTGGCTGCGACAAGTCTCGAAGTACTGCTCAACTCCTGTTAGCTGATTTTGCTAGACGCCGTCTGGTACGGTTGACGAAGCATTGCTGCTTGGTGGTGCGCGCCGTAGCCACACGCGAGTACACGAGCTGGTAAAAGGCGACGCTGTACTCGTGCCGCAACGCTTCCGCTTGATCCAGGTCTAGCTTGATCTCTTGGTAACACTTGAGTGGACGCTCGAGTCCCTCTACTGTAGAACCCAACGCTAATATGGAGTCACCGAACTCCGGCGGATCTTCTGGTGGGTCCTGCCACCTGCGATGGGAAACTGGTTCTTCGGGAGAGCAAGGCGACAAGTTCACGATCTCATCGCCATCGTTGGTTACTGGCCTTGCTCGACCTTTGCTGGGCTGTTTCTGCCATGGCGGTGCGATTGGCTTGTCGATGCTCTTGGCATTCGGCTGGGAATGGCATTTGATCCGTTGCTTGGCATCCCACTCGTTGACATGACATGACTGCACGCCTGACATTCTCTCTCTCACACACACTTTACGTGCTTATGCCGCCTGCTTTGCCATTCTCTCCATCTGCTGCGCGGGCGAAATGATTGGCGAGTGTGATCACGCTGACCACGCTGATGCCACGACATAGTACTGTGATGGCCTGCTAACAACTCTGTGGCGGCCACAACCTGCAGTAAGGCTCTGGCCTTGATGCGATTCGCCCTGGCACGCCTGTGCCGAGCGAGTTCGTCGTACTTTCACGGGTGGCCCTCCTACTGCGCGCCGTGGCTTGCTGGTGCGCGCGGGGGTGCAGGCGCGTGTGAGGCCTGGCCGGCGGGGGAACTCGCAGGTACAATGGTACCTGCGCCCGGAATTCCCTCGGGCCCGCGATGGCCTTGGCCATGTGGGGGGGAGGTGGGACAGGCGTGTGCGCCTGCACGATGGCACACTCGTCCGCTCCCGGAAAAGAGTGGATTGGCGGCGAGCGCGGGGGGGAAGTGGGAAGGAGAAGACCTTCTCAGAAAGATGGCGGCGGGACTTCTCAGAAGCCTCCGTGCCTTCTGGCAGGTTCTTTTGCGTCTTCTGGGAAGGCTCAGAAGACTCCTCGGAAGACCGGGGGACGTCCGAGCCTTCTGAGAAGGCCTTCCTCTTCTCACTTCCCCCCCCGGGCTCGAGGCGAGCGCGGTGGGGGGCGGCGAGGAAGAGCAGCGGCCGCAGCGGCGGCGAGGAGGAGGAAGACGGACGCCGCCGACGTGCAGTCTCCTGAGGCGCCGCCCGCCCCCTCCTTTCCCCCCCGCCTCCACCCCCATCGCGGGAAAGGCTGCGATAAGGCTGCTTGTCGGCGCCTTCCAATACCAGCCTCGAGCATATCCCTATCCCTATGATTGACATGCCAAAAAGCGATGCAAATCTTAGGGATGCGCCCTCAAGAATCACGGAAATCCCTAAGATTGGCATCGTGATGAGGATATGCCCAGCATAGGAATAGGGATATGTTCCAGGCTGGTAATTCCAGGCCGTTGCCCCCGGCTGGAGCTTCCGAGGCTAGAAGCACCAGCCCCGTGCGCGCTCTGGCGACATTCTCCTGGCCGAGACTGGCGCGCGCCCCTGAAAAAAAAAACGACCACAACATCTCCACTTGATCGAGATCGAATGAAACCTTTCGGCCGGCGCCCGTGCCCTGTGCCCCGATCGTCAGACAACCTGGGGACAATGAAGTTCGGGAGTCCAGGTGATACTAAGCACGTTTCCCAACAGCTCGCAAGTACGAATGTATAGATGTGCGGATGTACGGTGTACGGGGTGCGCGGATGTACGGGTGTACGGATTCAGTTGCGGAGTGCCGAAACAAGTTTCGGAGTGTGCGGAGTGTACTGATGTACGGTGGTACTTGCGGGACCACGCGGGGGCACTTTCACCGATTAGAGCTGCGTTAAAGACTTGGCCCGGTGGAAGAAAATTCGGCCTCGCCGCCCCCCCCCGTCGACCAAAAGCGTCTTGGCCGGAGGTAATCAAGACTGGATCCTGGAGTGGGTAGTCTTGACTCATGCGGTTATACACGGCAACCCAAGAAAAGGTCCCGACTGACCCCTTCCCAAGGGGTAGTGATTCGCTCCGGGTCCATGCTCGATGGTCCTTGGCCCCAGTGGCGGGCCCTGGACCCCGAAATCAAAGGGACACGCACGCATATAATAAAGACATGTCGTCGGATCTCGGGGTCCTCTCCTCCCCCTCCCGCAAGAGAGGCAGCTGGCATCCCTAGGGGAGGCGGCGGATCCTCCCCGCGGCCGAGGCGACTGGGCGCCCCTCCCCCTCATGCTCCCGCTCACTGCTGCTCCCTCTCCCTCGGCTCCCCACCTCCCTCCCCCTCCTCGCCCAGGAGCTGTCGATGCCGCTGCTAGCCAGGCCTCTCCTGGGGTGCCCTCTGGCCAGAAGCGGAGAACTCAGCCGTGGTGGCCAAGGCGTCACAGGACGATCACGGACTCCTCGTCTCCGAGAGAGAGAGAGTGTCGGGTCGGGCGAAAGGGGGGGATAGCAAAGGGGGGGGCTGAGAATCAGCTCACGTAGCTGATTTTCCCGGCGCCTCCCGGCGCCGGAGGCGACCATGCATCGAGGAATGGGCCCTCGGTGAGGCCGAAACCAGCTGCATGCAGCAAATTTCGTAACCCC